>JAVANC010000017.1:55743664-56106216 GCA_033319125.1 Parnassius glacialis
TAAATGAAGTGACAAAGAATTAAAGCAATTTTGTTCTATTTACCGCTTGACGTACCGACTCCATAGTTAGATTATTATTTAATGTGTTTTTCCCCTTTCGGACCATCAAGTTGAATTCGCATAGAGTTGAAATCTCAAAAAGTTTAATTTACCACAATGTCGTTTTTTCTCGATTTTCGCAAATGTTGAACTTCTTATAAAGTTGAAATCCTTAAAGGTTGGATATCCCTATAGTATGTTGACTATAAATAGCTTCCAGTACGGGCTTTATCTACACACGCAAACACCTCTTTAGATACTAAAAACCTCTTTAGATAATTAGTTTATGTAAATGCTTGTCATAAACTTGACAATGTCATTTGTAAATAATCAGTTTATTCATGAAATTGTTTATGATAGGATACTCCAAATTTCTTTATTTGTAAATTTCTAAATGGCTCCCTATAAAACAGTGTCCTTTACAACAAATAAAAAGAAACAGAAACTTCTCGTAATAAGAGGTAAATACACATTAACCAAAGATGGTAAAACAAATCAGAACGGCACCTCCCGATGGAAGTGCACAAATCGGGACGTTTGTTCTGCAACTGTTACTTTAACCCAAAGATGACATCGTGACGTAAAACGTGAAACGAAACATACCTGCACACCGGATACTAATAAAATTAAAGTAACACGGCTTATAAACGACATTAAGAGAGAAGTGTGTTATTAATTTATGTTCTATCGAGCAGATATATGAAGAAATGGTGCAACATTTCACCGAAACCAATCATTTAGTTTCCTGTAACCGAAATACCATCATTTATTTCAGTAAGAAGTACTTTATATAGAACCCGGAAAAAATTCTTGGGCACAAATTCGCTAGTTTTCAATAGAGTTGAAGATGTGATAGTTCCGAAGGGACTGCCTAAAAATATCACGGTTTATGAAGATGGAGATCAAGAAAAAATTATCGTACTTTGTTCTCAGACTGCCATAACAGCAATGAAATCGTCAGAACTGTGTAGTTACAGTGGTGATGGTACATTCAAAGTTTCTCCACGCCCTTTTTATCAACTTTACATAATCCATCTAGACGTATTTTCAGACGAAACCACAGTTAATGTATTTCCTGTTTATATATGCATTTCTTCCAAATAAAACAGAAAAAACCTATACAAGATTATTCAATTTGATAAAAGAGAAGCTGCCTGTGGTAATAAAAACATTGTAAATGTGATTACGAAACGGCCTCAAATTAATGCTGTCAAAGCAATATTTCCAGATGTCATTTATCCGGGTGTTTCCAGCACTTTGATCAAGCCGTCTGGAAAAAAGCAAAAGAATGCAAAATTGCAAAGAGTGACAAGACCTACAAGTAGCGACAGAAAAGCAAGAAGCATCGTTAGAATGTGCTCCTATTTTGTTTTAATTCCTCCCACTTTCATGAAACAAGCCTGGAAAAGTATTCAACAGGCTGCACCATCTACGCTAAAAATGAAGTCTTTTTTAAAATACTTTCCAAGCCTCAATGGTATGACAAAGATCATAATATGATAAGTTGTGCAGGAGACACACATAGGACCACAAATAATTGCGAGGGGTACCATCGGCGAATTAATGCGAGATTACCACGAAACCCTAACTTGTACCTCGTATTCCGTACACTTTTAAAAGAAATGAAGCATTACGA
This sequence comes from Parnassius glacialis, assembly GCA_033319125.1. Classification (NCBI taxonomy): domain Eukaryota; kingdom Metazoa; phylum Arthropoda; class Insecta; order Lepidoptera; family Papilionidae; genus Parnassius; species Parnassius glacialis. Next base: position 55,745,340 of record JAVANC010000017.1, read on the forward strand.
TATAAAGATCGAAAGGTATTTGTTATTTGCACCATTCAAAAAAAATAGGCGGACGAAAGATATTTTGTTTGACATTAAGTATGCATCTTTATTAAAACAACTGAAAAGAAGAGTAATTTCACCAAAAATGTTTCTAATGAAAATCCATTTAACCAGATTAAAACTTGGTTTCTAACTTATTTTTTAATTATACCTTATTTTAAGTGGAAGAAAGTTGATTTTGTATTTTAGTTAAAGTTTAGTTCAATAAAACAGCGTACCTTATTTTAAAGTGGAAGAAAGTTGATTTTGTATTTTAGTTAAGTTTATTCAATAAAACAGCGTACGCCAACTACTAATTTGTTCATCTGTCAAAATTGCCCTTACCTTATAATGTTATTCGATTCATATAGGTATTCCATAGGTGGGGATGTAGGTAATCTAAAAAACAGTTCAATAATTTAAAGGATTCAACTTTATGGGATTCAACATTATACAAATTCAACTTTTTGGGAAATCATAATTCAACATGTGGGAAGTCAACTTTGTAGGATTTAATATTACACAAGTTCAACTTTTGAGATTTCAACTCTATGCGAATTCAACTTGATGGTCCGAAAGGGTTTTTCCTTTCTTGTTTCGGATATAATAGGTTACTTAAATCGTTTTTCTCCGTCATAGGAAATGATATGTTAAACACTACATGTGTTTTTGCTTACTTCCATTCCGTTGGTGCTCAGTCCGCTACATTCGTTTTTCCTTGCTTACCTTATATCTGTATGATGGGAGTTAATGTGTTTTTCCTGCATTCTTATTATAGTATATTATGGATTTCAGTTGTTTTGGCAATTGCTTTAAAAGCAGTGTTGTCGGTAAAAGTAAACACACACAAAAAAACCACAGAAATATTTAAATTAACCGACATAGTCTTTTATTCCCGAAACGTCGGTTCATTTAATTTCGCTAACTTCATAAATGAAGACGAGAGTCGGTTGAAGTAAGCATTGTTTACGAAATTGTGTATTTAAATTAACTATTCAAAACAAGTCTTGTCCGCTACAAGCAATGAATTTCGGTCTCTTTTGTGTAAGTGACGTCACCTTTATTGGAAATACACTTATAGCGTGGCGCCTTCAATCATCGCTGAACTGCCGTCGAGGCACATCACGTTTCATCGCATCGCGAACAGCGGCTGTGGCCGCTGTTCGCGAGTCCGCAGAGTGCGTTCGCTGTCCGCAGAGTGCGTGTTTTAATAAATATAATTGTACCTGTAAATACGTAAATGTTCGTGTTATAATGTAAATCGAAAACCAAAACTAATGTTTCTTTATAACGAAGTGATTACCTTATTGAGAATCAGGCAGAAACTTTTTCACATTCCTAATGAGTACCTTCTTTGAAATCGGTTTTTTGTTACATAGGTATTTTTTTTTATTTCAGGGGGTGAGTAATATTGGTAACAGTCACCACCTAATAAACGGCAAACAGTACTGATAAGCCATTTACCAACATAACCTCCAAAACGAAAGTGTAGCTGAAATTGGTGCGTATTGTATGTAATTAAAAAATAAAGAGTGATACTAAAAACTGTTCTTTTCAATTCAGTTTTTACCATTTTGTTTTTTATTTCAGCTGAGGAGTTGTGCGACAATATCATTCTTACAAACATGACATCAAATGTAGCTATATATGACGACGACCAAGTTCTCAAATCATCACTCGATAACCATTTTGTTGCATAGACATTAATGTGCTTCAAGATAGTAGGAACCAGGGCAAAAAACGGAAACAAAAGCATCAAGAGTGTCCTTAATTAAATCGAAAAATTTACTGCGAATTTATATCTGACAATAAAGATCTTTTTTACCAACGGTGATTCAAGTTCATGGCAAGGCCAGCAGAAATAGTCGGAGAAAAAGGATACTGAAAGAAAACTAAAATACCAAGGAAAACACAATGGAAGCTAAACAAAAAGGAGAAGAGTATATAAAATCTAACGGATCTATACGCAAACGGAGAGAAACACCGCAAAAAAGTTTGATAATGATTGTCCAATCCATACCTGATGAGAGAAGGTTATCTTTATTTAAACGCTTTTGGAGCTCGACAAGTGAAAGACAACGAGATTGGCTTGTTTATATGAGTCGAAGAATGGATATTAGGAGAAAATTAAATAGAGATAGCGGACGACGGACCTATTTGCTTGAACATTACATAAATCATAATGAAAAGTATGCCAACAGTTTTTATTGAACACCTTAGATGTCACACAAACTTATGTCTACTATACTCTGACAAATGCGTCGCAAAGAAGCTCAAAAGATCATCTCAAGGGAAAAATAGTACCTGCCAACAAAACTAAGGAAGATACTTGTCAAAGTGTCATTAAGTTTATAAAAAAATTACCTGCGCTACCTTCACATTATTTCCGAAAGGATAGTACAAAACTGTAATAACCCGTTGAAATTAAAAAACAAAAAAAAATTATATCGCATTTACAAGGATCATAAAACTTCAGAAGGTGTCGACGTGGTCAGTGAGAAAGTCTTTTTAAATATTTTCAAGAGTGAATTTAATATCAGATTTCGCGTTCCCAAAAAGGATAAATACATAAAATGTATGAAATTTGATGCTTTAAATACTGAAGAGAGTAAAGCGCAGAAAGAGGAACATCTGAAAGAAAAAGAAACCAGCAAAGAGAGGTACAGTCAACATTGAGAACTCGCCCAAAAGCGCAATGATACGACGATATTATGTGCGTCATTCGACCTGCAAAAGGTTTTAAATACTCCACATGGTGAGAGAGAATAGTCTTTGCTTTTATGAAAATGGTAAAAGAGACGGTTTCTGTTACATATGGGAAGAATCTGAAGGTAAGAGAGGAGGCAATGAAATAAATTCTATTATCCAAAAATACATACAATTGATGGAAGAACGTGGCAAAGTAAAATATCAAATACTGTATTCGGATTCCTGCCCTGGTCCAAACAAAAATAGAATTGTACTGGCCGCCGTTCATAAAATTCAAATTTTCAACATGCCGGCAGTTTAAATACTTTATGTTACCTGATGCTGAAGAAGAAATTATATCTATAACGATGCTCCAACTTCACAAATTGTGAAACAGCTTTACGAGAAGTCTTTACCCAGTTACTGTTCAAATGAAGATTTGATAAAACTTTGTGAAAGTTTTGCCATACCAAGACTGTTTCACAACGAATATGTTATTTTACCTCTCGTCGTTGGTATTGATACGTTAGCAGAAACAGATATTGAAGATGTTATTGATTTATAGTACAAGAAGCAACATCGAACCTTAAATTTGATAGTATGAGTATGTGATTTTAATGTTCCTATTAATCATTTAATTACGAGTATGCTTGTTCTTTTAGATTTTAGTTATAGTGCTAACAATGTTGATTAAGTTATAAGACTGAAATAGGTGCCTAATAATGATTAGAAATATTTTGATACAGAATTTATATTTGTTAAAATCTCTATTTTTGAAAGTTGGTTTTATAAGTTCAAAGTACGTTTGCAATACAGAAACAAATGCCTAATGGTTTTTTTTTTCCACAATTTTACTTAGGTATACTTAGTGTTAGCAACGTTGACTAAGATATAAGACTGAAATAGGTAGTAGTTTGAAATATTTTGATACAGAATTTATGACTTAAATTCGCTAATAGTGAAAGTTAGGTTAATAAGATCAATGTACCATTGCAATACAGAAACGGTACGCTGTGTTCCTTGTTTATAATATTGTTTGATCACTCAAGAAGATAGTAATGTACTTACACTTTATTTGATGTTTGTTTTCCCATTGGAATGGGGTTTTTCAGTGTAAAATGTTGTACTAGTAAGCTTTTAAAACAATAAAATATTCTGTATTATCTCTATATTCTTATTTTTTTGGTATCCTTGGGAAACAAAGTAGGGACTTGAGTTAAAAATACAACATTGAATTTTTACATAGCTAGTGCATCTCGTGTTTTTCCTCTACTAAGCATATTTAGGTTTTGTAAGTTAATTCGTTTTTCCACAACGATGTATCTTATGCTCGATACGCTTAAGTTGTTTTTCCTCCTAGTTATATCATGCATAGCTTGTCACTTCATATGATTTTCCTAGCGTTTGTCAAAGCACTGAATTGGCATTTAATGTGTTTTTCCTTCCGCTATATTTGCCAAAAAATAATTAAGCGACGCATAAGTCCTTTCATCATGCTAGCATATTTTTCTACGTTTAATAGCGGACAATAAATAAAAAATAAAAAAAAACAGTTTTTTATCCTGTCGCTTTAAGTTCAATTTTAATTTTGTATTATTTTTTTCGGAAAATAAAAACTTTGATCGACTCTCCTGTACAATTCCAAAATTGTCGCTTCAAGGGTTTTGCCTTTCCACCGTCGCTTTATATTACTATTGCTATCCTTTAAGTATTATTGTGAGACTCTGGATTCCACAGAAAAACTGTGTAAACAGTTTTGTAGGCATATGTTTTACTGTATGGTTGTGTCGATTTGTTTAGTAAAATAAAGAAAAAAAAACACTGACTTTGTACAATGTGACCAAGAAAACGCTGTCATTATTTATCTACGCACTTCTTCAACGTAATTTGAATTTAATTTGAGATAACAATAGAACTTATTAAATTTTTCGTATTTACCTAAAACAGTTACTGTAACACATATAGATCGCATGTACCTTGAGGATTGACAAAAAGATTCTGTAGCTGGCAAAAGAGATATCGTGCCAAGGAGGTGTCGGATTTATCGTCCACAAGTCTCTTGTTAACAGCGTAGTAAAGACTTTGAGCATGTCGACGAAGGTTGCGTACCTTATTCTCAGAATCACCACACGGTATTCGTTGAAGGTCATACAGATTTACGCACCAAACTTGGCACATGCCGATGAGGAGGTGGAGGAACTGTATGAGGAAATCTCTAAAGCCATGCATTCCTCCCAAACCCACTATACGGTGTTAATGGGAGACTTCAACACAAAACTTGGCACAAAGAAGAATGGTGAGCTAAGGGGAAGGAAATTTGAAATAGGGCAACAGAACTCAAAGGGCCAGCAGCTGGCCGACTTTATAAAGAAAGAGAAAATCTTTATGATGAAGTCCTTCTTCCAGAAGCGGCTCCAAAAAATGGACCTGGTCAAACCCCGACAGTTCGACAAAAATGATACTGACTTCATTATGACGACTAGACGTTAACTGTTCACTGATGTCTCAGTGAACACGAGGGTAAAAATCAGCAGCGATCACAGAATGCTGAGAGGTACACTGAACCTAAACGTTAAGTTGGAGAGGTCACGTCTAATGAAGTCAGCGCTCCGTCCCCCTCGTGCTCTAATCCAAAGTCCCGAAACCTTTCGGCTCGAGCTACGAAACCGTTTTCAGTGACTAGAAGACTGCAATGAAGTGGACGATTTGAATGACAAGCTCGTGGAAACTGTCCATGCGGTCGGAACTAAGTTTTGCAAAACCCGCCGCAGAAGAATACAAAAACTCTCCGATTAATTTTCTTAATCTCATGGCTGTTAGACCTACTCCGGAGGCGTGGAGCAGAAGAACAGTAGTTTTGTTCTTCAAGAAAGGCGTCCACCGTCAACATCAACGGCAAGTGCATCACTTGCCTTCGATTTGCCGACGATATAGTCCTTATGGCAGAATAGCTGGAGAAACTAGGCACTAAGCTTAATGACCTCTATAGTACTCCCAACGGATAGGTCTTAAGATGAACATGGACAAAACAAAGATCATGTATAACGTCCATGTCACACCCACGCCGGTAGTGACAAGCTCGAAGTTGTTGATGAGTACGTATACCTGGGACAAATAGTCCGACTAGGTAAGTCCAACTACGACTGAGAGGTCAATCGACGGATTCAACTCGGCTGGATAGCGTTTGAAAAATTCCGACACATCTTCTCGTCAGGTATACCTCAAAACTTAAAAACGAGACTGTACAACCAGTCCGTTTTGCTAGTGATGACTTAAGGAAATGTACATTAAATTGTAAATTAATCGTAAATTGACTCTTACAGCATTCCCGAGCCACGGTTTTGGTATTACCTCTAGTAAATGTTGCTGCAGTGAATTAAAAGATATTATCTCAGGCATCATTCTTTGGGGTGCGAAGTCAGAAGTCCTCCACGTGTGCCTGGTAGTTGCGGGTCCCTCTCGATACGTCTGGAGGGAAGAGCAGCTACTGGGCCGGTGCACCCTGGGTGCGGCAGTAATCTTCCTCGAGAAATGAGAAGAAATTCTTATTCCTTGGGGAATGTTACTGCCGCCGGTGACCGTGACCGGTGACCAACGGTGCGTTCCTCTGCGTGACCCTCTGATCAGCAGAGGGCATAGCAGAGGAGTGAGGGCGGGCTCGGTGTGCACTTACCCTGCCTCCGGGCAGACAGTGAAGAATTCATCCTTTGCTGTCACCGCCGGTCTCGTAATCCCAGTATCGAAGTGTCGTGGATCATGTTTCGCGGCTTTGATAGGGACCGAGTGTCTTGGCTTAACCGCCCGGACCGCGAGGAAGAAAACCTCTATAAAAAGTTACCCCGAATCTCAAGCGGCGACGCACCTCGAGGGGATGGATGGCTGACGGGGTTCTATGAACAAATCAGTCGCTAGTGCGCTCCTCGCCAGGGTACCTGCAGACCCCCTGGCGAGTAATAAATCCTCTAAATCTGCTAACCTTGGTAAAGGGGTCTCTGCCAAGGTGGACCTTTAACGCGCGGACGCGGAAAAGAAGGGCGTTACCAACCGCGATCTGCTCGCGAAGGCGAAAGAGGCGGTGGATCTCGGGGAGCTCGGGATCACCGGGGGCCTCCGGCTCAAAGTCACCCAAACGAGGGCCCGTATGCTGGAGATCCCCAGGGAATTCAGTGGCGCGACCGCGGACGCTCTGGCTGCGAAGCTCAGAGCGTCCCAGGACGCGGACGAGGCCCGAGTGTCCAGGCCCGTCAGATGCGCAGATCTGCGCATCATGGGTCTGGACGACTCGGTATCGGAGGAGGAGTTGGTGGCCGCCGTCGCCAGGTCCGGGGGGTGCACTACTGACCAGGTAAGGTCAGGCGCCATACGCCCGGACCAACAGGGTATGCATGCCGCCACGGTGTGCTGCCCTGTTACGGCGGCCAAAACCATAGTGGAGGGCCGAAGGCTTCTGGTGGGCTGGGTCTCAGCGCAGGTTAAGCTGCTGGAGCCCAGACCTCTGAGGTGCTACCGCTGTCTCGTGGGGCACCACGTATCAGTGAAATGCGCCTCGGAGGTTAACCGCAGTGGCCTTTGCTTCCGCTTTTTTTTTTTTTATAGAATAGGGGGCAAACGAGCATGCGGCTCACCTGATGGTAAGTGACTACCGCCGCCCATGAACAACCGCAACACCAGGGGAATTGCAGATGCGTTGCCGACCTTTTAGAAAGGTGTAAGCTCTTTTCTTGAAGGTTCCTAAGTCGTATCGGTCCGGAAAATTCGCTGGTGGTAATTGATTCCACAAGGAAGTCGTGCGAGGGAGAAAACTTCTTCTAAATCGCACAGTCGTGGACCGCCAATCATCCAGATGGTATGGATGGTAACGCGAGTTTTGTCGCGATGTGCGATGGTGAAATTGAGCGGCTGGAATTAGTCCGAACAATTCCTCAGAGCACTCCCCGTGATAAATGCGATAAAATACGCAAAGAGATGCAACATCTCTACGCAGTGCCAGTGTATCGAGCCGATCAGAAATAACTCGGTCGTCGACGATTCGAACCGCTCTGCGCTGGATGCGGTCAAGTGGAAGGAGCTGGCACTGGGGTGCCCCGGCCCAGAGATGAGAACAGTATTCCATGTGGGGCCGAACTTGCGCTTTGTAAAGTTGCAAGCGATGTGCCGGCATGAAATACTGTCTCGCTCTGCTGAGCACGCCAAGCTTTTTAGAGTCCAATTTGGCCTTCCCTTCCAAGTGACCACGAAACTGCACACTATTCGATATGTCGACGCCAAGGATTCCGATACTGGCTGAGGCAGTAAGGGGAGTGCCTTGAAACTGAGGAGATACGACAAAGGGGTTCTTTTTAGCGGTAAACGCGCAAACTTGTGTCTTCTGGGGATTGAACTGGACTAGATTTAGTCGCCCCCAATCCGAGATTTTGTTAAGCAAAGACTCGACTTCAGACACAAGTTTGTCCCGGTACTCGGCGACGTTTTCCCGAGAAATATTGGCACGGCCGGTATATAAGGCATCACCAGTGCTGTCGTCCGCATAGCAATGAATACTGCCAGTTAGCAACATATCATTGATATGCAGGAGAAACAGCGTTGGTGATAGCACGCAGCCTTGTGGAACACCAGCGTTGATAGGCTTGAAATCAGAGCATTCACCGTCTACTACGACCTTGATGCTCCGATCAGCAAGGAAACTGGTGATCCATTTGCACAATTTCTCGGGAAGCCCGTAGGAAGGAAGCTTCGAAAGAAGCGCTTTGTGCCAGACCCGATCAAAGGCCTTCGCTACGTCCAAACTAACGGCTAATGCCTCCCCCTTGGACTCTACTGCCTCCGCCCATCTATGAGTTAAGTAGACTAGAAGATCACCAGCTGATCGACCCCGACGAAAACCGTACTGGCGGTCACTAATCAGCTGGTGATCCTCAAGGTACCTCATGAGCTGGCAGTTTATAATGGCTTCCATTATTTTGGAGAACAAGGAGGTGATGGCGATAGGCCTGTAGTTGGACGGGTCTGAGCGGTCGCCTTTTTTAGGGATCGGGTGCACCAAAGCTGTCTTCCATGAGTTCGGGACTACGCCTTGGGAGTAGGAGTACCGGAAAAGACGCGTTAAAACCGGTGCCAACTCCGGAGCACACGTCTTCAGCACAATGGGAGGGACTCCATCGGGCCCACTCGACTTGTTGACGTCCAGGGAGAAGAGTGCTTTGCGGACCGCGCGCTGTGTAAATCGCACATCCGGCATGGAGCACTCACATCGCGGGATGGTCGGCGGTGTGTTCCCCCCGTCATCTAGAGTCGAGTTGGACGCAAAAAGAGAGCTCAACAGATCGGCTTTCTCCTTTGCGGCATGGGCCAGTGAGTCGTCCTCTCTGTGCAGAGATGGAAGAGATGGCTGACAGAAGTTCCCTTTGACAGCCTTGGCGAGAGACCAGAATGCACGGGTTCCCGAAGGAAGGCGAACTAGCTTCTCGCCAATTCTGCCGATGTGCTCAGACCTTGCCTTGGCAATGACGCTTTTGAAGGACCTGGAGGCGGAATTATACTTCTTTTTTAATGCGCTGGTGTTTACATCCCGAGACGTTGATGCGTCAGCCCAGGCCTGGCAGCACTCCTGCTTATAGCGTGATGCTATTTTACAGGAGCGACCAAACCATGGCTGGGATCTGCCTCCGATGGGCACCACAGAGGATGGAATAAAAAGTTCCATACCCTGAAGTACCACATCAGCAACAGAATCGGCAACAACGCTGGGATCTTCCGGTGAGAAGCAAACCCGCCCCCAAGGGGAGGATGCAAAAAAAGACCGCATCCCGTCCCAATCAGCTGACCTATAGTGCCAAACACGGCGGCAAGCTGTAGATCGCAACTGCGATTGGAGCGTGAGTGGCACCGTACTCCGGATCAGGCAATGGTCCGAAGAGCCCAGAGGGGCATCGACGGAGACCTGATATCCGTCCGGATGAGAGGTCAGCAGAAGGTCCAACAGGGAAGGTACATGGTCTTCCACATCTGGGATCCGCGAAGGCGAAGTAACCAGTTGTGTCAGACCATATGCCAAAGCAAAGTCATAGACAGATCTACCCGCATGATCGGTTAAACGAGAACCAAGCCATTCAGCGTGGTGGGCGTTGAAATCACCGAGTATCACGATCTCTGCGGATGGGACCTGTTGTAGCACGGAGTCTGCAGCCATTTGGACGTAGTCTATGAGTCGGTCTGTGTCGGCATTACCGCTATGGGACCTATAGAGGCACCCGTAGACGCGGGGATGGTCGTCGCTGTCTACGCGCAGCCATAGGATGGACAGGTCCGTACCTTCAAGGCTGCCGAGGCGTCGAAAACAGATGTCCTCTCTGACATACACGCAAACTCCAGCCCGGGGCACAAACGAGTGTTCTAATTTGTACCCCGGGTAGGAGAGATACGAAGTATCAGCCGGAGAGGACACCTGTGTCTCGGTAAGAAAGAGCAAGGCCGGCTTAGCTATCTCCAGATGGTAGTGGACGGCGTTAAGGTTTGAATGAAGTCCCCTGATATTGCAGAAATCCACGGTAAGCGTGGCAGGGGTTGCCTTTGTCTTCTTGCTCCGCTTGCCCCGAGCAGGTTTCGTCTTGAGCGGAATTTCGCCCCCCCCCCAGAATACGCGGGGCAGCCTGAGCACCCACGCCCAGGACTGGAGTAGTTTGGCCGCTGCTGTCAGCCCGGACACATATCGGCGACCTGCTGCGCCACGCCGCACTGTGATGCATGTGCGGCGACCGGCAAGCCAGCCGATCACCGGGCCGGAAGCAAGGCCTGCGTGCCACCCGCCAAGGCCAAGGCCGCGGGTAGGGGAGGGCCCTCCGCCGCCACCGCCTCTGTGGCCACCGCCGCAGCCGCAACTGCCGCCGCCGCCGCTGTCACTGTCGCCGCCGCCGCCGCCGCCGCTGTCACTGTCGTCGTAGCAGCACGGTTCGGGGAGTTCGTCGTTGTGGGGGTGTACTTCTCCCCGAACCGATCTCTCGCCGAGATCCACAACTCTCTTGCAGAGCTGAGAGCAGTCGTCGTCGGAAGTTATCCCCTCCCCGTACTTGTCCTCGGGGACTTCAATGCCAAGAACTTGGCTTGGGGTTCTCGTCGTACAGATGTGCGGGGTAGGATGGTGGAAGACTGGGCTCTGGAGACAGGCCTGGTCGTCCTAAATCGGGGTTCTGTCCCCACGTGTGTGCGAATGCGGGGCGAGTCGGTGGTGGACATTTCGTTCGCTAGCCCCGCTCTGTCGCCGCGTGCCATTGACTGGTGTGTCATGGAGGGGGTGAAGACCTACTCCGACCACCGGTACATCCGGTTTGACGTCTCCACCCAGCCCTCGAGCGCGCCAGTCCAACAGGCCCCGAGTGGTCCGCGCTGGGCGCTGAAGCAGTGGAACCGGGAGCTCCTCCTGGAAGCCCCGATCGTGCAGGCCTGGGTGTCATCACCGGACAGGCCTGCCGACGTCAATTATGAGGCAGGGTTGTTCCAGGAGGCCATGTCCGAGATATGTGACGTGGCAATGCCCCGCGTCCGGCCAGGAAGCGCCCGGCGTCAGGTGTATTGGTGGTCGCGTGAGCCGACGTCTCTGCGCGAGGCGTGTGTCGCCGCGCGGCTCCTGTACGCTAGGCATCGCAGGCTCCGCATTCGTCCACCGAATGCGGCAGCCATTGAGTCGGAGCTGTACGGGGGATACAGAGCGGCGAAGACCGCCCTCCGGGAGGCTGTCCTGCGGGCCCGGAATCGGGCCCGTGAGGAGATGCTGGAGACTCTCGATAGAGATCCATGGGGGCGCCCTTACAAAATGGTGCGGGATAAACTCCGCACCTGGGCCCCCCCGCTGACGCAGAGTCTCCGGCCTCAGCTCGTGGAGAACGTGGTGAGCGCTCTGTTCCCTGCGCGAGGGGAACATCCGCCCCCGCCTATGGCTCCGCCAACTACGGTGCCAAAAGCGGACCACCAGGACGACGACGACGACATCCCGGAAGGGACCGGGGTAGACCTGAGAGTGGCGGTACGTAGGCTTAAGGCCAGGAATTCCGCCCCAGGACCCGATGGCTTGCCTGGCAAAGCCTGGGTCCTGGCCTCGGAGGCTCTCGGGCCCCGACTGGAGGGGCTCCTAAGCGCATGCTTGGAGAGAGGCCAATTCCCGCTTCGATGGAAGATGGGGAAGTTGGTCCTCATTCGGAAGTCGGGGAGCCCTGCGGACTCTCCGTCCGCATACCGGCCCGTGGTGCTGCTCGACGAGGTGGGCAAGCTCTTTGAAAGAGTAATTGCAAACCGCCTCGCCGAGCACCTTGCGGGGACGGGGCCGGATCTTGCGGAACACCAGTTTGGTTTCCGCAAGAGGCGCTCTACGGTGGACGCCATCATGCGCGTGAGAGCTCTCATGACGGGGGATGCAGTGGCCAGGGGGGGGGGGGTTGTCTTGGCGGTGTCTCTCGACATCGCCAACGCCTTCAACTCCATGCCCTGGAGCTGCATTAGGGACGCAGTCCGGTATCACCGGGTGCCGACCTATCTCCGTTGTATAGTCGGGGACTATCTGACGGACAGGGCCGTCATCTACCCCGGTCGCAACGGTGAGTGGAACCGGCGAGAGATGTCGTGCGGTGTCCCACAGGGTTCGGTTCTGGGGCCGCCCCTGTGGAACATCGGTTGCGACTGGGTGCTGCACGCCGACCTCCCTACCGGCGTCAGCGTAGTTTGCTACGCTGACGACACGCTGGTACTGGCACAAGGGGGGTCGTACGAGGCGGCGGCGGAAACTATGACACGCGGGGTTGCGATAGTCGTTGAGAGGATCCGGCAACTGGGTCTCGGGGTGGCTCTGCACAAGTCCGAGGCCATGCACTTCCATGGTCCTCGGAACAGGCCACCACCGGGATCCTCAGTGATGGTAAGAGGGGTATCCATCGGCGTCGAGTCAACGTTGAAGTACCTAGGAATCGTTCTCGACGGCCGATGGAACTTCGTTGAGCACTTCCGACGTTTGGCTCCCAAACTGGAACGGACCGGGGCTGCCTTCAGGCAGCTCCTGCCGAACCTGGGGGGGCCAAACGCCTCCTGCCGGAGGCTCTACGCGGGGATCGTGCGGTCCATGGCCTTTTACGGGGCCCCGGTGTGGGCGCGTGGTTTGGCGCGGCTTGCCGTCCACCACCTGAACGCGCCCCAAAGGTTGGTTGCCGTAAAAATTGTTCGCGGCTACCGCACGATCTCCCGCGAGGTGGCGAGCCTCCTTGCCGGATTGCTGCCATGGTATCTGGAGGCGATAGTCCTCGCGCGCCTGCACGAATGGCCCGCGGAGGCACTATGCCGGGGGGAAACCCCGCTGCCGCGGCAAGTTGTCGCGCAGCGAAAAGACTTCCGGCATGATCTCATGGCGACATGGAGAGAGCGACTGTCGCAACCCCGTGCTGGGCACGCCACTATAGCGGCGATAAGACCCCTCTTTGAGGAGTGGCTTGAGAGACGCCACGGCGTCTCACCTTCCGCCTGACACAGGTCCTCACCGGACACGGTGTGTTCGGGAGGTTCCTGCACCGAATCGTGCGGGGGGAAACGCCCAGGTGCTCCCACTGCGAGGATCGACCGGAGGACACGGTGTGCTCCACCGTATCCTCTGGTCGATCCTCGCAGTGTGCCCTGCTTGGGCGGAGCACCGCCGTGTCCTCGTAGCGGCGATAGGCGGCGGCGACCTCTGGCGTCCGGCCCTGGTCGAAGCCATGGTCCGGAGCGAGACGGAATGGGATGGCGTCACCACCTTCTGCGAAGCAGTGATGCTAGCGAAGGAGGTGGCGGAGCGGGAGAAGGAGAGAGCAGCAGCTTTTCTTCCCGGCCGCCGCGGGAGACGCCCCGGGCGTCGGGGGCTACGTCGTGGCCCCCGGCCACCGTAGGCGCGGGCCTGTGGACGGCGAGCAATGGGTAGCTCGCCGTTCGTCCGTTTAACGATGACAGGCCGTGTCGACGGCGCGTTTTGTTCCACGCGCGCCTCAAAGAGCTGTCAGCAGCGTGAAGGGGCCCGCAAGGGCCGACGCCTGCCTGGGCTGCGGGCTATTCGAAAGAGATACCGCGGCTCCGGAACGTAAGGGCACTGAAGGAACACGGATGGTTTTTATTTAGCAAAAGTCTGACACTCCCTTCCGCTCCACCCAGAGCGAAAGGCGTCATTAGATGATTTTACATCCACAAAAAAAAGGCATCATTCTTTGCTAACAGCAGCAGCGTCAATCTTAGCTGACTACTAAGTACTAATATTGAACGATGTTTTCTGAATAATGACCAAAATAGTTATAAAATACCCTATTTATTGAGTTTTTTGTAGGATAATAATAATAATAATTTCGTCGGAACCTCTCCGCCGCCTGGATAGAATACAAAAAGGCATTCGACTCGGTGCCTCATACATGGCTTAAGAGGGTCCTCGAGCTGTACAAGGTTGACTGTACGGTTCGAGACTTCCTCGGGTATGGGCAGTGGAGTACGATCCTTTGTCAGCTAGGCCAGCGGATGACGGCTGCGGAGAACCACATAAGGATAAGAAGGGGTATCTTCCAGGGCGATTGATTGAGTCCAATCTGGTTCTGCCTCTCTCTGAACCCTCTCAGTACCTTACTGGAGGGTTTCGGGAGGGAAATTCAGCTTCGGAAGGAGGTACAAAAGTGACCCACCTTTTCTATATGGATGATCTCAAATTATTCGCGTCCAGTCGCTCCCATCTTGTGGAATTGCTAAACATCACTTGTGATTTTAGCAATTCTACTGGAATGGAACTGGGGACGGATAAGTGTGCGATCCTCCATGTCGACATGGGAAGGGTTGCTAACTCTGAGGGCATGGACTTATCTATGCCCATCAGCATAAGGACCCTTTCCGAGGCTGAAACATACCGATACCTGGGTATGTCCCAGAACATCGGTGTCGATGAGGCGGGTATGAAGCAGTCAGTTTGCAATGTGTTTTATGCAAGCTTGACAAAAATGCTTAACAGTCTTTTGTCGGGCGTTAATAAGACACACGCTTAAAACGGTTGGATCATGCCTGTTCTCATGTACACTTTTGGCATACTCAGGTGGACTCAGACCGAACTGAACGCTCTGGACAGAAAAATTCGCACTATAATGACGTCCCACCGAATGTATCATCCGATATCGTTGGTAATGAGGCTGTACTTGCCGCGGAAGCATGTTGGGCGCGGCTTTTTAAGCGCGCTTACCCTGCATAATCGCGAAGTGTGCAGCCTCCGTAATTATTTTCTGGCGAGAGCGGATGATCCATTCTATAGCGACGTTATTTTTTGTGATAAAGGACTTACCCCTCTATCCTTAGCCAACGAGCAATGGCAAGACCCGACAGTACAGAGCATTTCCGACCGGGAGACCGTATGGAAGGAGAAGAAGCTCCACGAGAGGTTCCACAAGGCTCTACATGAGCCTTTCGTAGATACAGTTGCCTCCCTCCACTGACTACGTTTCGGTGACCTCTTTGGGGAAACCGAGGGTTTTGTCTGTGCAATACAGGATCATGTTATTAAGACCAACAACTATCGGAGATACATCCTAAGGGATGGCACCGTCGACATTTGTCGAGCTTGTCGCCATCCCGGTGAATCACTTAGGCATGTCATCTCCAGTTGTTCGGCGCTTTCTAACTCTGAGTACTTGCATAGGCACAACCTAGTAGCCAGGATTCTACACCAGGAGCTCGCTCTGAAATACGGTCTCGTTGGATCGGAAACTGCCTTATTATAAGTACATGCCGGAAGCCGTGGACCGGGCCATCATCACAGACAGGGCCTTTCTTGCGAATAAGCCTGATATTGTGTTGATGGACCGGGCACAGTCAAGGATATTTTTGGTCAACATAACCATTCCGTATGACGAGAACCTCGTCAAAGCCGAAACAGATAAGCGAACAAAATATCTGGACCTGGCTCACGAGGTGACCGACATGTGGGGTGGACTGCCGACCGAAATTATACCTGTAGTCGTTTCTGCGAACGGGTTAACCCCAGGCAGCCTCTCGGGTCATCTGAGGCGACTGGGACTCCGTGACGGACCGCTCCAAGCTCAAATGCAGAAGGCGGTGCTACTCGATACCGCCCGCATCATCCGCCGGTTTCTTTCCCTTTCCCCCTAATCCTCGGCCGTTTGGTCTCCCCTGCCGAGGGCTTCCATCTGGTTGGGTTTTTATTTATTTATGTATTTTTACGCATTTATTTTATTTTGTTGATATTTATGTATGTTTATCATTTTCATTTACAGTTATATATTTATACAGCCCAACTAGATGACTAAACTATATAGATGCCCCAAATAATAATTTAATAATAATTTATTACTAATAATTAATACTTAATTTAATTTAATAATTTAATATAATAATCATTTTCATTTACAATTATATATTTACAATTATATATTTATACTGCCCAACCAGATGAGTAAACTATATAGATACCCCATATAATAATAATTTAATAATATTATTTTATAGGATAGGGTGACAATGGAGCACACAGTCCAACTAATGGTAAGTGGCTTCTGTTGCACATAGACATCTACATCTATCCTCGATAAAGGATCACTCACTGAGGATTAAGATGTAGCAGTTAGATGTTCCAGTAAAAAGGGTCTCCTGTTCTCTACAGGCATCATACGAAACACAGCAGCGTTGAGTGTGGGCCTTCCCCGATTGAGCCGACCCATTCGTTCTGTACCATAATATAGCTGCAGCATGGTCATACGACATAAAAATCTAGTTACGTATTTTTAGATGCCTTCACAAAAGCAGGAGGTTCTTCATTAAGCTGCAGTAACCACAGAGCACGGGATCGACTGTAAGTTCGCTTGTCACTTCATATTTATAAAAAAGAACTTCAAAAAATTATCAAACATGGAATATATTACTCTTCTGTAAAAACATAAGTTCCTTCATACTTTAAAGCACTATTATTTTGCAATTTTAGTGCATTTCTGGTGACGTCAAAACTATTCACATACACATTAATATGCATCCCAAAATCATTTGAGAGAAATTTTAACTGTCTCAACAGAAGAATGATAATTTAAATAACAACTAGTAAGGCAATAACACCACCAAAACCACATGAAAGCCATACATTCTGATACATTTTCAAGTAAATTAAGTCCATTGTTGCGTCGCTTTGCTGATGCAGGGAATATCAGTGTTGCAGCGAACCTAAAGGTATGATTCCGAACTCGACAGCAAGCAGCAGTTCTGCAGCAGCAGTGTTGCCACTATGTTGCTGAGCAGCATTGCTGCCTGCCACACTGATTCCGAGCAAGACGGCAGTGTTGCCATGTTCATGGCATCGCGCTATTGCGTATTCATTTAGTTGCTTTGAGTTGACAAGATTTCGATTGATCACCAACTTTTATTTATATTGTTTCCGTTCGTTCGTTCGGAATGTAATCTCATATAAACCTTCATATATAGGGACCAGCAGTGTTACGGCAGCACTGCTGCGGCAGCAGTGCTGTGTGCTGCCGAGTTTGAAATCCTACCTTAATGCGCTACTCCTAACGAACGACCTTGAGCATTCGGTCTGCC
This sequence comes from Parnassius glacialis, assembly GCA_033319125.1. Taxonomy (NCBI): domain Eukaryota; kingdom Metazoa; phylum Arthropoda; class Insecta; order Lepidoptera; family Papilionidae; genus Parnassius; species Parnassius glacialis. The sequence continues at coordinate 55,762,626 of JAVANC010000017.1, forward strand.
GACTCTCGCTAAAATATATCGCATAAGAAATCTGCAAGACGCTATCTACTGTACGAACGTATTATTTATTATTTTTTCAACAGCAATAAACTATTTTATGGAAGTAGGCACGGCAGACAATGATAAATGTTTATGTTTTTTTATTCGGTATATTAGTTGCATAATATTAGAATTATGTATTCTCATATAATATTTAATAAATAAAAATGACACCATTCATATTAAACGCCCGGAAAGGTATCTAACATGAGAAAATGAAGTGTTGAAAATAGTGAGTTTAAAAGATACCTACTCTCTTTAGGCAAAGAATATATACACTACGCGAAAAGAAACGACACATAAGCATGTGTGCACGTAAAATCACTTGCGGCTATGTGTGGGTGTCTGGATGTGCGCCGATCTTCGTCGTCGCCGACTGCCCTGGCTGATGGTTGCGCTTCATACAAAAATAATGCCTATTCATTTGTATACAATATGTAACAAAAACCCTGTGGTTATGGTTAAGTACGTTATCGTGATCATTATTCAAACGTATAGAAATAACTTTTTTTAAAAAATCTAACATTATTTTTTTATTTTATTTAAAAAAAAAATTGTATGCAAATTGTATGTGGTTTTATTACCTCTGCATTGTCTGGGGAGTAAGAGGATTGTCAAAGACCCCGCTATACTTAGCTTTTGCATCGGCTAATGTCAGTAAGAGTTAATAAAACCACAGAAAATTTAAAAAAATAAAATTAAAAAGGTCGAATTTAAAAAAAGTTATTTCTATAGGTTTGAATACTGATCCTGATAACGTACTTAACGGGAACCACAGGGTTTTTGTTACATGTTGTATAATTATTCTATCTTTATTTAGTTACAATATTTATTTATATGTGTGGCTTATTTATGTTATATGTAATAGTCTTTAAGTATATATTTCTAATTTTATACATTTTTATTCATAAAAATATATATATATACATATACATATATATATATATATATATATATATAAAGTACGTGTCACGTTGTTTGTCCGCGATGGACTCCTAACCTACTAAACTGATTTCAATTAAATTTTTGGTCAATGTGCAGTTTGGTCCAAATTATAAGATAGGATAGCTCACATATCGCGCGTACGCGGACAAGCTCTTTCGTTTCCAGCTTTTGAAAATTGATTAAAATTGTTCCAACTACATTGAATTTTAATATTGTAGTTATATATTTTTATATTTCGCAATGCCGAACACTCCGATTTCAAGAGGTAAGCTTTCATGGGGTTGTTGTGATGGAGGATCTGCTCATGATGTATTCCTGCGTTGTACCAATTGTAAAAAAGTTTATCACAAATCTTGTCTAGCCTTACCTGAAAATATGGACATGACAGAGTCATCATATGGTTGGAAGTGTCCATTATGTACAAGTAAGGCTCCGAAATCGGGGAAGGATGACAATACGCCAGTAAGGAACATTACTGTCAGAGGAAATAAAAAACAACCATGTTCCCCCCCATACAAAAGCAGTGATACCCCAGTGACTACAGAAGAAGTAAAAGAAATAGTGCAGACTGTGATACAGAAGGAAATGGAGAGCCTTTACAATAAAATGAGTAAAAGTATACTAGACACATTGAATAAGCAGCTAAAGGATGTAAGTGAAGAATTATCAAAAACAAAGGAATCTATAGAGTTTATGAATGCTGAATTTGAAGAGTGTAAAATGGAAAGTATAGCTATGAAAAAGAGTTATAAAGAGCTTCAGGATGAAAACTACAAAGTAAAATTTGCTGTTCAAGAACTAACGGTACGTGTCAACCAACTGGAGCAAAGCGCACGATCATCAAATGCTGAAATCCAATGTGTTCCAGAAAGGAAGACGGAAAATGTGTTAAATATTGTTAAGGATATATTTAAGGTCATAAACTGCAACATAAGTGATGATAAAATTGTGAACTGTACACGCATTGCAAAAATAAATCGGAGCAGCCCTCGACCACGTTCAATTATTGTTCAGTTTGCAACACCTTTCATACGCGATCAGTTCTTGACTTCAGCGATTAAATTTAATAAAATAGATGTCTCCAACAAGCTGAAATCTACTCATCTCGGTATTCCCGGAAATAAGATTCCTATTTATATACTGGAGCATTTGTCTCCAGCTAACAAAGCTTTGCATGCAGCCGCCAGGATAAAAGCGAAAGAAAATAACTTTAAATACGTTTGGGTGAGGAATGGACGAATCTACATGAGAAAGGATGACAATTCCAAGTATCACCTCATCAAAAACATGAGTCTCCTGGAAAAATTAGTATAATCTTCTTAGTTATATATAGATCTAAGGATAATGTATGTTGAATATTTTTTAATTCAAAATTCAATAATTTACAGTTAAGTATTTACTACCAGAATGTACGTGGTTTGCGAACAAAAACTCTTAATTTTTACCGTAAATTGTGCTATTTCGATTACGATATCATCATATTGACTGAAACGTGGTTGAATAATACGATTATTAGTAATGAGCTATTTGGTAACAGATATGTAGTTTATAGAAGGGACAGGGAAACTACTGGTTTTCATTCAAATAAGGATGGTGGAGGAGTATTGATACGAGTAGCTATATCTAGTAGAATCAAGTCAAAAAGAATGATTATGTGGGAAAGTAAATGTGAAGATCTTTGGGTTACTCTAGATTTGACAGACGGAAAGAACTATTTTCCAATTGCCCTTTGTGCTGTCTATATTCCCCCACCAATTCAGTCTAGAATATTGGAATGTTTTCTTAGTAACTGTAATTCTTCGTTTGATAAATTGAAACAAAGGACTTGCATAGTTGGTGATTTTAACTTACCTGACGTTAATTGGAAACTCGTCAATGACTTGAATAGCAATTATACTGCTCCCTTTAAGGCTCAAAGTCTTATAGATTTCTGTTATATTAATAAATTACGACAGTACAATTTCGTCGAAAATAAAATTAGGAGAGTTCTCGATTTAGTTCTAATAAATTGTTTACATTGCACTGTTAATGAGGCAAATGATATATTGACCATCATAGATCCTTTACATCCTCCGATTGAAATACAACTACTTATATCAGAAACACAAAAACTAAAATACAATTCTAATGTCAAAAAGCGCAATTTCTATAAAGCTGATTGTCCGGATTAAACATACACACCAATAAACATATTATAAAAATGTAAATTGTTAAGCTTTAGATAATTATTTTCAGTTATTATTATATTTAGTTTATTGTTCCTCGGTGACGACTAGATGGCGTTGTTAGATTTATGCAACTTTTGAATCGCGCTGTGGTTTGGTTAGGCTGTAAATTATAAGGCATTTAAAAATTATTATTTTAGATGAATCGTTTCACGAGTAAATAGTCGCTTATATTGTACTAAGTGTTTTATTTCTTGCATAAGTAAAAGCCGGAATTTTAGTCATGGTCCTTCGTAGTCGGATAGGCTAGGCGTGTTTTTTGTGTTATTGCTGCGTCAGTGGTACAGTAGTACCACCCGTGTCGTCACTACTGGCAGTGGATTGCTGTCCAGAACATCCCCTCAGCGAGGCGCCACGAGCGGCGCCAAGGCAGTGGAGGAGCTGGGTGTCTACAACCCGGAGGAGCGACGGACGGGAAGCGGCAAGCAGCAGCGGTGGAGGTTGCGGAGCGCTAGAGGGCGCCACAGGTGCATTATAGCGAAGACAAGTGAGTGAGTGTGTGCGGTGATAAATTGTGAGTACATTTTTAAATATTATAATAGAAGAAATTAACTAGAAAATTAAACCTTATTTTAAAGATTAGTGGAACTTAGAAAAATTTAAGATAGTGAAGTAACTTAGAATAATTTCAATAATTTAGGACTTGTAATAGTTTTAAGTAAATATTGGTTGAGACGGCGAATCCACGCCCGATTTTAGTTAGAATTTAAAGTTAAAAAGACTTGTAAAATTTTGCTCATCTGTTTCTTGGACTTAGAAAAAATAGGATTGTAAAAATATTGACTTAGAAAAATAATTCAGTTGTTTAGAGTTTAACTTTGTCAATTAGAATAAATTACTGTTCTGTTCTATATTGATAAGAATTATAAGTGATTAAATTGTCAAATTAAAAAATTTAAAATGGAGTCGTTTAATGACCTGCAGGAAGACATAAGGGCTAAAATGCTAAAAGTTAAGACTAATTTTAAAAAGTCTCCTAAGGATCGTTTGACGGTTGCTTATATTGAAACAAGGCTAGATAACTTGGAACAACAGTGGACTTTGTTTACAGACACTCATACTAAAATTATTAGTCAGGTTAAGCGAACTGATTTGTATAGTTCGGATTATCACAAAAATAGTGTGTATGATGATGTAGAAGAATTATATGTTCAATTCAAGACTGAGTTAAAAGAAATGTTGTATAAATTAAAAACACTTGAGTCAGAAGTAAAGTCAAGTTCAAATAGTCAATGTGAGAGTTCAGAAAGACGTTTCAAGTTGCCTGAAATAAAAATACCTACCTTTTCCGGTAAGTACACAGAGTGGCAGACATTCAGAGATTTGTTTTTAGGGCTTGTGCATGAAAACAAGTCACTGGATGATGCCCAAAGATTTTATTATTTAAGGGGACATTTAACCGGGGAAGCCGAGCAACTATTACGCAACATTAAGGTGACGTCGGATAGTTATCAAGTTGCGTGGGAGAAATTAGATAGTATGTATAATAATAAAAGGTTTTTGGCGAACGGCATCTTGAAGCGTCTACTAAGTCAAAAAAGTTTGTCGTCTGAATCAGCATCTGAAATTAAAAACTTAATTAGTACAACTTCAGATTGTTTAGACTCAATAAAAATATTGGTGTGGATGTTTCATCTTGGGATATCCTGATTATCCACATTATAAGCGCTAAATTAGATAAAGATACGCGAAAGGCATGGGAGTTAAAGGTATCTTCAGATCCAAGTGACGAATTACCCACGTTTCAACAATTTTCCAATTTGTTAATAGGGCGTTTTAGAGGTCTAGAAAATATCGATTCTAAGGTACATCACAGTGAGAAAAAATTTACTAAATCTTTCATGTTGTTAAAAATAAACCGATTATATCGGTGTGCGTATTGCAGTGCGGATCATAAAATAACTGCGTGCAAAAAATTCGGAAAAGAAAGTAATGAGAAACGACGTGAGTTCGTGTTAGATAAAAACTTATGTTTTATTTGTTTAAATAGCAACCATTCCGCTAAAATGTGTAAAAATATTGTCCGATGCCAAGTGTGTAAACGTCGACATCATTCTTTATTACATCCCAGTGGTGATTCTGGTTCTGGTAGTGCTGAAGTTGAGACGATTCATCAAACAACCTCGTCGACCAGTCGAAGGTCAACTGAGGAGGGATACTGCTGCAAGCAGTAATAAGTTATCTGTGCAAGCAGAAAGTTTAGATAAGCAACTTGTGTCTTGTTTTTCGACAGGGAACTGTTCTAAAATGGTTTTATTAACTACAAGCTGTGGTGCAAGCTGAGTCGAGAGACGGTACGTATTTCCCAGTTAGGGCCTTATTAGATCAGGGGTCGCAAGGTTCTTTTATTACCGAGGCTATGGTGCAGCAATTAGGTTTAAAAAGGCTTGCGGCCAAAAATACCGTAGTTGGTGTAGGTGGAGATAAAAGTGTGACTTCCAAGTCCACAGTGAAAATTAATTTAAGGTCGAGAGTTGATCCTAGGTTTCAAGTTAAGGTTAATGCACATGTCCTGAAGTCGGTTACGTCTCTTCTCCCAGTTGCGAAGACAACTAGGGTAAGATGGGAAAACCTGACTCTGGATGATCTGGCTGACCCTGAGTATCATACGCCTAATAAGATTGACATCTTATTAGGTGCGAGATATACAGTCAAATTATTCAGGAAGGCATTAAAAGAAACCTCAACGGATCTCTCTTGGCGCAGGATACTGCTTTCGGTTGGATAATATCTGGGGTCTGTGAGGTAGATAGCACGTCAAATATCCATTCTCACATAACTGTGATGCATTCGTATCTGGAAGTGGACAATATGCTGAAGAGGTTTTGGGAACTCGAAGCCGAACCACCTGTAACAAAAAAAAATGCTCACAGATGATGAAATTAAATGTGAGAAATTATTTGAGGATACTACGAACGGGATGGAGACGGTCGGTTCATCGTAAGACTGCCGTTTCGTATGGCCAATCCGGACTGCATGCGTGGTGAGTTCAGGAAAATAGCTGAAAAAAGATTGAGAAATTTAGAATTAAAATTGCAAAAGAACATTAAGTTAAAAGAGGATTACACACAAGTTATAAGGGAGTATTTAAACTTAAATCATATGGTAAAAGTTACAGAGAAGGATAAATTTAAGGAAACAGCTATTTACTTACCACACCACGCAGTAGTCCGGGAAGATAAGGATACTACCAAGGTCCGAGTAGTGTTTGATGCCTCCTGTAAGGGAAGCAATGGGAAGTCATTGAATGATGATTTATTGATTGGGCCGCCACTGCAAGCCGAACTACGTCACATAATTATGCGCTGGAGACAATATAAAATATGTTTGGTGGCGGATGTGGTGAAAATGTACCGCCAAGTGTTGGTAAATCGGGAAGATACCCCATTTCAGAGGATTCTTTGGAGACATAGTCCTGAAAAGGAGCTTCAAGAGTTTGAATTACTTACCGTAACCTTTGGCACCGCATGTGCTCCATATTTAGCTGTGCGGTCACTGCAAGAATTAGCCTATAAGGAGTGTCAGAATAAGCCAGGAATTGCTAAAATTATTTTAAATGATTTTTACATGGATGATGTGATGACCGGGGCGGACAACCTAGAAGATGCTTATAAATATATAAAGAGTTAACCGAAGTGTTAGCGAAAGGAGGGTTTCCGTTGCAAAATGGAAAAGCAATTCTAAGGAAATATTAGCTAAAATATGGAAGGCAAAGGGTAATAAGGATGAGGAATTAAGGATTAAGATAGATGATACAACTAAGATTTTAGGACTTACCTGGGATCCGCGTGGTGACTTCTTCCGGTACTCTGTAGATCTTGCACCGCAGGAGGAACCTGTAACAAAAAGGAGAATCATATCTGATATATCCCGATTATTTGACCCACTCGGATGGTTAGCTCCTTGCATTATAGCAGCAAAAATACTCATACAGAAGCTGTGGTTAGCTGGTATTGGGTGGGATGAGCAAGTTCCTACTAATTTAATAAGTGAATGGATTACTTACCGTAAAAATTTAACTGCCTTACAGAATATTAAAATTCCACGCTGGATACACACGTGCAATAAATATCAGCGCGAGTTGTACGGATTTTCCGACGCTTCGAAGGTGGCTTATGCGGCTGTCGTGTATCTGCGAGTGGTAGATGAAGTGGGAAATGTTTACGTCTCGTTAGTTACAGCTAAAACAAAAGTAGCTCCCATAAAACAGGTGTCTATCCCTAGACTTGAGCTTTGTGGGGCCATACTTTTGGCTAAGTTGATGGTTGAGGTAGCAGAAGTCATGAAGGTTGAAAGGGATCAGTTACATGCATTCACTGACAGTGAGGTGGTTTTAGCCTGGCTTAACAATCACCCAAGCCGGTGGAAGACCTTCGTGGCTAACCGAGTTTCTGAAATCCTACAGATTTTGGATACACATCACTGGTTCCATGTAGCCACTAAGAATAATCCTGCGGATTGTGCATCACGAGGTATTTCTCCGGTGGAACTATCAGAAATGGTTGTATGGTTTGAAGGCCCAGAGTTTCTAAAAAATAAGGTAATTATTTTTACAAAACCAAAACACCTGGTTACAAATCTTGAGCAGGTTAAAGTTCATACAGCGGTCGTTAACACAAGCTTGTGGCAAAGGTTTTCTTCATTCTCGAAGCTTGTTCGTGTGGTTGCTTATTGTCGACGTTGGTTAAGAATAAGAAAAGGTTCAAGTAGTAGGCCAAGTTCAGAAGCATTAGAGCGACAGGAAATTGAGGATTCGATAAGGGTCTGTATTAAAAAATGTCAAGAAGAAGGATTCTGGAAAGAGTTGGAAGAATTGCGAAAACACGGCATAATAGATAAGAAAAAGAAAAAGTTAAAGACATTAAATATATTTTTAGATTCGGAGGGTGTAATTAGAGTAGGTGGCCGGCTGGAAATGTCTTCGCTGTCATTTAACGAGAAACATCCGATTCTCATACCTAAAGAATCTTTCTTAAGCGGACTCTTAATTGCTGATGCTCACCAAAAAACCCTGCACGGAGGCCCGCAACTCATGATTACCTATTTGAGATCGAAGTACTGGATTGTGGGTGCGAAGGCTCTAATTAAAAAATATTATCGTGGCTGTGTCACTTGTACGCGTTACTCAAGCAGGTCCACATCTCAACTCATGGGACAGTTACCTTCCGCCCGTGTGACACCGAATAAGCCCTTTCTTGTCAGCGGAGTCGATTACGCAGGGCCTATTAATATAAGAATTTCAAAGGGTAGGGGTAACAAGTCTTACAAGGGATATATTGCTCTGTTCATTTGCATGTCGACCAGAGCCGTACATCTTGAAGTCGTGAGCGAGCTGTCTACTCAAGGGTTTATAGCCGCTTTTAAAAGGTTTGTCGCAAGACGAGGTAGGTGTGCTGAGTTATACAGCGATAATGGTACAAATTTTGTAGGCGCTGCTCGAGAGTTACTGTGTCTGTTCAACGAAGAAAAAACTAAATTTAAACCTGAACTGGCAGAGTATCTCGCGACCAATGGAACACAATGGAATTTTATTCCTCCTCGCGCTCCGAATTTCGGTGGGCTATGGGAGGCAGGAATAAAGTCCACAAAGTTCCACCTCAAACGAGTAGTTGGAAACTCTACGTTGACGTATGAAGAGATGGCCACAGTATTATCTCAGATAGAGGCATGTCTTAATTCGAGGCCATTGTCTCGTGTAGGGGATCAAACCGAGGTCGTAGTTTTGACTCCTGGTCATTTCTTGGTGGGGGAACCACTCATAGTAGTTCCTGATGTAAATTATGAGTCGTCAAATATGTATACTTTGCGAAGATGGCAACTCCACCAGCGAATGATGCAGGACTTTTGGCGTCGATGGTCCCAGGATTACCTTCATCAGTTCCTTCAAAGGCATAAATGGGAATATCAGAACCCAGAACCATCAGTGGGCGATGTGGTTTTAGTAAAGGAGGACGATCTACCCCCGGCGCGATGGTTGCTAGGTAAGATCGAGCAAAAACATCCGGGACCCGATAAAATCACGCGAGTCGTCACAATACGTACCAAAAGTTCTTTAATTAAAAGACCTACTTCTAAGATAGCAATTTTACCTGTAACTAAATAAATTATTAGTTGCTGATTCGTTACAGTTTGGACAGTTGCATGGTGGGCGGTTTGAAGGACATTTCTCATTATGTCCTTGGTGGGCGGTATGTCCGGATTAAACATACACACCAATAAACATATTATAAAAATGTAAATTGTTAAGCTTTAGATAATTATTTTCAGTTATTATTATATTTAGTTTATTGTTCCTCGGTGACGACTAGATGGCGTTGTTAGATTTATGCAACTTTTGAATCGCGCTGTGGTTTGGTTAGGCTGTAAATTATAAGGCATTTAAAAATTATTATTTTAGATGAATCGTTTCACGAGTAAATAGTCGCTTATATTGTACTAAGTGTTTTATTTCTTGCATAAGTAGCCTGCCGGAATTTTATTCACTGATAATGAAAAAATTCGTGAACATTTAAGTAAAATTAATTGGGATATGCTATTTAAGGGGCTAAATGATATATATAGTATTGTTTCAGTTTTTTACAAAATTGTAAATTTAACAATAGAAAAATTTGTTCCATGGAGTACGATCAAAAGTGATAAATATCATATTTGGATTAGTCGGAGTCTGATTAACGTAATAAAGGAAAAAAATAAGGTGAGATGTAGATACAAAAAATATAATAACGCAATGGATTTACTCAGCCTAAAGTTACTTAATAAGAGATGTGATAAATTAGCTAAGACCTGCTACAACGCTTATATAAAATGTATAGAAGATAATATTGTTACAAATTCAAAAGTTTTTTGGTATTACATCAAAAATAAACGGCATGGCAATAGTAAGTATCCGAGTGCAATGTCTAATGGTATTGTGATGACAACAGATGCAACTGATATATGCAATCTTTTTGCCTCACATTTCTCCTCAGTATACACCGTAGACAATCCTAACGGTCTTAATAAAAATGATTCAAATAACCAATATTTAACATATTTAGATAACAATAATTATCATTTTGGCACTTTGGTTTTGGATGACAAATCAGTTTTAAAAAAATTAAAGGGCTTAGACCGAAAAAACGGACCTGGTCCAGACTCTATTTCACCTTATTTCATCGCTGAATGTGCCATAGAACTGTCTACTCCTCTTTGTTTTATATATAACAAATCCATACAAACAGGATGCTTTCCAGATATGTGAAAGCTCGCAAAAGTTGTCCCTATACATATAGCGGATAATGATGATTGTTGATGATGATGATGATTTAGTTAGCAATTATAGACCGATCTCAATATTATCAACCTTTCCCAAAATATTAGAATCATTAGTATGTCCCTATATTCAAAATTATACAAAACAGTTTATTACAGATGATCAGCATGGATTTGTCAAATCTTGTTCGACTTTAATTACGTTTGTTGAAACGTTGGTGAAAACTGTAAACATGCAACAGCAAATAGATGTAATATATACCGATTTCAGTAAAGCTTTCGACCGAGTATCACATGTTATGCTTTTAAGAAAGTTAGAAACTTATGGTTTTTCCGACCCTATTCTCGCGTGGTTAAGGTTTTATCTAAAAGGTCGAAATTATTTTGTTTTGTTAATGGATTCAGTTCTGACATATTTTCCATCACATCCGGAATTCCCCAGAGATCACATTTGGGGCCAATTTTATTTAACATATTTGTTAACGATATTCCTAATTGTTTCTTACATTCCAATTGCTTTATGTATGCTGATGACTTAAAATTTTGTAAAATTGTTAATAAATCGTCAGATATGATACTTCTTCAGGAGGATTTAACTAGACTTTCTAAATGGTGTGATATTTATGGAATGAATCTTAATTTAAAAAAAAGTGCACATATTAAATTCACTCGCAAAAATAATATTTTCCCATCAGTTTATACCATCAATGGTGTAGTTATCCAAGAAGTGGAAACTGTTAAGGACCTAGGTGTAGTATTTGATAAAAAGCTTACATTTATACCACAACTAGAAAGTGTAATTAAAAGATCATCTCAATCATTAAGTTTTGTTATAAGAAATAGTAAACAATTCCGTAATGTTACCACAAAAAAACTTTTATACTTCTCAATTGTTAGAAGTATATTAGAATATTGTAGCACAGTCTGGCGTCCCCATTATTCTACCCATAACCTTCGCCTTGAGCGCGTACAAAAAAGATTTTTATGGCATATTGCCTTTTCAACACGAAAAGCATATAAAAATGCATCATATGTAGATAGATTAAAGTCATTTAAAATGGTTTCACTATCAAAACGCTGGGACATTCTGGATTTGCAACTTTTATATAAAATATTTAGAAATAATTTAGATTGCCCTTTATTACTACGTAAATTTAATTTTCGTATCCCAAGTAGATATCTTCGTAAATTCATTACTCCTCTTTCGCCGCCTCTTCGTGGAACTGTACTAGGATTTGATTCCCCAATATCCAGACTTTCCAGACTTTTAAATACCTATAATAATGTAGATAGTAGTAGATATTCACCACGACTCTTTTAATGATTTTCGGCACAAAATTTATCAAAATATTAATGTTTCTTTGTAGTAATTTTTTTTTGTATTAATTTTATAATATTTTTTTTAATTTTTAATTTTAAGTTTGTATCGTATATTTTTAGCTATTTGGTAACGGCTTGCAGGAGATGCTGTGAACACTAAGCATGCGGTGTTTACCTATTATTGAATGTGCACTTAAGTTTATATTACTATATTAGAATTAAGCATATGTATCAGTGTAACATTTGTTGGTGAAGTTGCAATACAATATTATTTTATTGAAAATTATTTCTCTATTATTTGACAGTCACAATTATCTGTTAGCTCCAAACGATTCTGTCAGATGACGATTTCTGTTGACTGGATTGAGTAAATATTTAATAGATGGTGCTATGTTAAAAATACAAACGTTTAATATTAGCTACAATTTAGTAGTATAACCACCACGTGTTGCTGTAAGTATTCAACAGATAGAACCGATTTCAAAAAAAATTTGTAGACTGTGTGGAGTTTGGTCCAACTTGAGAGATAGGATAGTTTTTATCCCGATAAGTGACCCTCAATTTTTTTATTGCTAATTTCAGGAGCTTTTTGGGAAAGCAAATGGTCGTTCGGAAAGGGCAGAACAACGTCTGTCTGGTCAGCTTGTATATATATATATATATATATATATATATATATATATATATATATATACATATTAATATGTATGTATGTATTTATCTTATCTATGTACTTATATACCATGCTGTCTTTTATAAAAAAAAGGTTATTTTTGTTGCCAAACCTGACTCGTTTTTATTATTTTCTTGCAATCCTGCCCATCCAAAGGTTGTCTGGAAGAGATCGCTCTTAGCGATAAGTACCACATTTATTTTTCTAATTTTTTTTTAATATTTATGTTATTTTTTGGCGTATAATTGATCGTTTCTTTCACTACCTAAATATATAAGTTTACATTATAATATAACATATACCTACTATGTATCTTCTTTGGCACAAGTCTATAATATTCCATTTCGGTTCGGTATCATCCATAGCGTTACACGCTCCGGCCTAATGTCACCGGCGCTTCAACTCTCACTTACAGAGAGTGTCACCGCTGTGCTATAGGTAAATAGTTAGGTAATTATAATTAGTAAATTATGTATATTATATTTAGTAGTATTATGTTTCGGAGATGTGTTTTTTGATTATTGTTAATTTTTACGTGTCACGTATTGAAAAGTAACATACTTACCTACTAATTATTGAACTGAGCACCTTATAACTTAGCCTGCTTATTACTTATGCTGTCATTATCCTCACCCCGATGATTGAAGAGGATGTAAAAAAACATGTTTGTTTTTATTTTTATTCAATGTTATTTCTACATACATATTTATTTTTACGTACCGAATTATATTTATTTATGCATAAGGGTTATGTTAGGTTAGGTTAAGTGCCCCCCTGAACGGGTTCCCGCCTGGACATGGCGAGGGGGCTTAGTAGCCGTGGCTTGGTCACCCGCGGTGAACAAAGAGGAACCCTTTGGCTGGCCCGTGGTGTAGGGCCGGCCCAAGGTGGCCACTCCGAGTGGGCTTGATGAGCCCACTTCGGATGTGTGTCGGTGGGCTGCGGTGAGAGGGGTGTCCGCTTCCTCTACCGCTGCAGCCGAGGTGGAGTCGCGGAGGAAGAGGAGTGTTGGTATGGCGATGCGCCACTCGCCCTATCTTCCGCGACTCAAACGGGGCCGCACCGTTGATGCGGTGGTGGTGGGGCCGCGGGGGGAGAGGTGTGTCGGTATTGCGAGGTGCCGCTCTCCTACCCTCCGCGGCCGAAACTTGTTTGGCGGCGGAGCCAGAAACCAGATCCGCTGCTGGATTCGGGAAAGCGGGTGCTACTAAGCGCTCGATTTTCCTGGCCACATGGCCTCCGCGTATCGAATTTGGGGGGGGGGGGGTCCGCTGCGCAGGTGGAGTTAGAGGCCGTGAAGGGGGCTAGTTGAACACCTCACTACCCCGTGCAGGAGACGAGGCCTAGACAGACTGGGCCAGCACTAGTGTGGGGCTGCGGAAGAATTTGGATTCCCGCGGCCCCGCGCGAACGTGCGAGGAGGCATCTTGGGGTTTTAGCCGGTAGGAGTCCGGCAAAACTTTCCGGTTGCCCCCGCAGCCGAACGTTTTCATGAGGATTTCCCCACGAAAAAAAAAGGTTAGGTTAAGTACAGGTAAAGTGAAGATTTCGTGGTGCAGTAACTTAGCAATGAATTGCAGCACTTAGGGCCGCGGGTTCAAATTTCGCACAGAACAATTATTTGTATGGCCTAGAAATAATTGTTCCGGGTCTGGATGTTTGTCCTTGTGAAATGTATGTATGTAAGCTGCCCGTATCGTGGGGGAGGAGAAAATCCTAGTCTGGAGGAATATTTTTTTAAAAGGAGAAAAAAATGTACAGCATGCACACACTATATATATATATATATATATATATATATATATATATTTATATTACCTAATAATTATTTTTTATGTATTAGTGCTATGAGACTGATGGTAAGATACTTGTCATGTTTTGATTATCTTTATTGTTTTCGCAAATACGAGTATACTACTGCTTACTAGTTGACTTTCATCACTGATCATAAAATGTAATTTTAATTTTAGGTCTTAACCTATGAAATTGCCGTTTTTTATGAAATAAGTTAACGTAATTTTTTTCTATGTGTTTTCTTTATATGAATCAAATTAAACACCCATGCAATCGATGCACCTTTTCCAGCGCAGTGGCAGTTTATTGATGCTGTTCTTGAAGATATCAGCTGGACTGGAGACAACAAATTCTTCAAAGGCATTTTGTACTGCCCTCAAAGTTTTAAAAGGTTCTTTGTACCCGCCAAAAAGTTATCCAAATTCTAAAAAAAACGAAGAAGTCTGTAGACGCAAAGTCTGATGAGTACGGCTAATGACGGAGAGCTTTATACCCCAGTTCTTGTAGCTTGGATACCGTCCGTTGTACAGTATGATGCCACGTGTTGTCGCAAGGGACGATTCATTGACCTAAGCTGGTTGGAGACGGGCGAGCTTCTCCATCATTATGATTTCAAAGACGCCATTTATATGCAAATTTTGACTATAGCCCAATTAGGTTTCTACCTATGACGTCAAGTTCGGTGAAGCCACATCCAAGTGGTCCATGGTTTGAAATGCGTTTCAATTCTGAAAGGAAGTGGCTGACATCAATAATTCTTCTGTTTATTATCTTTTCTTTCGTTTTTGCTCTATTTTCATACGAAGTTAAATTCTAAAATAAAATATAGCGACTTTTGATCATCATCGTCATTGTCATTACAGCCTTTCATAAGTCCACTGCTGAACATAAGCCTCCCACAAGGAATGCCACAAAGCACGGTCCTGAGTCACCTGCATCCATCGACTTCCGGCATGTCTTACCAGATCATCTCTCCATCTGGTGGGGGGTCACCCTACACTTCGCTTACCAGTACGAGGCTGCCACTCGAGAATCTTTCTTCCCCATCGGTTGTCGGTTTTTCGAGCTTTATGGCCGGCCCACTGCCACTTCAGCTTACTAATCCGTTGGGCTATGTGGGTTACTCTGGTTCTACTGCGGATATCCTCATTTATAAGTTTATTACACAGAGAAACCCCGAGCATAGCCCTCTCCATAGCTCGCTGAGCAACGCTGATCGACTATTGATATGTGCCCTTAAAACATTTGCCCTTTTTAGTTTATCTGAAGCTGTTATTCATGTTCAAATACAAAAAAAAGAGAAGTCTACCCTTTCTAAATTTTCAAGTTTAAAACACACATGGAAGGTATCAGAAAACTACTTCTTCAACGTCTTCGGTGGTTTCTTGAATATCTTAATTGGTTACTTCAGCGTTCTCATTTTCCGTCAAGTCTTCTGTAGAGTCCTTTTTCGTAAACTGCAAAAGAAATAAGAACAGTTTTCGGTACTCTTTCGACGATTCCACCTGGACTATTTCAGGTTCGGGCGATTAGTAATGAAATAATTTGCTAATTATTCGTAAATAATCTATACCAATCTTTATATATAAAAATTACGTGTCACGTTGTTGGTCCGCGATGAACTCTTAAACTACTGAACTGATTTTAATAAAACTTTGCACACTGTGCAGTTTCGTCCAACTTAAAAGATAGGATAGTTTTTATCCTGATAAGTGACACCAATAATTTTTTAATACGAATTTAAGGATTATTTATATGAAGGCTCGTCGAAAAGGGCAGAACAACGTCTGCCTCTCCAGCTAGTAATAATATAAAGAGAGAGTGCGAATTTTGTGTATTTGTGTACGATAATCTCCGGAACTACGGCACTTAGGTACGTTATTCGAGATGATCATACGCTAAATTTTGTATGCATATATGTACTATATAATGGATAAAAGTTGTGATAACAATCGTCAAAGAAGTACAATTAATTATACTTCCCATTATTTGTAAAATAAATAAAAAATTAAAACAGTTCGGTTTCAGTACTACTACAGTTTCGTTGTAAGGAGCTTATTTTAATAATTATTCGTTTAAAAAAATTGGATATGACTATTATGGAATCAAGATTATGCAGAAATTTAATGTGTTTTTATTAGTTGATATATCTTATAAATAAAACAAAGACAGCTCCTAAAAACCACACAAATAACGACTAGGGTGACATTTTGCTCAACCATGTGACTTAACATTAACAACGCGATACGTGCTCACGAGCTTTCGTAATGAGCGCCGGTGCTGAAGATTTTGCCAACTTCGCCACTGTCGCATACAAAGTAGTTTTAAATTTAACATTTCCATAATCCAACAAAGAAGACACTTATTAACTTCATATCGTCTAGTTTCAAAAATGTTAATAACACTCGTTTTTTCAGATTTTATTGCGTTTCGTATGGTGAGTGTAGAGAACCGTAGAACCTTTTTACTTGAAGCGAGGCATTCCAACTTAGTCCTCAGGGGTGATAACTCCTCTGTATTTTGATTCTTAATCAAGAATAGATGTAGACGTCTATGGGCTACAGCATCTACATTTCTTAATGTTATTACATAATGTTGTAAATTAAGGGTATGTGTAAGCGTGGGGCAATCCGCATCGTGGGGGCAATGACGGGTTATGTCGTATAGTTTTCCACCTTCGTTGCATATTGGCAGGGTCACGGGAACGGTTTCGTACATATCCGCGGCCCTATTAGCTCCGGCCGCCCCATGGCGGCTCCTGCTCGGAAGAAGACTATTCCTCACAACCTCTTTTTAGGTATGGCGCACTAGAACACATGGCGCACCTTTCTCCACGACCGCCAACTACACCTGCGAAACAGAAACCCCAGTGTCCGAAGCGCGATGGCCATGGAGCCAGGAAGTACTCAAAAGCACCAGTCTTCCGGACCCCAGCGGTGAATCTGGTGTATGGCTCCGCCATCAACCGAAATTCGGCTGCGGAGGGTAGGGAGTGCGGCGCCTCGCAATACCGCCACTCCTTTTCCCCGCAGCTCCACCACCACCGCATCAACGGTAAGGCCTCATCAGAGTTGCGAGTCAGTCAGAGTTCACCGCGGGTGACCAAGCCGTGGCTACTACCCCCCCCCCCCCCGCGAAAAGGCGGTAACTCGTTCGAGGGGGACAGCCTTGACTTATCGTTAGGTGGGCTATGAGCCCGTTTGTCAACGTTATTCTATAAAAAATATATTCTCGAAGTTTCGAGTACTTTGCAGCACCCATGGTCATGGGGAGGACTGGGTTGTTTAACGTCTCAATGGAATAGCTAAACACGGCTTCCTTCAGATAAAAACTATAATATAATTTTTGATCCCATCTACGCACTATGAACTTATGGTATCTTTTTAGTCTTGCTTGCGTTGGGATTTCATTTTATTAATTATAGGATCCCAAGTAGTTTACCATCTATCCAGCCATCTTCCGTCTATTATATTTCCTAATACATACATACATACATATAATCACGCCTCTTTCCCATAGGGGTAGGCAGAGACCACTTCTTTCCACTTGCTACGATCCTTACATACTTGTTTCGCTTCGTCCACTTTCATTATTCCCTTCATACATGCTCTACGGTTTAGGGTACTCTTAACCTGGTCTTTTAGTGGCCTTGCAATAGGTAGGGAAATACATGTAAAACATACATATACTTGATATTATTGCTGTGTTTATCGCTACGACAAACAAAAAGGTACACAAAGGTGGGAAGAACTAAGGATAGTAATAATTAGTTGTTTATTATGACAAACCTCGCGAGAAATGAACCCTTTTTAAAACGCTTTTATATTTTTCTATCTTGACTTACTTCCTCTTAGTCAAGGGTTTTAAATTTTTTTTTATTCTTTTTCAAATATAACATTTATATCCTTCGTGGGTTTTTAACATTTTTTATTATTTTATTTTAGACTTTTTTAGAAAACTGCGTTGCTGACTAAATATTTGTATTAATTTCTATGTACTTAACAATTTACGAGGGGAAGAGCTGAGCATGGAACAGTATCAGCTAATTCTGTTGAAAACTCGTGTTCCTAAGAGAAAAACTTTTCCAATGGGAAGGGTGTTCGAATATATCACAACTTACAACTCGTCACCGCATACAATCAGATAATGTTAATTATGTTAACCAAACTAACAACGTAATCGTACGTGATTAATGCATGAGATGAGTCCAGGGAGCCAAACAACTATGGACAGAAACCTCTATCTGCTGCTATTCACCTGTGCTTTATCGGCAGAAGTTACCATGAGGTTATGATATGGTTGGGTAAGATAACTCCAATGAGTGTATCATTTTAAGGAAACCAAGATGCTGGATAAATAGAAAGGGTAATTATTCCACCCATATTAGGTTGGCACATTACAGTGCATAAATAAGAAGGCACTATAGTCGATGCGTTTAGCCTTGTATAGGCGGTATAGCCGTGTAGTGGCGGTTAAGAATATCCACTACACCATATCTTCCCGTGGGTGTCATAAAAGGCGACAAAGGGAAACAGGCTAGGGATAGGCAGCAGCATCTTCCTGGTAACGGCATAAATACAATAAAAAAACTGCGGTTGCCAACCCGCTCGCCAAGCGTGGCAACTATGGCAATATACCCCCCATGAGCAATGACAATAATAAACGGCCCCCAGTCCCCCGCGGCTCGGCTAATCCTGGCTACGATGGCGACCATGGTAACGGCGGGGTAGGGGTGCTATGAATCTCCGGTGGGGGTTCGGTTGCCACCTTAGACGACTCGACCTGGCAACATACAATGCTCGCACCCTGAGGACTGACGAGAAGATCGTGGAGCTAAAAGAAGAGATAGACAAGTTACACCGGCATATTGTAGGATTATCCGAAGTTCGAAGAGAGGGGGGAACACGGTAATCCTCGAATTCGGAAACTTGCTCTATCACCGGGAGGACGACCATTTATCCCAAGGAGGTGTCGCATTTATCGTCCTGACGTCTCTCGTTAACATCGTTGTAAAGATTGAGAGTGTCACGACGAGGGTTGCGTACCTTATACTCAGAATCACCAAACGGTATTCGCTGAAGGTCCTACAGGTTTACGCACCAACCTCGGCACACCCCGATGAGGAGGTGGAGGAAATGTATGAAGATATCTCTAGAGCCATGCATTTCTCCAAAACCCACTATACGGTGTTAATGGGATACTTCAACGCAAAACTAGGCACAAGAGAGAACGGTGAGCTGAAAGTAGGGAAATTTGGAATAGGGCAACGGAACCCAAGGGGCCGACTTCATGGAGAAAGAGGGGCTCTTTATGATGAACTCTTTCTTCCAGAAGCGGCCCCACAGGAAATGGACCTGGTCGAGCCCCGACGGTTCCAAAAAAAATAAGATTGACTTCATTATGACGACTAGACGACAACTATTCAGTGATGTCTCCGTGATCGCGAGGGTGAAAACTGGTAGCGATCACCGAATGGTTAGAGGCACACTAAACCTAAACGTTAAGTTGAAGAGGTCTCATCTAATGAAGTCAACGCTCCGTCCCCCTCGTGCTCTGTTCCAAAGTCCTGAAACCTTTCAGCTCGAGTTATAAAACCGTTTACAGTGCCTTGAAGACTGCAGTGAAGTGGACGATATGAATGACAAGCTCGTGGAAACTGTCCATGCGGTCGGAGCTAAGTTCTGCAAGACTCGCCGCAGAGGAACACAAAAACTCTCCGACCACACTCTCAATCTCATGGCTGTTAGACGGGAGATGAAGCTACATTCTTCAACAGATTTGACAGCATACAGGCAACTGAACAGACAGATCTCCAAATGCATGCGGCGGGACTTACGCAACTTCGATACAGCTTGTATTGAAGAAGCGATTGAGCGGAACCAAGGCTCCAAAGTCTTTGCCAGAGATTTGTCTGCCAGAAAGAGCTGGCTGTCAAAGCTGAAGACCGAATGTGGCAGCATCGTTTCCAGGGCACCTGAGATTTTGAGTGAGATTGAGAGGTTCTATGGGTAGCTGTACACGTCATCGTTGGAGCTACACGCAAGTGTGAGTAACGATCCAAGAGCGAGTCTTATCCGACACTATTCCGAAGATATCCCGGACGTCAGTCTGAGCGAAATTAGAATGGCTCTCTAGCACCTTAGAAACGGCAAGGCCCCAGGCGAAGATGGAATTACAGCGGAGCTTCTGAAAGCGGGTGGAAAACCGGTACCTCAAGTCCTTCAGAGACTCTTGAATTCCGTCCTCCATGGATGCGTTACACCAGAGACGTGGAGCAGAAGTGCGGTGGTCTTGATCTTCAAGAAAGGTGACAATGCTCTCTTGAAGAACTACGGACCGATTTCCCTTCTGAGCTGCATCTACGTGCTGTTTTTGAGAGTGATTACGAATCGTCTCGCACGCAGACTTGACGACTTCCAGCCTCCCGAACAAGCCAGTTTCCGAAAAGCACCATAGACCAGATACATACCCTTCGGCAAATTGTACAGAAGTCCGAGGAGTACAATGTGCCACTATGTCTGGCATATGTGGACTGTGACAAAGCCTTTAATTCCGTCGAAATTTGGGCGGTGCTGCAGTCCCTTCAGCGGTGCCAAGTTGACTGTCGGTATATTGAAGTGCTGAAGTGTTTCTACAGCAGAATCTCTGGAAGACCTAAGCATCATGCTCAATGACCTAAATAGTGTCTCTCAACGAAATGGTCTTAGGATGAACATGGACAAAACAAAGATCATGTTTAATGTCCATGTCACGCCTATGCCGGTAGTTGTTGGGAGCACTAAGCTCGAAGTTGCTGACGAGTATGTTTACCTGAGACAAATAGTTCGACTAGGAAGTCCATATTCGACCGAGAGGTCCATCGACGGATTCAACTCGGATGGGCAGCGTTCGGGAAACTACGACACATCTTCTCGTCAGACATACCTCAAAACCTTAAAACGAAATTGTACAACCAGTACGTGTTGCCAGTGATGACTTACGGATCTGAGACGTGGTCCTTCACTGCTGGCCGTATGGGGAAGCTTAGGATTAGTAAGCTGAAGTGGCAGTGGGTCGACCATATAGCTCGAAGAACCGACAACCGATGGGAGAGAAAGGTTCTCGAGTGGCAGCCTCGTACCGGTAGACGAAGTGTAGGGCGACCCCCCACGAGATGGAGTGACGACCTAGTAAGACATGCAGAAATTCGATGGATGCAGGTGGCACAGGATCGTGCTTTGTGGCATTCCTTAGAGGAGGCCTATGTTCAGCAGTGGACTTATGAAAGGCTGTAATGATGATGATGATGACATTCGATACGGCGGTCATACAACTTAGACCCAAAACATTTGCCAAAGGGCAAGCTTATGTGACTTTTACTAGAGTACAGTCTTTAGACGGTGTAGTAGGAACCGATCTGAGTCAAAGAAAACTCTTCAAAAATCCACGTTTTAGCATATCATTGAAAGTGTTAGAGCGATTGAGAAGCACGTTGCGCGGGTCACAAATCGAAGAAGACGAAGAAGAACCATAAAGCTGTTCTGGATCTAGATCTGTTATTGTGGCATTAACATAGTGATTACTCTAAGAACCCAAATATGCTATGTGTATCAATAACCGCATCTCATTCGGTCAAGCCGTCTCAGAGAAAAATTCGCCAAATAGATTAAAAATGTTTATTGCAGCACTTCCTGGTGAGTTAACACTATACTACCTATTTAAAAACCATCGCCATTTATTTGCAAATCCTTTACAGTAAACTGAATCTAAATTAATGAAACCGTTTTGGAGATAAATGGGAACATTAGTTTGGACAAATATGTTTATTGCAGCGCCCCTGGTGAATTAAACCCATAAAAACTATCTAAGAACCATTGCCGATGAGTCACAAACCCTTTTCAGAATATTGCATCTAAATCTGTTGAGCTAACACCATAAAACCAATCTAAAAACCATTGCCAATAAATCACAAACCTTTAACATAAAGCCGTATCTCAATCGGTCAAACCATTTTGGAAATAAATGGGAACATTTGTTTGCACACACAAACAAACAATCAACCTCTCACCCTAAACGTATACACCTTCTCCGTTCCGTAGCGAGTAATTCAGAACAGGAATGGGCCAAGAATCGAGCCCTGGGGAACGGCAATTGGTACTACCGATACCGAGGAACCTTTATCATTGATAACGACCTTTTGAGTTTTTAAGACATCTGCAATTATATATAATTATATGTATTTTCATCATTGTTTTTGTATATCCCCCTTTATTTTACTATTGTTTGCATTAGTCCTCTACTCAAAGGTGGCCTAGAAGAGATCATTTTAAAAGTAATAAGACCGCCTGTTTTACATATTATAATTTAGAGTGAACTCTACTCGATTTTCTATTTTTTGTGTACAATAAATAATAAATATATAATAATAAATTATAAATATAAGTAAAATAAATTATAAGTATATATATAATAAATTATAGTCTAATAGTATATAATTATAGTCTAATAGATAATGTACTTGATAAAAAATTGACTTATCTTTACCACATAGAAAGTGTAATAAACAAAGCTTCTAAATTGTTAGGTTTTATTATGCGACAAGATCGAACTTTTAAAGAAGTTAAAACGAAAATCTGTCTTTACAACAGCCTTGTCCGCAGTCACTTAGAGTACTGTAGTGTTGTGTGGCGTCCACATTATTCTACACACCACATAAGACTGGAGCGTGTACAGAAAAGATTCATGTGGCATCTGTCATACTCAGCGAAGATTAACAAAACGGTGGTGTCCTATAAAAAAAGGCTAAAATACTTTAACTTCATGACTCTTGACAAAAGAAGAGAATTGTTAGATTTAATGTTTTTATACAAATTGCTAAGTAATAAGTTAGACTGCCCCAGTTTACTAAGTAAAATTAATTTTCGAGTACCACGCAGATATCCGCGTACTGCTTTTACTCCGTTCATACCTCCACGCACCAGGACGGTCTTTGGTGCCAACTCCACAATCCCTCGTTTATGTAAAATATATAATAAATTCAGTCAGTTATTTGACATCAACATTAATTCGCCTAACACCTTTCGTAAATTAATTATCAGCAACCTAGTCAGTTAGTCATCGTGAGTGTGATTTTTTTTTCTCATATTGGTTATTACGTATATTTTCTTTTAATTTCTTATACTATAGTATATTTGGTTGGGTTAGATTATGAGAGTTGTTAAATTAATTAGTAATTTTAATTGAAATACTAATTATTAGTTTGATTAAATCTCTTTTGTTGTTTAAATTGGGTTTTTAAGGTTTTACAGGCTTTTACCAAAATTACTATTGTGTTTTTTGTTTGTTTCTGATTTTGTTTTTTTTCTGTTATTAACTTATTTCAGATTTATACACTAATACTAGTAAAAATAGCATGTAGTGTTTACCTTTAAATGATTTTACATACTCTGTGCAAGTAATATAGTAATTATACTTTAAGAAATGTATGTGACGTATGTATTGTAAAATTGCTGGTAGACCCAATAAAAAAAAAGTGTTAAGTGGGTAGACGAGTTTTCTCATCCGTACGGGCTAGAGTATGGAGTGAGACAAGGGGACAAATGTTTACCAAACCTGTTCACCCTGTACATTAATGACTTAATTGGTGAGTTGAGCAGCATGTATATCGGATGCTATGTAGATGGAGTATGCTTAAAGAATTTAAGTTATGCAGATGATGTGGTGCTGCTTGCCCCGTCTGTCAGTGCTCTTAGAAAATTGTTACGTGTTTGTGAGGATTATGCTGTTAGACATGGTTTAGTATACAATGCTAAGAAAAGCCAG
This sequence comes from Parnassius glacialis, assembly GCA_033319125.1. NCBI lineage: Eukaryota > Metazoa > Arthropoda > Insecta > Lepidoptera > Papilionidae > Parnassius > Parnassius glacialis. Next base: position 55,786,674 of record JAVANC010000017.1, read on the forward strand.
TTTATGGTGTTTAGAGCTGGAAATAAGTGTCCGAAGTATGTGTCTCCTATTGTGCTTAATGGTACTGCCCTAGAGATAGTAAAACAGTTTAAATATTTAGGCCACTACATTACTGAAAATTGTAAGGATGATATGGATATCGAGAAGGAACGAAGGGCACTGTCAGTCCGTGGAAATATGTTGATTCGTAGGTTTGCACGGTGTAGCAACGAATTCAAGATTGCACTTTTTTAAAACCTACTGCCAATCTTTTTACGCATACAGCTCATGGACAACATATACAAAGCGCGCTTACAGTGACCGTCGTGTTCTATATTATAACATTTTCAGAGCCCTGTTGAAGTTGCTTCGCTTTTGTAGCGCATCAGGTATGTTCCCAGAAGCAAGAACCGATGACTTCTTTGCAATAATGCGTAAACGAGTGTACTCCCTGTTGAGTAGAATGCGTGGCGGCCGCAACAGTATTCTGAACATGTTCGCGGAACAGATGTGACGGGCATATGCTTAGTCACTGGAACAGTGTATTAAAAATAAATTTTACATGTTTAAGAAACTAACATTAGTATTTAAGGTGTATAATGTATCACTAACAAATTATGGATCAAGGTCTGAAATAAAAGAATTAATATTATTAATCTATAAGTCTACCAATATAAATAAAATAGCGCAAAATAGCCTAATTAGTCTTTAACTAACAAAACAGATTTGACAAATGAAAAACAATCAACTATTAGTCAAGATCATTAATCCAAATTTATTGAACTAATTTATTCCTATCACAACATTTAAATTGACGACTGATTAGCACATGGACGAGCAATTAGTGTCAAATACTATTAAATTTGTGCCGTGGTAGCTCAGATGGCTAGCGCTCCCTGTAAGCTTCACAGTACTCTAGCAACCCGGGTTCGATCCCTGCCGGCACCAATGAAATTGTTAATTGCAATTTTAAGTGCTGATTTAACACGTGCTCGGCGATGAAGGAAAGCATGTCTGAGAAATAAGAAAAAAAATATTTCGAAGACATGTGAAGTTCGCCATCACACGCATTGGAGCAGCGCGGCGGACATTTCCTTGCCCTAAAAACCCTTTCAGAAATGAGAAGAGGCATGTGCCCAGCAGTGGGACGTAAATAGGCTGCAACTTTTAACTATTAAATTTAAGTATCTGGAACATTCATATAATTGACGATATAAATTTACACGTTATCTGTGAATGAACGTTAACAGTGTGGTGACAAATATAAAGTAACTATCATAAATTATGTAATAAATATTTGTGAAATATATTAACAGAACAAGTTAAGTCCCTAATAAAACGAATTGTATTTTTTGTTAATAAAATTGCGTGTCTCCCAAATTCACGGATTGCTACATTTTTTTCATATTTTCAATCATAAATATATACAATTAAAGTATATACAATATCAGCCAATCCTAAAGAACGTAACCCGATCTAAATCAATAAATAGTTGAGAGGGCAAGTTAAGTCTTCTTATATAACTAATTGTATTTCTTTTCTTCACAACTTTTTTGACATCGTTTATATTTTTATACCGTATCCTTTTCTTGACAACTTCTCCCAAAGCAAAAGTGAAAAGTTTTGGGGACAAAAGTCACCCTATCTCACTCTTTGGATCTATACACCGATGACCATCGTAGTATTACTATTTACTTAAACACTTTTTTTAATTAATTAATAAGTATCGTTTTTAAATATATAAAAAAAAAACCCACACTACATTTTCTCCTGTATCGGAGAGGCAGATTACATTCATAAATTTTATAAGGACAAAGACACAGACCCAGAACAATTATTGGTAGACCAAAAAAATAATTGCACAAATCAAGGAACTGTGAGCGCTCCAAATTTTAACAAAATCAAACATTTTCAAAAAGTCCACGTACGAAAAACAAAATTGTAGATTATACTCATCGGTGTTTTGTATAATTTGTCGGAGAGTGTTACTCTCCAACAAATTATGTTATGTTGATATATGCTCATGGTCTGTAGTACTAAAGTTTTCTAGGAAACTGGGTTGTTCTTGAGGGTGGAAGCCATAAAGTCTGCTTGTAAAAAGATTCAGAAAACAACACGTAGTCGCGGCTCGTGGTTCCATTTTACTACCGACTTCAACAAAGAGTTTCTTTTTTAAGTGTGTTACCTCCTAACTTTTATCGACTTGAACCGATTTCAATGATTCTTTTTTATTTGAAAGCTGATGCTTTTCTTATGGCCTCATATAAATTTGATCATGGTCTGACCAATAGGTTTTCAGTTATCCTTAATAATATATATTTAAGTCGTATGTTCAAAATTTTTAATTTTAAATTAATTTAAAATAATTGTTTTGGGAACTGTAGTCACCGTGGACGGTTGACTAGATAAGGATGAGAACCGAACACACAGTACACCTAACGGTAAATGGATGCTGTGGCTTACGCGAAGAATACATAGACATGTTTTCTTTACGTAAACAAACCATTATGAATTTTTCACGAGGTAGGGCCACGTTGCAGTTATACTCTATGCAGCTTTATTTCCAATAAGCCGGTACTACCAAGGAAGAACCATTTTCTCACAGAATACCAGCCCAAAATCGTAGCTTCATAATGCTGTGTTTTGTATAGTAGGAGAAACGAAGACCCTTATTCAATGAGATGAGGCATTCCATCTTAGTCCTCAAGGATGACAGTGCATCTGCATATTGATTATTAATAGAACACAGATGTAGGTGCAAATAAATAATTAATTTCCTTAGCATTGATTAGTAACAGTTTTATGCCGTGACCAGTACCGCCAAGGAAATTTGGTGGTTCTGCTCTTTCATTTCGACTTACCATTCTCGACATCCTCGACTTACCATTGGGTGCACTGTGTACCTGTTTGTCACCCTTATTCTATAAAAAAAAACCTATATGCCTCACGTTTCGAGCACCTTGCAGCATCAAAAATGTAGTCCTGTCTGCAAATAACATGCAATGAGTAAGCTATTATAGTGTTTTACAACAATGTTCAGAAGGTGAAGGTCTTATTTTTCTTGCGTCACCTTAGACAAAAATTTGTTCTCTAGTAGTACGAAATTTTTCTCTATAAGGTTATTACATTATAAATCTTGGTATTAAATGTACGTATGTTAATAATGTGTAAAAAATCGTGTCGCAGAGGCGCGATGGAGATATTATTTTAAATAGATCAGATGAACTCGGCGGGTAAAGTGCTTTTGTTGTTCATTGGATTGACGAAATCTTATATATTATCTCTCCTTAAGCGATCCTAAAATACTTATCATATATTGTTCATTGTAATGAATGTTTCTTTGTTAGTCGCGTCTGCATTCCTATGCCATTCATCCGATAATGAAAGGATATGATACCCCATGCCAAGCTCAGCTATCAATAGAAATATTTTCTAGATTCAAAAAAGTTTAAAACCTGATTCGATTTGAATAATTCGTTCAATTTATTTTATTCACTATTTTCACTTTATTCATATTGGATATACAAGTGAAATATCACAATCCGTAAAAAGAGTATAAAATGACAGATAAAGATTTTTATTTCTTTGAAGTTAGTGGAAGGTATCCACGGACTGCAATAGGCACTATCCATCAGGCTTACTGTAAGTTCGTGTGTCACTTCAGAATTTAAAAGAAATAACTAAACGGTACATTATAGAAATATTAAATTTTTATCATTATTTTCACTTAATTATTTTGTATAACAAAATTTGAACACGAACATTTTCACCGATTTAATAAAAGTGATTATATCAGGATTCAGGCCAAGCGGCCATCGTTACATAAAAGCTTATTTGGGACGATGAGAAAAATAATCCATCGACCCCATTTCAAATTGAAACGACTCTACCTTTTTAACATTTTACACCTTTTTTTAGTCATCAAACCATTTTCAATTTATGTATTACGTACATATTTGCATTATCAAATTGTTGTTGTTGTAAAGTCGTGGTCGTAGTAATTTTTGCGTTATGAATTCAAAACTTTGCACTATCATCATCATCGTTACAAACCTTCACAAGTTCACTGCTGTGAAATAGGCCTCTCTTAGGAATGTAGCATGGTTCTGAACTACCTGCATCCATCGACTTTCTACATATCTTAGCAGGTTGTCACTCCATCTAGTGGGGGGGCCGTCCCACCCATCGCTTACCAGTACAAGCCTGCTACTCCAGAATCTTTCTTCTCAATCGTATATCAGTTCATCGAGTTATTTGGCGTGCACATTGCCACTTCGGCTTATTAATCTGTTGGTCTTTGTTGGTTACTTTGGTTATGCTGTGGATAACGTGTGTATAACGGATAACAAAATGGCATAAAGAAGAACAGTAATAAATAAATAAATATTTTTTTACGATCGGTTCAAGGTCAGAGTCGTTACAAATTTATTAGTACTTACTACATTCGCATTTCTAAGTCTATCACGCAGATAGACAAGTACATGTGAAAAGTAAATAAATATTAAATATGGAATAGATTAGAATCATTCTTATTCAATATAGATTATAGTACATAATACTTAATGAATGTCATTTTTTACTTTTACCACTTGTTCGCAAAAAAATCCTCTGTCCTGGGAAGAATCAGCAGAGACCTAGCGGGACTTTTTTTTTTAAAAAAGCACAACTTACAATATAATATTTTATAAAATTATTATGAAAACATTTAGAAACAGCATGGTAGTGATCACCTCATTCCCAGGGGTTATTATCAGTCACGTACTCTTTAGTAGTATAATAACACTTACTAGACATTTTTGCTTAATAAATAATTTAAACCTTTTGCTAGAAAAGGTGTGCATATTTTCTGGGACTTATTTTGAAAGCATATACATTGCCCCATGAAGGAATTACTGACCCTTTGGAGTCGAGTAACATTTTAGTAAAATTATTGTATGTCTTAGTTTCTTATTTATGTCTGAAGGTTGCCCTAAATACATTGTCTCAACTCATACAGGTGCTGTTGCCTAATGAATTTTAATTAAAGACAGCAGTAGGAACATCCTAAATAAATACTGTTAAAAATACAAATTAACTTTAATTGTCTGTGCTCGCTGAGATGAAAAATACAATTTCTTTAATTACTTTAATTAGCGTTAAGCAATTATTTAAGGATGTAAATATTAAATTAAACGTCATTGTGCAAACAGTTAGTTTTATTGTTTTGTCTTACAATTATTTTAAAGTTTTCCTTATTTTTAGTTACTCTCATAAAGAAACGCTTAGCTTCCGTGCGTGATCAAATTTGTAACAAGATAAAATATGTTATATTTTATCCGTCGTTTTTGCTTCGATTCATCCGATATCGTCGTTTTTAATTGAGCCATGGTATCAGAGTCTGAGTGCTCAATTTCACAGTACGCAAGCAACCTTGGTTCGATCTCTAACAGTCCCAATAAAATTAATATTTGCTGATTTACCACGTTATGTGCTAATTTACCACGTGTTCGGCGGTGAAGGAAAACATTTCGAGGAATCCTACATGTCTTAAGGAATAAAAATACATCAAAGAAGAAACATACAAAAAAGAAACATGAATACCTGGCAACACGCAATAAAGCAGCGCGCTAGACTTATAACTCCTCAACCATCTCAAAAATGAGAGGCACGCCATGGGAAGTATATTGGCTGTTACGGCCTGCAACTGCCTATCCCAGGAATAGGATCCTCCGCGGCCCATTAACGGAAGAACCTACAAGCAGGTACAGGTCGGGCGTCCTAACGCCAATGGTGGAAAGTTTCTAATTACAATAAACGACTAGGGGGGAGCATTACCTTCTATTGAACAGAGCTTACTTACCTCTATCCAAGGCGACTGGTCCCTCAGGATTCGGTCAGGTCGCGTGTGGATGTATAGTGCTAGGAAAGTAAGGGTCAGTGATGTGTATTTGGGTGTGGCTGGTAGTGTTATTGACCTTATTAGACCGATATCCTCTGCAGCAGTTCGGCCCTCAACACATCTCCATACTACGGTCTCCTTCCGCAGTCCCTTTCTTCGTTTTCCACGATGACAGTTCTTTAACTCTGTCGTACGATTAACTACCTTACAGAAGCCACTAACTCTCGTTTGTTATAACGCTTGACTCGCGAAATGAACACAGAACGTATGGATCAAAGGTCACCGTTATTTCTAGAATATCAAATACCGCACGAGTAACTAATACGGTCGAATCCACTTATACAGATTCTGCGTTAAACCTAAAAGTACCGGGTAAAACTCTCAGCAAGGGGCACGCGCTACGATTCCCAGTGGTATATTTAGTATACGCGCCTATCTCAACGATCTCCTGACCAAAAACGGACCGCGTGCTTATCTCTCGACGCGATGAATTGGACTCCCTTGTTCTAGCGTGTCCTCGACACGACGGAACGTCAAAACCGGTATCGTAGAGGCGCGCGCGCCCTCTGACGTCCATTATTGACATTATCGCTTTTGCGCAAACAAACCCCCGTCCCGAACATAATGATTTAGGTCCGCGAGCAAACCGGTCAGCGGGACAGGGTCGCGACGGCAAGTTGAAAGACCGAATCTACAACCAAACTAGGCCACCTTACGCAACCCATCAGATCTTGCAACCATAACCAACGCCTCAAAATTACAGCCCCAACGTGGGCTAGCCGTAAAGTGGAACTGAATGCCCTTCCTGGACATCGCAGCACATAAATAAGTCTTATTCATAGACAGAAGTCCGACGACCTCCTTCAAACACCTATCTGCGCTCCTATGATTAGTTCCGCAATCCGACCGGATCAGGTCTGCAAACAGCGACGCGACACGAAGCTGCCCAGAGGAAACTTCAAGCTTCAGTGCAGAGAGCACCCCCAAATTCCCCATGAACGTCGTCTGTGGAGAGCCGAACGAAACGCACAGATAGTCCCTAGTATGAATTTTCAAACAAGTAGGCATAACCAAGCCATCCACCTATAATCATTTACCAAATGGTGCGACAGCTGATTTCCATCTGATAATCTACAAACCAGATAGCCCTTTAGGCAGGTAGTCCTATGCTCATATTTCAACTAATTTTTCAAAAGCATCAATGTTCAACTACAGAATTAATTAAGACATGTAATCACCGACGCACATAGGTCAACTTGACAAAGTAAACAAAACAATAAACGTAAGAGACCGCCCTATTTCTTATTTCAAATAAATATCTTAGACAGTGCCAACAAAATCCAAACCAAAATAGAATTGACTCTTATTACCTTCGGCACAAACAGGGTTATCTAATTTCAACCTTCCTTATCACAAAGCAAAATGATTAAACACTATCACAAAACATATACATAATTTTCAAAATAGCGCGCCATTCAAATTTCAAATGAATTCAAACTTTCCTTTCAGCAACAGACGCGACAATCAAATACAATTACAAAGCATACGCACAAGCATTAAAGAGGGCACATAATTTAATCTCAATTTTCCGTGCAACAACAAACGCAGTGATCAAATGTATTTACAAAACATATGCAGCAGCATTTAAAGGAGTATTTTAAATTCAATTCTTTTACTCACAACCGCTCCGATATGAATTTCGCGGAAAACCCAAAAGCATTTTAATTTAAAGAATTTTTAACTAAGTGCTCGACCAAAACAAATCTAATACCCCTTGAGAGCGTGATTCAACGCTCCAGGGGGCCCTAATCTTCCCACCACCAAGTGAAGGCCACACCGCGTGAACCCGAGACTAACAGAGCGCAACCGCTAACAGTCGCCACTCGGGTTGTACGCCCTCACTGAGGCCGTCGGCAACAGAACAGCTTGACAAGTGGACTGTTGACGGCTTAAGGCTCAGTAGAGGCGGCCGTGGTGGGAGCTAAGGCGGCAGCTAGCTAGGGCCGCCTCCATCAAATGGGGTACAGTGGTACACCAGTCGCGGCCACTCAGCTAACGGGAGTGAGAAGGGTCCAGTGGACTAATGAGTGGCCGTGAAGTTCCTCTCCGCACGCTGAGGGGGGGTGATGACACCCCCGCCCCTGGGGGAATTACCCCCCGACTGGTTGGGGGAGGGACCCCTTTCAAACCTAGGGGCCTGTTGGCTAGCCGGCGGGCGCCGAGCGTCGCCCGTCAGAGGGCGTGGCGGAGCGCCCCCGCCCGTGGGGGTCGAGGGCCTGGCAGCGCCCCGAGAGGAGACGCAGTTCGCACCCAGGCACAGTACGGAATGGTGATTGCCCTGGCAATGCAAACAGGGACGCCGGTGCGGACAGTCTCGCTGGAGGTGCCCTTCCACACATGAGTAGCACCAGCGGCGCTCCTTAGCGATAGTTCGCCTCGCCGGAACCGGCTTATTTAATAATTTCGGGCAAGACGTTACCCGGTGATCAAATGCTCGACAATAGGAGCAGGGGGGGTTGACGACGTCTTGCCCGGCGGATTCCGCCTCTCACTGGGCACGGCTCGTAAGTCGCCGACGGTGCCCGCCGCGTGCTCGATCTGTCGGCACTGCTCCTCCAAAAACCGCAGCAGGTCATAGAAGGGCGGAATATAGGAGGACTCGTCCCCGCCGTACCTCTCCTCAAAAAGTATTCTAAGGTCGATAGGTAGGCGGGACAGCACGATGCGGAGCAACAAAAAAACTGGATTTACCAGTGGGCCCATTCGCCCACTGGTAAATCCAGCCGCCTCAACGTATTACAGGCCACCAAGACTGGATCCAACAGGTCCGGACGTAGTCTGGCCCGGTCACTAAGCAGCGGGAGGCTCAGAAGCTGCTTAACATGTTCGTCCGCAATTCGCCGGACGTTGGCGTATCTTCTGGCTAGGAGGTCCCGAGCAGTCTAGTAGGCGTCGTCCGACAAGCTCAAAATGGCTGACAAACGCCCAGGGCCTCCCCCTCCAGTGAGGCCAGGAGGTACGCCATCTTCTGGCTCGGGGTCAAGTTTACTCCGGGCGTCCACTAGGCCGTCGAAAAGACCGACGAAGGTCAGCCATTCGGAAAGGATCCCGGAGAACCTTGGCAAGTCCAGAGTTGGGAGTCGTCCCAACAGCTCCTGCTGAGGCTGCTTCCGAAGGACTCTGGCAGGCCACTCGTCCGAGCTTCACTCACGCGCCTCCTCGGCATACCTGCCTTCAGCCTCGATCAACTCGTCCGTGAGCGAAAAGAACTGCTCATAGTCTGCGAAGCAGGAGTCCAGGACTCCCTTTTCCACATCCGAATCCTCGAGCTCAGCGTAAGCCTCCTCCACTGCAGCCCTTCGAGCATCGACCTGCTCGAACCGCTTCATCAAGTTATGGACCCTATCCGGTCGACCTATCAAAGAATGGGCGCTGGTGGCCCAGCGTAACTCAGTCCGCAGGCAACGGATTAGCATCTAGGGCGAGGACATCACTACTAAATACAAATTACGACGCGGCTCGAGCACAATTACAAAAATAACAAAAAACAAATACAAAAAAAAATTAACAGCTAACAAATGCAGTTCCTATCAAATCGAGTTGAATAGAAATTAAAGAAATAAGAACCGCCATTTATCAAATCAAATACAAGTACAAAAGAAAAGACAAATCAAATTAACAATAACAAATACTAGTGCGATCAAATCAAGTTAAATTCAAATTACGCAAATACAAATTACTACTCTTTAGTTCAAATACAAATTACAATACGAAAGTTACATAAACGAAGACACACATCACGGTCGATCAACAAAAAATGTCCAGCTCGGAAATAGACCCTTCGATAAGTAATCCACTACAACTATCCGACAACGATAATTAACCGATTACGTAAAAATAACCATCTACCTACATGACGCAAACTCCCGCTTGCGCGCTAAACGGGCGCGGCTTTTCAAATTTACCCACAAACAACAAAGCAAGCCAACAAAGAAAGGAATTTTATTATTACGTATATAATAAAAAAAAAATATTTTTACTTATTACGGACGGGTGTGATTGTAGACACAAAATTAAACCAATCAACCCAACGCTCCCTGCAACCAAAATTATTTAATTTTTATCAAACACTATGGTCGGTGGATCGACCGGGAATCGATCCCAGAACCACGCTCTGCTACCAAATGTTACGGCCTGCAACTGCCTATCCCAGGAGTAGGATCCTCCGCGGCCCATGAACGGAAGAACCTACAAGCAGGTAAAGGTCGGGCGTCCTAACGCCAAGGGTGGAAAGTTTCTAATTACAATAAACGACTAGGGGGGAGCGTTACCTTCTATTGAACAGAGCTTACTTACCTCTATCCAAGGCGACTAATCCCACAGGATTCGGTCAGGTCGCGTGTGGATGTATAGTGCTAGGAAAGTAAGGGTCAGTGATGTGTATTTGGGTGTGGCTGGTAGTGTTATTGACCTTATTAGACCGTTATCCTCTGCAGCAGTTCGGCCCTCAGCACATCTTCAAACTACGGTCTCCTTCCGCAGTCCCTTTCTTCGTTTTCTACGATGACAGTTCTTTAACTCTGTCGTACAATTAACTACCTTACAGAAGCCACTAACTCTCGTTTGTTATAAAGCTTGACTCGCGAAATGAACACAGAACGTACGGATCAAAGGTCACCGTTATTTCTAGAATATCAAATACCGCACTAGTAACTAATACAGTCGAATCTACTTATACAGATTCTGCGTTAAACCTAAAAGTCCCGGGTAAAACTCTCAGCAAGGGGCACGCGCTACGAATCCCAGTGGTATATTTACTATACGCGCCTATCTCAACGATCTCCCGACCAAAAACGGACCGCGTGCTTATCTCTCGACGCGATGAATTGGACTCCCTTGTTCTAGCGTGTCCTCGACACGACGGGACGTCAAAACCGGTATCGTAGAGGCGCGCGCGCCCTCTGACGTCCATTATTGACATAAGCGCTTTTGCGCGAACATTGGCTGTATAATAAAGATAGTCCAAACGATTGGACAACTAGTATTTCTACTTATGACAGATAAAGATTCTTGAGTATGAGACAATGGTCAAAGGTACGACATCTTACGTGTTGTTTTTTTTATCATTTCACAGCAATTATTTACAGTATATGGATTTTTTTATTTGTAACCACGTAGCCGTTACATATTTGTAAAAAAGACATGAACAGCTACTACTTACCTGTTGAAAAAGGAAAGCTCACCGTGCACCGGATGGTAAGTAGATGCTATAGCCTGTGGAACATTTATGGCGTGGTAGAGCCATGCTGCAGTTATATTAGTAGTATAGTTGTCGCACGAATGGGTCTGCTCGACCGGGGAAGAACCACGCTCTCACAGAATACCAGCGTAAAATAGCAGCTTAAAACTGCTGTGCTTCGTATGGTGAGTGCAGAGAACTGGAGACCCCTTTTTACTGAGAAAGAGACATTCCAACTTAGTCCTCATGGGTGGCAACGCATCTGCATTTTGATTCGCAAACGAGGATAGATGCAGATGTTTATGGGCCACAGCGACCGCTTACCACCAGATGGACTGTGTACTCGTTTGTCACACTATCCTATAAAATAAAACGTACATTGTCGATTAAAAATCCTGTCACCGCTTAAGAATAGGATAGAATACCTCGTAGCCAGTAAAAACGGTCTACGGTGCTCTTTACTCACCATACGAAATACGGCAGCATTAAACTGCTAGTTTCGCATTGATAAGTACTAGCTATAGTCACTAATATGTTCCAATAACGACTATGCTATTAGTGAGCTATCTCTAGGACCGTAGGAGACATGTTTCATTCATTCATTTCTAGTGACCCGATCATTCAAGTATTGATTCGTCTTACGAACTCGGTCATTCGGGCCGATTATTTAAATGAATCGTTTCAAAATTCAGTACTATGTGATCTATGAATCCGCTCTATTATGTCGGTTGTCGAACATAACTATCCTCTTTGGTTGACTGCCTCGTTAGTCTATTAGTTTTGGTAGTACGTCTATTGATTAGGAGGTCCCACGTTTGAATCCCGGGTCGGGCCAAAAAAAATCAGTTATTGACTTTTTTCATCAAGAAATTCTTAGTAGTTGATTGGAGTCAGGAAGTTGGCAGTGTCTCAACCCCGTGCCTCGGAAAGCACGTAAAGCCGTTGTTCCTGCGCCTGGTCTCTCTCCGTTCGTATCAGTTTACCGTCCTATCGGACTATGAGAGTGAGGGAATAAAGAGTGCATCTATTCTTGCGCATATACTTGGGCACAATAATCCTGTCCTGCGCTAATAACTAGTCTCCGTTCAAACTGGCTAACCTGACCGAAATTCGGTCTGGAGGACACTATTGTCTTTTTGGTCGGTGGCGGTTCGCGAGCGCAGGTCATTCAGTTTCGATCGAAAACAAATAAATTCTTTATTATTCATTGCATAGTGTTCTGAATTTTACTGTTTATAAATGATTTAATATTTTGAATAACATTTACTTTTTTTTTAAATGAAATACATTTTTATTTCATTATATGTTACAGTTCGTTGTTGTCATTCATTATGGAAATAAAGCGGCTATATTATTTTTATTATTATTGTGTTAGAAAAGTAAAAAATAGTCCTTTGCAGTTAGGTACAAGTTGTATTGATGATTGTCTCTACTTACACAAAGCTTACACAAACACGTTTCTGCCTTATAATACTAGTAAAGATTGGTCGAAGTAATATTTTCACAATTTTTTCGAATAATAAGAAGACAAAAAGGCCATTCGCGAATTACTTTTACATCCACTATTCGTACAAAAATTCAATCACATTCATCATCATCATCATTACAGCCTTTCATAAGTCCACTGCTGAACATAGGCCTTCCCCAAGGAATGCCACAAAGCACGGTCCTGAGCCACCTGCATCCATCGACTTCTTGCATGTCTTACCAGGTCATCACTCCATCTCGTGGGGGGTCGCCCTACAATTCGCCTACCGGTACGAGGCTGCCACTCAAGAAGCTTTCTTCCCCATCGGTTGTCGGTTCTTCGAGCTATATCAATTATGTCTCATAATTTATGGAACTTGTCAATCGTTTGCTCCAGATAGTTACCTACATACATTTCTAGTCCCTAGAAGAGTCTTCTGTGATGTTAATGCTGTAAAATGTAAAGCCTACACGGCTCTTACAGCTTCATCCGACGGACCCTAGGAGAGGACATTAGCATAAACAATGAATTATTTAAAATCAATAGAACGCTGCTGTACGCCTGCTGTACTGCCATATGTTAGAGGTGTCACTGACAAGATTGGCTACATCTTGAAGCGTGCTTCCATTAAAACATACTTCAAGCCGCTGAAGAATATTATTCAGTTTTTACCATCAGTCAAGTGTAATATTCCTCTGAAAGATGCAGGAGTGTACAAGCTTGATTGCGAATGTGGTATCTCTTATTTAGGACAAACTAAAAGATCCATAAACCCGCGTTAAAGAACACATAGGTGATGTGAAGAATCGACGCTCCGGGAAGTCTGCAGTCTGTAAACACGTACAGGTTAGCCCCCGTCACTACATTAGATTTGATAGACCACAAATCCTTGCTAAAGAACACAGATTCCTTCCAAGGATGATGCGCGAGGCAATTGAAATCAAAAAACATCCTAATTTCAATAGAGAAGATGGCTGGGTGCTACCATCTGCTTGGGATCCCATAATTAATAAAATTAAATCCCAGCTCAAGCATACAACTGCAAGACTTCATGATACTGTAAGTTCATACTGCGTAGATCGGAACAAAAATTAATAATTTTTAATCTGGAGGTAGCCGTTTACTATTACATTGGGACGTCATACACCTCAGTCACCCGCATGACCATGGGTGCTGTAAAGTGCTCGAAACGTCGGGAATATAAAATAAGTTACGCGATAAAATCTAAAATTAGTTTTATTTAAATGTGTAGTGTTCGCGTAAATATAAGAAATCTTTATTAAAATGATATTATTCAAGAAATTGACAATTGGAATTGTCTGAATTGTTTTGACTTACAAACCTCCAGTTAATTATAATCTCAAAGAGTTAATTGATTCTTTTTAATAAGAGTTGTCCTATAAACATTTATTATTTAAATAAAATACAGCACTAGAAACAAGTTGAACTACTCCAGTAAGAGCACACTTTAATCAACTAAGGTAAATGTGCTGCTTGTGTAATCTGTGTTAAGCAGCTGTATCTTTATCTGCGGCAGACGCTAACGCACAAGCCACTTTTCTTGATTTTCTTAACTAAACGACACGTTTTTAACAATTTTTTTGAGTTCCCGCTTTGAAAATAAATAATTTTCAAAAGTTGGAGATTACAGATTTCGGTCCGATTTTGAGAATACGAATTTTCATCGGATCTCCACGTTTTGCGGTCCTAGGAAGCTATTAAGACTATTCCCGGCTGGACGACCGGCCGTGCGTGTGTGCGTGCGTCGTTCACAAACGTACACACGTACGTGTGTGTGCATGTGTGCGCGCTCGCGCGCTTGTGTGGGCATGTGAGCGCGCAGGCATGTGTGTGTGTGTGTGTGTGTGTGTGCGAACGTGCGTGCGTGCGTGCATCAGTGCGTGCGTGCGTGCATCAGTACGTGCATGCGTGCATATTTGCGTGTTTTCGTGTGTGTGTGTGTGTGTGTGTGTGCGTGCGTGTGTGTGCGTGTGTGTGCGCGCGCGCGCGCGCGTGTGTGTGTGTGTGTGTGTAGATGGGGGGAAACGGCTTTCGAAAGTGTTTAAAGAGACTTCGAGCTGATTAGATTTTCAAGTAGAAGTAGAAGTTCAAGTGTGTGTGTGTGTGTGTGTGTGTGTGTGTGTGTGTGTGTGTGTGTGTGTGTGTGTGTGTGTTGCGTGTGTGGGTATGAACGTGTGTGTTTGAAAATTTATCAATTTTAGGTTTTCATCCTAGCCCACTGTAGTACACACTTCTCCCACTAACTTTCCGGTTGGCTGATAGAAAATGCCATATGCCATTAAGTCCGCCGTTTGTACCTTTAGTACAATAAAGTCTATAAATAAATAATATCTCGTTACTTACCAAACATAACACAACATTATTGCTATTTGCTGTTATCATGTGAGAATTATAAAAATTACACGAAGTCCAAAATGAAAACACGAACCACGTAGCTAATTTTAGTTGGGTGGACAATGTAGGTAATTTTTGAGCGAAATATTGTAACAATGTATGCGAGGTTGCGAGCTCGGGCGCTCAATAAATGTTCTTTTCTGCCGACTTCCAAAAAGGAGACGGTACTTAATTCGACTGTATGTTTTTTTATGTGTGTTACCTCATAACTTTTTACTGGGTTAACCGATTTTGATGATTCTTTTTTTGTTTGAAAACTGGTACTTCTCGTGTGGTCCCGTATGAATTTGATCAAGGTTATACCAATAGTTTTTGAGTCGTTCTTAACCTTCCGTGTACCAGGTGACTAAAAGTCTCGTCCCATACTAGGTGGGGTGTGACGAACCCCAAAATAAAAAAGTGACAAAATTTACATATTTTTTGTTTTTTCTTTTGCGGAATTAAGTACTAGGTATTTATAAATACATAATAGTAATCAGGTTTAAATGAAACTCAGAGTAGAAAGTATGTATTAAAATATTTATTTTTATAAAAGAACAAAAAAAAACACAACTTCTGTAATTTATGCAACTTATCAGTCATTTTCTTATGTACTAATTTAAAATGGCACTTTTTATTATCACAATTATTATATATATAATTATAAAATATATATGAAAATATAAATATATTTTCTAATAATAAACATAAATTGAACACAGGAAAGATAAATTTGAATTGAGATCATCGGTGTTCAATTGACCACATTCCCGCGCAGACCGACTACGCTCTAAACTACCGACTACGCAAAAAAATCAATGTGCTCCATACCTATAGGCACGTAAATTTATACGTGAGTATTTTGTTTTACGATCTTTGTTTCTTGCTGGGCGTTCAGTTTAATTTTCAGGTGAATCATCAAAATATTTAGCAATTCTGTTGCGTAGGTCACTTCGAAGCTTTTGGTTCTGCCGTATGGAGTTTAAGAGGCCTGTTATCAAAGAAACACCACTAGGAAAATATTTATGATTTCTGCTCTACAGCAAACATTGCTCCAGCATAGTTCTTTTTGCCACTTCGCTGTCTTATCTTTGCTTATATAATTCCTTTGTTTAGGCGGGCGAATCTCTGAACGTGTTCACGTCACTGTGAAAATCGGAAGAAAAAATTTCTGCATCAACTTCGCTGCTCGTGTCATTCTGAATACACAAATTTAGATTTATCTGCAGAACTCGGTTCTGATCCTCGTAAGTTTTACCTAAAAGTCGCCTCCTTCGTTTAAAAATGCTTGTAATATATCGGCTTCCTTGGTATGCGACATTTTTCTTTTAAACTATTATCTATAACGAATTAAAATCCATTTAAAATGCTAAATATACATAATTTAACCCATAAAATACAAAAATACATATATTACAACGAATAAAGATCTTACCTCTTTATCAACGTGCCGTACGAGGTGGGGTGTGTGATGCCCACACGTACTTTAAGGTCTTGTAGCTCGTTTGGAAGTTGCTACTGGACTGACTTAGCACCACTGATCAGAGGTGCAACGTCGCAATTCCAGCTACTGATAATTCGAACTTTGGCGCGTTCACAGTTTTAAAATTATTGCGAAATTTGAAGGACGTGGGTTTGCCAAACCCCACCTGATGCACGGAGGGTTAATAACTTATATTGAAGTCGGCTACAAAAAAGTCGGGTACAAAATATTAATTTTAAATTATAAACGTACCAAGTCAAAGTAATTAGAGGCGCTTGCTTGTTTCTACAGCAATATTGGTAACAGCTACAATTAAATATATTATACACTTTAGTTAATTCTTTATTTGGAAATCGTCGTACAATTACAGACTTATGTCCGATTTTACAATATGTAAAAATCATCGACCAATCAATACTCATTCATTTTGCAAAACGAACCGCACTCACGTCCCTGTTTTCACGGGTATAACTAGATTATTGTTATATTTTGGTGATTGAAACAGAAACAGAAACTTTTTTATTCAATTTAGACTATAAGTAATACTTATTGAAATTCACCCTTATGTTTAATTACCACTGGTTCGAAAAAAAACCTCTATACTGAGAAGAACCAACATGAATAATCCATTGTTATCTTAATTTTGAATAAATCAAGGTAAAAAAAAAATACATACACCGTCCCATTGATGTGATAGGCGCGCGTAGACTGATATGGTGGAACGGGATAAGAACGAAACACAGAAGTTTCTACTTCAAGGAGTCAGTTATTTCTTTATGGGGAAATGTAAGTTTACAATAAATTCTCAGAAAATATGCAGGACCTTTCAAAAAGTATAATATTTTCTATAATAGAATCAGGTGTTACTTTGCGGAATTCCATTATATTAAAGTTGGAAGAATTTCCTTTTTTTATATAGGATAAGGGTGACAAACGAGCACACAGTCCACCTGATGATAAGTTGTTGCTGCGGCCCATAGACATCTACATCTATCCTCTATTACAAATCAAAATGCAGATGCGTTGTCACCCGTAAGGACTAAGACGAAATGCCTCATTTCCAGTAAAAAGGGTCTCCGGTTCTCTACACTCACCATACGAAACAACACAGCAGAGTTAAACTCCTATTTTACGCTGGTATTCTGTGAGAGCGTGGTCCTTCCCCGGTGGAACCGACCCATCCGTGCTACAACTATACTACTAATATAGCTGCAGCATGGCTCTACCACGTAAAAATTTTTTTTGCCCATATCCACTCAATTAAATAAAATGATGTGTATTACCTAGTTTGAAGAGCACCCTCCACCATCCATCAATCGCACGCACTAACCCCGTCACCTCTAATCCCAGCACCACTACTCCCACCACCACTACACTAGTAAATATACATCACCGACGACAATACGACACCTAGCGAACGATCACTCCTATAAAGTCTTACATACTTTTAATAGAGGTATATTTGCCAAAGTCACCACGCTTGGCAGGCGGGTTGGCAACCGCAGTTTATTTTTATTTTTAGCTATTATTAGGAAACCACTCCTGCCTATATCCCGGTTTATTTCCCTTTGCAACCTCTTATGATTTCAGAACCGAAGTGTGTTCTTTCTGTTGTGTAATCCGGAATGTACATATATTTCCTCTAAAATAATAATAATATAAAAGTGCAATATCATGATTTTAGCTTAAGTTAATACTGCTTAAAATTACAATTAACCTTTTCCTTCGTGATGACGTTACTGGAAATCAGAATTGGGTTACTCACTCACTATTCTTAATAAGAGACTCAGGCAAAGATTCTTTAAAAATGACTTGAAAGGCGTTAGTATGCTATACGTAATCATCTTTAAACTTTACGAAATCACATACGCTTTTAACATTTAAATAAGGTCTGCTTTTGGAGTTCACAAGTTTAGATATGTAATATCTTAATTTTTGTTTTATGGGACTAAAGTCTTTACGATCAGAGCATACTTCAGCGTTATTGAGAGTATAAAGTGAAGCGCTTAGAGAAGTACGTTGTTTGAATACAGAACGCTACAAAGAGGCAGTGAACAAAGCAAAGCTTAAGAACCAACATTACGTTAAATTTTCAAGAGAGCAAATCGCAAGTTAAGAAATAAGGTTATTTTACGTTACTAGGTGAATACAACAAAATTGAAGTGAGTTACAAATTCATACATACGATTTAATCGCCTATGGATTTTTTATAGTAAAAACACAATAGGTCAGTCTGAAAGGCCATAAAGGAAAATGGTTTGAATGTTATCTTAAGATCTAACAATTATTACGTAGACTGAGACGTAGCTTTCATGATACGTCTATTATTAACAAAAATGTATGCTACATTTTTAAATGTTTTTTTCTGCCGAATTCAATTTGACTCTATGTTTTTTTATGAGTGTTACCTCATAACTTTTTACTGGGTGAACTGATTTCAATGATTATTTTTTTTTATTTGAAAGGTGGTACTTCTCGTGGTCTTATATAAATTTTATCAAGGTCAGACCAATAGTTTTTAAATTATTCTTAATAACTTATATTGAAGAAGATATTGACTAAAATGGATAAATGGATGATCCTTCTCAGACTTATATTTTTTTTTGTTAATGTTATTTCATAATAATAGGTCCTACACTTATACTTTTATAAATTGTGCTAGAAATTACTCCCAAAATAGTTTGAATAAAAGTATTTTTACTACTACTATATCAGAGTGAGAACTTAGAAATAAATACCTAAATGGAGAAATTATGCAACCTAACAGCATCACTAGCTATCACAATGTTATTTAAATTAAGTAACTTAATTAAGATATAATATTATTTAAACTCAGCATAAAAAAATTGCCCAGTTTAACTAATAATAATAATAATACTAATAACATATACTAATAATACGAGTATATACTATAAATAAATATTATACTATAAATAATAATAATAATAAAATAATTTATGTATTTTTTTATATTTTTATTTTATTGATATTTATGTACGTTTACCATGATTAAGTACAATTATATATTTATATTTCCCAACCAGATGAGATACTTTATAGATACCACATAATAATACTGAGACGTAGGGAAGTGACGACTCCATCGCCGGCTGATGTAACGATTATGTGAAAAAACTGCTACGTCAGCGCAGTCAGTGAGTACCTTGCCAAGAGGAGCGCGGTGCCTCGGCAAAATTGAAGGTGCAAAGGCCCATTTGTGCACATGGCCTCACCATGAAACGGTGCCCGGTTTGGGCGTCTCTCGTTAACTGACGCTCATTAAAAGGATGATGGAATAAAGAAGATTGCGCAAAAGGCCACTGCCTGGAGGTCGCCAGGGCGCGTTTGGAGCTGGCGCTAAACGCGACAGCATGCGAATCGCCAGCCAAGCGCAAGATGAAGGTCCGAAGAGTCGAGAGGGGCATCGACGGAAACCTGATATCCGTCCGGATGAGAGGTCAGCAGAAGGTCCAACAGGAAAGGTGTATGATCCTCCACATCTGGAATCCGCGTAGGCGAAGTAACTAGTTGAGTCAGACCATATGCCAAAGCAAAGTCATAAACAGATCTCCCCGCATGATTGGTTAAACATGAACCGAGCCATTCGGCGTGGGCGTTAAAATCGCCAAGGATCACGATCTTTGCGGATGAGACCTGTTGTAGCAAGGAATCTGTAGCCATTTGCTGCACGACCACCCAGTAGCCCCTCGCATTTATCATCCCCACCAGCTGGCTGTGAGCGTATTTTAGGGCATAATGGGGATAATTTGGAGGTTTTATGTATCGGGCTAGGATGCATCGACTTTTTGCTGCGCTAGAGCCACCTATAACCATCACCGAGCAAAACAATTATTGGAAATACACCCTAAAGGATGGCGCCGTCGACATCTATCGAGCTTGTCGCCATGGTGAGTGTAAGTCGCTTAGGCATGTCATATCCGGTTGTTCGGCGCTTTCTAACTCTGAGTATTTGCACAGACACAGCCTAGTAGCCAGGATTCTGCACCAGGAGCTCGGTTTGAAATACGATCTCGTGGATCGAAACCTGCCATATTATAAGTACTTGCCGGAAGCCGTGCTCGAAAATGACCGGGCCAGGTTCTACTGGGACCGGGCCATCATCACAGACAAGACTATTCTTGCGAATAAGCCTGAGATTGTGCTGATGGATCGAGCACAGTCAAGGATATTTTGGTCGACATTACCACTCCTTATGACGAGAACCTCGTGAAAGCCGAAACAGATAAGCTGACAAAATATCTGGACCTGGCTCACGAGGTGACCGACATGTGGGGTGGTTTGCCGACCGAAATTATTCCTGTGGTAGTTTCTGCGAACGAGTTAATTCCAGTCAGACACTCGGGTCATCTGAGGCGACTGGGACTCCGTGACGGACCGTTCCAAGCTCTAATGCAAAAGGCGGTGCTCCTTGATACCGCCCGCATCGTCCGCCGGTTTCTTTCCCTTTCCGCCTAACCCTCGGCCGTTTGGTTTCCCCTGTCGAGGGCTTCCATCTGTTTGGGTTTTTATATATTTATGTATGTTTAGGAAAAAAGGTTCTCGAGTAGCGGCCACGTACTGGCGGACGAAGTGTAGGGCGTCCCCCCACTAGATGGAGTGACGACCTGGTAAGATATGCAGGAAGTCGATGGATGCAGGTGGCTCAGGACCATGCTTTGTGGCATTCCTTGGGGGAGGCCTATGTTCAGCAATGGACTTGTGAAGGGCTGTAATGATGATGATGTATTTTTATGCATTTATTATATTTTATTGATTCTTATGTATTTTTACCATGTTTATTTACAATTATATATTTATACTGCCCAACCAGATGAGAAAACTTTATAGATACCCCATAATAATAATATAATTGATTAACATTTTAGTTCACTTTCTGAAACAGAAACCTATAAATACTTGGACTTGGCGGAAGCACTAAGAATTAATGACAAAAATATTAAAGAAAATTCAAAAGTAAAATTTATGTCAAGATTAAAAAAGTTATCAAAAGTCATTTATCTGGCGGAAACAAAAGTAGAGCATATAATACCTAGCCTTCTATATTCTTTTGGTGTTACAAGGTGGTCTCAAACGTAATTGGATGCCTTGGATAGACGAGTCCGTACATTAATGACTACGCACAGAATGCACCACCGGCGGTCATCTGTCATGAGGTTGTCTCTTTCAATAAAAGATGGTGGACGGGGTTTATGAAACATTAGAAACCTACACAACCGTGAAGTATACAACCTCAGAGACTTTTTTATTTAAAAAAAGACACATCATGCATTAACAGTCACGAAGTGATTAATGACAAATCATTAACCCCGCTTAATATGTCGGCAAAGGACTGGCAGAGGCTTCATCCTATGACTATAGATGAACGCAATAAGCTTTGGAATGATAAGCAACTGCATGGTCGATTTTTTAAAACATTGACTAATCCATTGACATGTTTGTAGTGGCAAATAAACCTGACATTGTGGTGATAGACTGAACCACACGCTAGGCTTTTGCCATTATTAAACCTGATATCCACTATTATTTAGTGGATATTAGTGTTCTTCATGACAAAAAAAAAGTATATCCACTTGCCTCAAGAGATTGTCGCTATGTGGGACGTTGATTCTACTATTATTGTACCAATAGTTGTATTAATGGGCTTATCGGTAAAATGTGGACGATTATCTGTCCTAGGTTTGAGCAAATGGCTGAAGGGATTTATTCAAAAATGGGCCTTATTAAATACGGATCGAATAGTAAGAAAGTTACTTCCTATCTTTGGATGCCTAACTTCACCGATGGCTCAGGATTCCTCGCCGCGGTCGATAATGGCCGAAATAATAATATTATTTATATAGATTGTATTTATATTTATAATATTATAATTTTGTGACAATATATGTGATAATGTAATAATAATAATGTCATCTAGATCTGAATTCGGTAACGGCGACCAGTCTCAGTGGAGGCTATGCTAACGTAGGACCTATGGCACGGTAATCCGACACGAACGGAGAGAGATCAGGTGCAGGATCTACCACGTAAAGCCGTCAACTTCTTGACCCCGGGCTGCTACTGAAAATTTTTTGACATATAAACCCAATAACTGAGTTTGATCCGGTACCCGGGATTCGAACTTGGAACCTCAAGATTAGTAATTGCGTTTACGACCTCTAGACCAACGAGGTAGGCAAAATATCCATGATCTCTGCTATTTATATAAGTTACAACTAAAATATAAAATTTTGTGACTATTGTGAACTCAATTGTGAACATTGTATACTCGTTTTTAAAATAACTATTATAAATTAGATAACAAGGGATGATCGGATTAAGTGCTCTAAATATGTAACAAACACGACCCTTTCATCCTTCACAAGAATAATAGACGCAGATGACGATTACTAAATTTGAAGAGAACTCTACATTTAAATATGTGCTACCTTCTGAATTAAATTGTCATATTAAATTAAGGAAATATTTTAGAAGTAAACCTTAATTACGTCTTAGTAAATTATTACTGTAGAGTTACAATACATAATATATTAATGGTATTGACACGCTACATGATGGCAGAAGCACGAATACGTCAGCGTGATCAGGAAAGGATCACGATCTCACAGAATACAAATGTAGAATAGTAGTAGTAGTTTGCTGGAAACGAGGCATTCTGCCACAGTGCTCAAGAGTGACAACGCATCTGTAAACAATCGCAAATGGCAATGCTTAATCAAATACTTAATAGCAAAGGATAAAATGTTCACGTCTATGGACTACAGCATACACCTATCATCAAGTGAACTGTGTTCTCACTAATTTTCTATGAAAAAAAATCTTTTTTAAGCTATATTGCATGCCTTAAGCGCAAAGCAAGTAGATACGTTTTACTAGCGCCTAAAAATCAAGGTGTAACGTCTTGTCGTATGAAATCGTATATAACTTTTGTAAGTGGTAGAGCCATGCTGCAACTATATTAGTAGTATAGTTGTAGCACGAATGAGTCGGTTCGACCGGGGAAGAACCACGATCTCATAGAATACCGGCGTAAAATTGCAGCCTTATACTGCTGTGTTTTGTATGATGAGTGTAGAGAACCGGAGACCCATTTTACTAGAAAAGAGGCTTTCCATCTTAGTCTTCACGGGTGACGATGCATCTGCATTTTGATTCTTTATTGAGGATAAATGAAAATGTCTATGGGTCACAGCAACCACTTACCATCAGGTGGACCGTGTGCTCGTTTGTAACCCTATCCTATAAAAAAATATTAAACATATAAATGATATAAAAAGCGCATTGTCCGGAAGATAAATGTTTGTTGAACTTATTAGTAGTTTATTTTTTGATCGATTAAATGATTTTAGTGGCTTGTGGTGTAGATTTATCAAGTCCGCATGGAGGGTCCGCATAAACATAATAACTTTTGAAAATGTCAATTGTTTAACTCAATGTATTTTTAAATCTCTTCTTCTATCATGTGGCACGCCATGGAATGTTAATGGCAGTTTAATTTTGATTTGATTTGTTAAAATTAAATTTTTCCGGCCAAAAAATCTCGAAATTTTCGGTGTTATGAGCAGTCTTGTAATAATTTATTTTACTATATACACTTTGCTCTGCCTCTGTCAACGCTCGGCCACCGTTGTGAGTCAGGCAGCAGAAATATCGATCAATTTAGAAATACAAAATATTTCAAAAACCAAATTTGATACATACTTGACCAAGGGTTATTATTTTCTTAATCACAGATTTTTATTACAATATTTTGTTTTGCTAAAAGTACGTAGGATTTATATATAAATATACTTATACGTACCGGCAACCAAAGTGTAGGGCGTCCCCCCACTAGATGGAGTGAAGACCTGGTAAGACATGCAGAAAGTAAATAGATGCAGATGGCCCGTAACCGTGCTTTGTGGCACTTCTTCGGCGAGGGCTATGTTTCGCAGTGGACTTGTGAAGGGTTGTAATGATTATGATGATGATGATACGTCTTGGATTTAATAGAGTGATCTAAAGGTGTACTTCGTTGAATGCTACTGGAACTCTTCGAAGAGTAAAATTAGGTATACCGAGTGAGGCCACGTTATATAAGTTATGGTGAGACCTTACCTCCGGACTTGATAAAGTGAACTGAAGATGTATGTCGGTGTATGCACTGGAAATCCTCGAAGACTAGAACTAGGTTTGCAGAGTTTGTCTTCGTTTTTTGTTAAATGTGATGAGACCTTACCTACGGACTTGGTAGAGTGAAATGAAGGTGTGCTTCGGTGAATGCTACTGGTACTCTTCGAAGAGTAGAACTAAGTGTGCCGAGTTTGGCCTCATTTTCTTAGTTATGTCAAAGAAAATATTATACACTACGCGAAAAGAAACGACACTTAAGCATGTGTGCACGTAAAATCGCTTGCGGCTGTGTGTGGGTGTCTGGATGTGTGCGGGGGCCTTGTGAGGCACGCGGGGCGTGGAACGGGCCGTCGCCGACTGCCGGGGCTAAGGGCTAGTACGCAGTAGTTGCGTCTCGTCTCTCTAATCTCACGCACCGCACGCAAGCATTTATTTGTATAAAATTATTCTACTTTTATTAACTTACAATATTTGCTTAAAGGTATGGCATATTTATGATATACATAATAGTTTTAAAGTATTTATTTGTACTTTTATATATTTATATTTATAAAAATATATATTTATACGTATATATACTAATATGTATGAATTTATCTTATGTATGTACTTATATACCATTCTATATTTCTATTTTATGGCTTTAATAAAAATAATGTTATTTTTGTCGCCAAACCACACACGTTTTTATTGTTTTCTTGCAATCCTGTACATCCAAAGGTTGTCTGGAAGAGATCGGTCTTAGCGATAAGACCACTCATTGTACCACATTTATTTTTCTCATTCTTTTGTCAATATTTATGTTATTTTATGGCATACAATAAAGTGTTATCTATCTATCTATCTATGCTTCCCTACGGATTTTCTAAAAAAATTATACATACGGCTACGAACTATTTCAATTGTTTGAAATAATAATAAAAATTATAAAAGTCATCGAAAAAGCCAAAAATATATAAGAGTAAGTAATTTTTAAAGGGTAATAGATAATACTAATTATTGCGTACTAAAATACTAAGTGTTGGTTAATTATTAAAGATTACCATTAACTGTTGTGCATATTTTGTTTTGTCGGAAATTTTAGTTTTCTCCGTCTGTAAAGATATTTAATAAAAGTTAAAATTGATCGTATCTTTCACTAACTAAATACATTAGTTTACATTATATAACATATATCTACTATAAATCTTCTTTGGCACAAGTCTATAATATTCCATTTCGGTTCGGTATCAACCCTAGCGTTACACGCTCCGGCTCAATATCACTGGCGCTTCAACTCTCACGTACATAGAGGTTCACTGCTGTGGTTATGTTGAGACCATAACGGACTTGATAGAGTGACCTGAAGCTGTACTTCGGTGAATACTACTGGAGTTCCTCGAAGAGTAGAACAAGGTGTGCCCAGTTTGTCCTCGTTTTGTTCGTTATAATGAGACCTTATCTCCGGAATTGATAGAGTGGCCTGAAGGTGTACTTTGGTGACTACTACTGAAACTCCTCGACAACGATAACTAGATGTCCCAAGTTTTGGCTCGTGTTGTTAGTTATGCAAAGACCTCACCCAGGAACTTGAAGGAGTGACTTGAAGGTGTACTTCAGTTAATGCTACTAGAACTACGCGAAGAGTAAAACTAGTTATTCCCTGTTTGGCCTCGTTTTGTTAGTTATGATGAGACCTTTCCTCCGAAGTTGATAGAGTGAACTGAAGGTATACTTTGATGACTGCTACTGGAACTCCTCCACAAAGATAACTAGGTGTCCCGAGTTTTGGCTCATTTTATTAGTTATGTATAGAACTTACCTACGGACTTGAAGGAGTGACTTGAAGGTGTACTTCAGTCAATGCTACTGAAAGTAGAAAAAGTTCCAGTAGCAGTCACCTAAGTTGGAGTGACTTAGGTGACTACTACTGGAACTTCTTGACGAATAGAATTACAACTTACATTTTTTTCACAATCATGTGAGCACCATGAGTCGTGCACTTTTGGATTTTCCAAGCTTTTTTAAATTGAAATTTGTTATAAAATTATCGGATTTATTATCTTTTATCGATTAATATCGGATTATTGGAAGTGAGCCGTGGTAGTTCAGATGGTTAGCACTCGCTGTAAGCTTAACAGTACTTGAGCAACCCGGGTTCGATCCCCGCCGGCACCAATGAAATTGTTAATTGCAATTTTAAGTGCTGATTTACCACGTGCTCGGCGGTGAAGGAAAACATCGTGAAGAAACCTGCATGTCTGAGAAATAAGAAAAAAATATTTCGAAGACTTGAAGTTCACCAACACGCATTGGGGCAGCGCGACAGACATTTCCTTGTCCTAAAACCCTCTCAGAAATAAGAGGAGGCCTGTGCCCAGCAGTGGGACGTAAATAGGCTGCAACTTTATTTTACTATTTTTGGAAGTGTAGTAATAATAACAAGTTTTTGAGTGAAAACTTGTGTGTAGTTAAACTTTTTTTTTAATTTACGTATAATTACGTTATACGTAATTTTTTTTAATGCGCTAAGGCTTAAGGCATGCACAATTGGGTTTACTAATAGTTTTTTATCCTACAATGAAATATACTAAACACTAAACAAAACTATTTCAACAAGTATTTCACGTATCGTACGTGTTTAGTGTAGGAGCTACTATTACCATAAACTTTAAGTTTTCCACAAACTAAAATAACTAGATATTTTTCCTTCTTTATTATTGCTGAAGGCTAACCAAAATATGACGTTAGAAGTTAAATTTTACGAAGTACGAATAACAACACCCTGCGTTGATTTCGCGTAAGACAAATCACTTGTTTCTGACAGAAATTATTAACTCGCACTTACGTAAGCTGTGTTTTTTTGTTAATTATAAAATTCGCATAAATAACTTCTTGGAGTTTTCAGGCTTTTACTTTAAATCTTTTCATTTACTGAGTGTACAAAAAAACTTTTGTTTAAAACTTCGTTAATTTGCAAAATCATTGAGCTTCAGATTTTAGTCTTTAATTAATAATCTTCTTTCTTTCAAAGGTCAGTTTGTATTTTTTGAAATATTAGTGCAGGTCAGGTCGACAAAAAATGTTAGTGATCTTTTTTGTTTCTTTATTTTAGCAATTTTTGGTCAATAATTCCTAAAGATTAATGACATTAGTGCAGTGTTTCCTAATCAATTGTACGCGTACCATCAGAGGTACGTGAGATTGCCTGAAGCTTTTTTTCTTAAATAAAACTACGCAAAAATTACATAATTTAACCAGAATTTTTAAAGATGTGCAGAGAAAAATGTGCACAAGATTTATCCCTAAAAAGGCAACTGGTGTAATTTTCATTATCATTAAAATTATTAGATTATAATAAGTGACGAAAATTAGATTTTCTACAATTTTGTCATTTATACTACTGTGAAACATAATTGGGAACCACTGCACTAGTGGTATCGGGCAAAGTCGCCATTATTTCACCACTGCACATTGAGACAAAATTCGCGATACCATTCATACCATCTGGTTGATTGAGTTTTGCAGTACCAGTTACATAAATAGAAGGGGCATTTTTTATAAGCTAACACTGAATATTCCTACTGTAGATACGATGCCTGCTGAAACTTCAGATAATCAGGAGCTGTTTATTGTGTTAAAGCATTAATCTTTTTTAGGGAATGAAGTATTTTATAATTTTACATTTCAGCGGAACTGACCGGACATCACTCACCTTCGATTTGCCGACGATATAGTCCTTATGACAGAATCGCTGGAGGACCTAAGCACTATACTCAATGACCTCAATATTGTCTCCCAACGGATAGGTCTTAAGATGAACATAGACAATACAAAAATCATGTTTAATGTCCATGTCACACCTATGCCGGTAGCTGTTGGGAGCACTAAACTCAAAGTTGTTGACGAGTATGTTTACCTGGGACAAATAGTCCGACTAGGTAAGTCCAACTTCGACCGGGAGGTCAATCGACGAATTCAACTTGGTTGGGCAGCGTTCGGGAAATTACGGCAAATCTCCTCGTCAGGTGTACCTCAAAACTTAAAAACGAGACTGTACAACCAGTGCGTGTTGCCAGTGATGACTTATGGAACTGAGACGTGGTTCTTCATTGCTGGCCGGATGAGGAAGCTCAAGGTCACTCAGCGAGCTATGGAGAGGGCTATGCTCGGACTTTCTCTGCGTGATAAACTTAGAAATAAGGATATCCGCAGTAGGACCAGGGTGAACGCCATAGCCCAACAGATTAGTCAGAATAGTAGAGAAGTGGCAATGGGCCGGCCATTCAGCTCGAAGAACCGACAACCGATGGGGAAAAAAGGTTCTCGAGTGGCGGCCTCGTACCAGCAGACTAAGTGTAGGGCGTCCCCCCACTAGAGTGAGTGACGACCTGGTAAGACATGCAGGAGGTCGATGGATGCAGGTGGTTCAGGAACGTGCTTTGTGGCACTCCGTGGGGGAGGCCTATGTTGAGCAGTGGACTTGTGAAGGGCTGTTATGATGATGATGATGATAACCGGACAAACAAATTACAAATGAATTGATTACAAGCTTTTGCATACAGCAAAGAAGTCTAATAAGTTGCCAGCATCTGTGTTTCCATCCGATTACAATGTGAGTGTTTTCAAGGCAAGAGTGAATGGGCTTTTGTGAAGTCAGTGCGTTTCACCATCTCATGCTACATCTTACCATCAGGTGGGATTGTAGTTAAGTGTTGACTTAGAATAATATAAAAAAAGAATGGAAGAGACCGAGCCAAAAAGGACCAAGCTCTCAAATAATACCAACGTATAATAGCAACATAATGGTGCAGTGTTTTGTATGGCGAGTGTAGAAAACCGGAGACCCTTTTTACTGGAAATGACGCATACCATCTTAGTTCTCAGGGGTGGCAACGAGTCTGCATTTAGATTCATAATCGATGACAGATTTAGATGGGTCACAGCAATTATTTACATTCAGGTGGACTGTATGCTCGTTTGTCACCCTTAATCTTAAAAAAAATTAAAAATATTATCTTTGTCTTTGTATACACTGCTGTCAAGCAATTTATCCGCGACTTGAAGACGCCACAACTACCGCAGCTATTCGTTATATCAGATGGCCTGTTTGTGTGACTCGGTGCACTGCGTGCCGGGGGTTGTTGAAGTGGAACAATGTGTCTGCGTCACCGCTGCAATGCAGTTGGAATGTTTGTAATGCCATTGTGGTATGTGTCTAGGTTTATTAAAGAACATTTGTATGGAAATATGTTTTCCTTCCTTTTAATCGTGGTAGAGCCACGCTGTAGCTATGTTATAATATTTGCTGCATGAATGGGTCGGCTCTACTGGGAAAGGACCACACTCGTATACCAAAACCAAATTAGTGCTTCTATTTTACATTTATACTGCGTAGAAACCGAAGGGTCAAGCCCTAGAAACACCGACTTGTAACTTTAACATTAATTCAGAACTTGGGTTCTCTCTAAAAAAAAATCATCGAGTTTTCATTAAACGCGAGTGAAATTAAAGAAACTTTAAGAAATGCATTTTTTTTATTTGAAATAAGATGTTTCTAGCGCTGCTTATAGTCACAGCTTACGACATCCACGGGACTCCATCGTTGGGGCGATGGTGGCAATTTCGCTTATGCCGCTACCCACACGGCGCTGAAAAAACGGACTTTCTAAAATCCTTTATTAACCTTTATATTATACCATTATGCGGTAAATTACGCTAAATATAATATATGTTCAAAATATTAAATTTTGTGCTAAAAACACTATCGATAAAAATATGTATGGATTTCCTTAAGCAAGCGCCTAATTCTACTGATTATATGTGAATTAAATCAACGGCGTATTATTACACCTTAATTATAAATAAACCTAGCAAGCTAACAGCATAGCAAAGTGCCGAAGCAATCAGCTTTGTAGCGGTTTCTAACGGTTGCCGTTGAGCAATCAGTTTCAAAATAGGAGGTTCAGATGCCTGGGCGATCAGTAATCGATTGCTGAAAACAGAATTTGAAAATTCGAAACCGTTCTCGAGATAATCGTGGGACAGACGGACAGATGGACAGACGGATAGACGGATAGACGGACAGACGGACAGACATCGTGAAATCAATAAATGTCTTCGCAAGCTTCGCCACTTAATAATTAGCGGTCACAAAGCTGCGGTCGCGTGGGTATATGAGTATTGATAGTACAATGCGTCGCTTACCCCAACTTGCACGACCGAAATTCGTTTAGAGAAAATAATTAAATGTACTTAACTAAGCAATCAATATGGCGACGATAAGGGTAAGATTGGCGCACTGAAAACATACAATTAACGGTCGCTTTCTCTGTCTCTGTCCTCAATTCAACTGTAACCATTGCCTTTGCAAAGCACACGTGTATTTTCTTCCTATTAGTAATATAGGTACGAGATTGTCAAGGTATACGATTTAATGAAATCGTTTGCACACCCCTGTATGGATTAATTAAACTATTGCATTACGGCTCCGTGACTCAGTGGTTTAGTAACGAGTTGCGGCGCTGACGGCCGCAAGTTCAAATCCCGCACGGTACAATTAATTGTGTATGTATGTAAACTGTCTCTACAATGACAGGGGAAAATCTTAGTGTAGGAGTAACGTTACTGCAAAAAAATACCAACAGGAAAAGTGTAATGATTTCTTATACATACCCGAAGACTAAACATTAAATGAAAATATTTCTACGGATTCTATCGCGTTTAATTTAACTTTTTAATTCCCGAACTTTCGGGTGCTTTACAGCATTCATGGTGACGAGATGGTCTGAGGTGTTTGACGTCCCGATTTCATAGATATCTCGGCTACCTTCAATTTTGAATATTAATTTTAGGCCCCATCTACGCAGAATGAGCTTACAATATCTTGAAGTCTTGCAGTGGTATGCTTGGGTTTAGATTTATTTTATTAATTATAGGATCCCAAGCAGATGGCAGCACCCATCCATCTTCTCTATTGGAATTAGGATGTTTTTAGGGCTCCGTACCACAAAAGTAAAAAACGGAACACTTATAGGATCACTTTGTCCTCCGTCTGTCTGTCAAGACCTTTTTTCTCAGAAAAAATGGAGGCATACAACTGAAATTTATATCAAATACTCATGTCTTTTCTGCCTTGGAGCTGTGAAAAAATTAAACTTGTAAGCCAATGCAATCAAAAGATACAGCCGTTTATGCAGCAAATTTTTGATATTCGCAAGGGAATCAAAACCTACAGGGTACTTCCCGTTAACTCAGAATCTTAAAATTTGGTACGAAGCAACTTATTAGAGCACAGATAAAGGAAAATTTGTGAAAAGTATAAATTTTTAGTCACATCATATGATAAAAATATTTTTAATAATTTTAACCTTATGTACCTACAGATTTGTTCGGAACCCTCGGTGCGCGAGTCCGACTCGCACTTGGCCGATTTTTTATTTATTTAAATAACCTCGCGAAGCATTCTTGGTAAAAATCGGTGTTCTTTTGCGAGTATGCATATTTCTCGGAAGGCAGTGTGTGAACATGTTCAAGATCGTCCCCGTCATTACATTTGATTTGTTAGACCACAAATCCTAACATACTGACGCCGCCATTTCATATTTATTTATGTATAAATAAATAAATATTATTTTACTAACGATCCGCCTATGTTTCAAAAGGGTGAGTTTTGGATATCACAACAGATCACGTCTTATCAATTGTGGAGCTAAATCACGCAGATTCTACTCAAACATGTACAGAGAATTCATCAAAATTGGTCCAGTCTTTAGAGTGAGTTCAGTGACAAACACACACATAAAAACACACACACACACACACATACAGAATAATTATATATAAAGATTGTGTCTAAAGACGGCGGTTTAATAGAATCTTTCACTTTAATACACGCCGCAGATATCGTGAAAAACGACTTTGGGAGATTCCAAAAAGATCTCATAGCTTCTGGATGGCGATTTTTTATCTTTTATGAAAATACGTAAAAAAACCTAGACAAGAGACGGGATCTGCGACGAAGTAGGACAAGTACTGTTCTTCTCCATCGGTTCTTTGAGCCATAGCTGACTCATTACCCCTTCATCCGACCGCTGGGCTATACCTCTTTTTATTCTGCGGATATCCTTGATGAGGATTTTATTGCGAAGAGAAATTCCGAACATAGCCCTCTCCAGTGCTTGCTAGCACGAAAGGGTTGGCTCCACCGGTGTAAGACCACCACGTTCTCACAGAATACCAGTGAGTGTAGAGAATCGTATACCCTTTTAACTGGAAACGATGCATTCCATCAGTCTTCGGGGGTGACAACGCATCTGCATTTTTATTCTTAACCCTTTCGCTGTCCCGTGCACTACATATAGGTCACTGCTATTGTCTTACTATTGTGTTTAAAAACCGGACAGTGAACGTGTTAATCGATTATATGTCTTTGGGCCACAACATCAACTTACCATTAGGTGGACTGTGTACTCATTTTAATAAGGGTCTATTCTATTAAAAAAATAACGTTTTAGTTTCGTAAGACATCACTGGCAACACGCACTAGTTGTACATTTTTGTTGTAAGAATCTAAAGAACAATATTCGTCGCATATTAAATAAACTTAATTGGCCTCCTTTAAATAACAAGAAAGCAATTAAGATTCAATAGTAAATGATTTGTACGCACAAATAATATCTACTGTGAAATTATATATACATTATCTTTTTATGATTGTATCTAAAAATAAATAGAGTGTGAATAAAAGAGCATGTTGAAAACATAATCTCCGAGTAATAACAATACAGAAAGGTCAACCTTTTCTGCTTCGTGGCTTATCTTGTATAAATTATTCCAGAGATAAATGAACACCTTTTTAATTTTATAAAACCCAATTAAATTTAACAAGAATTTAGGTATTGTTTTCTTTAATAAAGAAGTTTAAATAGGGCGAAATATTTTCACTTCAGTGAACTTTATTGTCATAAATTTATAATTACTTTAAAATAGGCATGCTAAGGATAAGTAAATTTCATATAGCATGTGAGCTACCTGGATTCGATCCCCGCCGGTACCAATGAAATGGTTAGTATCATCATCATCATCATTATAGCCTTTCATAAGTCCACTGCTGAACATAGGCCTCCCCCAAGGAATGCCACAAAGCACGGTCCTGAGTCACCTGCATCCATTGACTTTCTGCATGTCTTACCAGGTCTTCACTCCATCTCGTGGGGGGTCGCCCTACACTTCGCCTACCGGTACAAGGCTGCCACTCAAGAACCTTTCTTACCCATCGGTTGTCGGTTCTTCGAGCTATATAGTCGGTCCACTGCCACTTCAGCTTACTAATCCATTGGGCTATGTCGGTTACTCTGGTTCTACTGCGGATATACTCATTTCTAAGTTTATCACGCAGAGAAACCCCCAGCATCGCCCTCTTCATAGCTCGCTGAGCGACCTAGAGCTTCCTCATACGGCCAGCAGTGAAGGACCACCTCTCAGATCCGTAAGTCATCACTGGCAACACGCACTGGTTGTACAATTTCGTTTTAAGATTTTGAGGTATGTCATGTTAATAACATGGTGGTAAATGATACAGATTACTTTAATCAAAGAAGGCCACAGATGTGTTGTCGCCTCTGATGAATAAATGGAACGTTTTACAATCTCTAATTATACTGACTCTCGTGACAGTTTAAAGAGAGCTCTCTTTAAATTGTGCTCTCATACTATTTAAACCGGAAAACAATGCAAGAATGAGGTGAGAAGATACTACCAGATATCAGTCCTGACCGACGTTCTACGCAAGCAGCGAGCCATGTGAAGCCTAATGTTTCAATAAAATATTAAAGATATTCATGAGATCATTCACATGCCTATGAACCCTAATTTGCTGAACCCGGCAAATAGTAACAGCCGCCTCGTGGTTAATAAAATGCGCATTATAACACCTTATAACGTGTAAAAAACTCGATATCTAGAAAATGATAGACCCTCAAAAAAACAAATAGCCTACGCCACTCGAAAAGGTGTAGTTTCTTAATAGTGTATGTGAAATAACTTTTAAAATCACATGTGCAATTCCAAAAATTTTTAGATACTAAACAAACTTATGAATTAATTTAACAAATACATAATGATTTCTTATATTTACGCGAACACTACACATTGAATAAGACTGTTTTTTACGGATTTTATCGCGTTTATTTATTTGTTTACTCTAAAATACAATTCACAATGGAGTTAGAGGCTTTAGATTTCCTAGATGTTTTAGTCATCCGAAATCCTGATAACTCTATTGGTCATACTGTGTATAGAAAAAAGACCCATACTAACCGATATTTAAATGGTGAATCGCACCATCATCCATCACAGTTAGCTACCGTGGGAAAATCTTTGTTTCAGAGAGCACGAGGGATCTGTGACAGAAAACATCTGGCCGCCGAGCTTCAGCACGTCGAGCAAGTATTGCAAGACAACAAGCTTCGGGTCCCGCGCCTACGTCACAGTGGCCGAGTGAAGCCGACCACAGTCAAACGTGTGCCTGCTGTACTACCCTATGTTAGAGGAGTCACAGACAAAGCTGGGCACATCTTGAAGCGAGCTTCTATTAAAACATACTTCAAGCCGCCGAAGAAGATTAGTCAATTTTTACCATCCGTCAAGTGTAATATCCCTCTACAAGATGCAGGAGTGTACAAGCTTGATTGCGAATGTGGTCTCTCTTACATAGGACAAACAAAAAGATCCATTAAAACCCGCGTAAAAGAACATATAGCTCACGTGAAGCACCGACGCTCTGGGAAGTCTGCAGTATGTGAACATGTTCAAGATCGTCCCCGCCATTACATCAGATTTGATAGACCACAAATCATTGAAAAAGAACACCGATTCCTACCAAGGATGATACGAGAGGCTATTTAAATTAAAAACATCCTAATTTCAATAGAGAAGATGGATGGGTGCTGCCATCTGCTTGGGATCCTATAATTAACAAAATTAAATCCAAACTCAAGCATAACACTGCAAGACTTCAGGATACTGTAAGTTCATTTTGCGTAAATCGAACCAAAAATTAATATTAAAAAACTGAAGGTAGCCGGGCTAACTGTGACATCGGGACGTCAAACATCTCAGTCCCCCCCGTGACCATGGGTGGCTGTAAAGCACTCGAAACGTCGGGAATAAAAATAATAAAATAAACGCGATAAAATCCGTAAAAAACAGTTTTATTTAACAAATACACTTATAATACACACAATATACAAAATTATCCCGAAATCATACACATGTTTACACTCTCTGATATGCATATTAATTACAAGTATTCATAACATTCTCAGATTGAGTCATGCAATCTTTATTTTGGATTAATTTTAATTAAATCGTACACATCTTTAATCTAAGGTACACATTATATATGATATTATTTTGTCTTCTTTTATCATCAGTTTATATTCATTTGCACAGTGAGAAATTATGCAAATGAATTGTGTACCTAAATGAAGAATCATCCATTAAAAAAATCTATTATTAGGAGCGAAATTTTACTAAACTTACTTAACCTATTTAAATGAGAACATTAATTTACCTTATATTAATAGATACAAGAGTAGACGTTCTTCTTGTTAAGTGTATTTAAGTTGAACAAAATATTGTCTGTAGGGCATTGGTTGTTGAAACAGAAACAGAAAATATTTTTTTCAATATAGTTTATAAATAATACTTATTGAAAGTTACTCTTTTGTTTAATTACCACTGGTTCTAAAAGTCCTCTGTCTTGGGAAGAACAATCAAGCAACCCAGCGGGACTTTTTTTAAAAATAACAGCTTACAATCATGTATGTTACACAATTAACCACACAAAACAAATTAGAAATAGCTTGGTAGCGATCATCTCATTTCCAGGGATTGTTATCATCCATACATTCCTTAATATTATAATAACCCTTTTATAAAGTTTTTGAACTTTAAGCAGGTCAAATTTTGTATATTTGGTAATTGATTATCTGTAAGCAGTTGTTAAAAAACCATATTGAACTTTGACGTAAAGCGATTAAACTAAGACCCTTCTTTACATTACAATGGACCCCCGGTAATCCGGCCCCTGTATAATCCGGCACCCCCCGTAATCCGAAATGGTCTATTATTTATTATTAGATATTTTTTGACAATCTTGGCCAATGTATGATTGAACAAGTTATAACTTGTACGCACCACCAGTCCCCCACTATTGTGCTCGACGCGTAGGGTATTGTTTTGATTCTGATTGCTTAGTTTGAATTTGACTACACACATGTGATGAAGATAGCGGTGCGGTCTAGCGTGTGTTCATTGTTTACTGTTTATTCATTGTGTAGATATTACTTATTCGTACCTAGTAATGCCGTCACAAGCTCAGAAGCGAAAGCATAAAACATCATCATCTTCTATCATTGGTTCTGGAATTTGTCGGATTACAAGGCACTCTTTTATAAAAAAAATCCGGACTATAGGGACTCTTATTCAGTACTCTATAATCCGACACTGCCCTGCAAAATGTTTGTCGGATTACCAGGGGTCCACTATATATTTATTATTATATTATATTTCTTAATAAATTTAATTGCGAAAATACAGCGAAGTTGTTAGAAATTCTAAAATAGTTTGTGTTAATTCTAGGTAATAATTGTTATTTAGTTATTTTATTTATTATATAATATAGTTTAATTATTTAAATTATCTAATGTCCTACATTATTAAACCCATAGTGTAAGTGATGGTCTGAAATACAGGTACTCAACCTAGAACAGGCAGGTCGCTAATATTATAAACTTAACTTTTCTATTTTTCCTTTGTAGATTCTTAATTATTAAGCTACACATAGTTTTATTTTTATTATAGCATAATACAGTGGATTTCGGGTATAACGACGATGAAGGGACCACTCTATTTTTGTCGTTATATCCGGAAGTCGTTACAGGCAAAGGTAACAAATTCAATACATTACAGTTGCTACTCAGAATATCACTTTCTAACTGAACCATACATTTAACTCCAAAGCTTATATGCTTCCCTACCTACTTAGCTGATATCTATAAAAAAAGGTAAAGGTCTCCATACCTGGTGACCATCTGTGTGGATATATAAAAAAGATAAGAAATGTTTTAGAAAGAAAGAAATCTTTGTGTCTTTGGCGGCCGACTCCGGTCGCA
Source organism: Parnassius glacialis (assembly GCA_033319125.1). NCBI lineage: Eukaryota > Metazoa > Arthropoda > Insecta > Lepidoptera > Papilionidae > Parnassius > Parnassius glacialis. The sequence continues at coordinate 55,824,402 of JAVANC010000017.1, forward strand.
ATATCTGCATTGGATTTCTAGGAATTTGTTACAAATGATTCATTAAAAACAGTCGCTACACCCGAACCCGGCGTTACATCCGAAGTCGTCGCTATAGCCACATGAATTTCGTACTAAAATATGCTTTAAATTCAAGGGACTTAGATTTAACGTCGCTATAGGCAAATGGTTGCTACAACCAAGGTCGTAATTAATGAAATCCACTGTATTTTTGTTAGTCTTATAGTTACTTTATTTAATTGTAATCATATTTGTTCCTGTATTTAAACGTGTGTAATTGGAAATGAAATAAATTATTTATTGTTATTATTATTAGATGTTTTTACGTGTCAAAATAGTTTAAGCGATTATCTCTCACAGCTTACAATATTTTTGGAACCACAATCAATTTAAAGGAATATTAATTAACTAACTCTTACCATTCGTAGGCATTGAAGTAATATGTATAGTACTTACTAGAACAGACACAGCGAACAAAATTTACGACGCAGTGCGGGGTGCGTGGAAGGAAGCACAGAGTACCTTTTCATGGCACAGAATAAGTTAGAGTTAGAGCCCGTGGGTTTTAAAGCGTGTTGCAAACAGCCAAGTCCGATATCTATTCTAGTACGTAGTACGTATTACTTCAATGTAATGTTTTATTACGTGGTAGAGCCATTCTGCAGCAATATTAATAGTATAGTTGTAGCACGAATGGGTCGGCTCGACCAGGGAATGACCACGCCGTCACGGGATACCAGCCTAAAATAGCAGCTTAATTCTGCCGTGTTTCGTATGGTGAGTGTAGAGAACCGGAGACTCTTTTTACTAGAAAAGAGGCATTTTGTCTTAGTTCTTAGGGCTGACAACGCATCTGCATTTTAATTCGCAAACGAAGATAGATGAAGATGTCTATGAGCCACAGCAACCACTTACCATTAGGTACACTGTGTGCTCGTTTGTCACCGTAATTCTATAAAAAAACTACTTTTCTGTTTAGGAGTCAGTCTCGGTAGGTACCACCTCTTACCTATATCTGCTGATAAGTGACAGTGCTTTCACTGCTGTGTTCCTGTTTGAAGGGTGTAGAGAGACGGTATTAATACTGGCTTTAAGGCATTCCATCTTAGTTCTCATAGATGGCAACGCATCTGTAGCTTTTTTGTTCGAAGTTGGCTGCAGGTGTCCATGGACTGCATTTACTAATTACCATCAGGTGAACTGCAGGTTCATTTGTAAAAACAAACAGTCCGTGTCCACTAAAAAATAAAATTTAAATTAAACAACAAAAACAAAATGGCTTCTTTTATTTGTGTTCCAGACCTCAGTCAACAATGGTGTATTGTTATAGAGCGGACGCAATCAGCCGCCAGCGAGCACTGTGCTTTAAGTAAATAACAATTGCTTTTATTTCACTGTCGCGACCTCAAGGAACGACAAACTTGATTTCCTTGCAATTCTCATTTCCTCTGAACAAATGATAATATTAAATAATGGATTCTCTTACGCCGCAAATTTTCGACTAATAATAATAATAAACGAAGTTAATTGATTTTTTTTCCTTTATTCACGATTCATATTCCTTTTTATTATTTCCTAAGCACATTTTAAAGTGTCATAATAGTTTTAATATAAATTTTGTCACCCTAACCAGTGAATGCAAATAAAACATGGTACTTCAAAGGTATCTAGGGCGTAACATGGCTCAATATTTTAAACAAATTAAGACAATAAAACTCCATTGGCGATTAATTTATGTTTCGTGTAGATGTTATCGTGAGTTTTGTCGCGATGTGTGTTAATGAAATTTTTGGCTGGAATTAATCCGAAGAATTCACCAGAGCACTTCAACTTTCCTTGCAACATTCCTTCGTAGTGCCAGTGAGCCGATCAGAAAGAACTCGTCAAAAATGTGTGCCGGTCTGCGCTTGATGCGGTTGTGCGGCTAATCAACCCCCGGCTACTGAGATACTGCGGGCTGCATATCGATGCAAGATAATTTGACGTATATATTTAACATTCTAATATAGAAACAAGAAGCAGCCGCAAATATCATCAGCACCGCAACGTCTTCACACACCGGCTATCTTCACGGATCCGGCGACCATTTTCAAGCCGTTTCTTCAACGCCGCAGCTTCGCTTTTTCGTGCTGTTCCGGAGATGTGTCCCACGCTGCCGCCGCTCGCCGATTACGCGCGCGCGCTGGTCTGCACTACTTTTATAGCTCCGTCCAGCAACGCAGCTACGAGAAGCTATCCACGAGTCTTACGCCGGCAAACGGAGCGCGACATATAATAGTTGTACATAATATTTTATTGATTAATATTAATTGGTCAAAATGTATGAATTTTAATTGGCCAAGTAAAAAATAATTATTACTATTGGTAAACTAAGGCCATGTGTCGTAGCCGGGCATATAAATATAGGCACGGTAGCTGAATACACCATACTCCATTCGCCTGCACATCGTAAGGCATATCAGAAAAATTGTTTCATTCCTCCTTCAGTAAACCACTCGGAGTCTGTTAATAGTGGACACCGTACACCACTATTACACGGTCAAGTGGCAGGAGCTGGCACTGGGGTGCCCCGGCCCAGAGATGAGAACATTCCAATTGCGGCCGAACTTGCACCTTGTAAAGTTGCAAGCGATGTCCCGGCATGAAATACTGTCCCGCTCTGCTGAGCACGCCAAGCTTTTAAGACGCCAACTTAGCCTTCGCTTCCAAGTGATCACAAAACTGCATACCATTCAATATGTCGACGCCAACGATTCCGATGCTAGCTGAGGCAGTAAGAGAAATGATCTAAAATTGAAAAGATTTTTTTGATAGAAAAAGGCGTCATATTTAGCGGTAAACGCGCAAACCAGTGTCTTCTGATGGTTAAACTGGACTAGGTTTAGTATTCTCCAATGCAATACTTTGTTTAGCAACGACTCGATTTCAGACACAAGATTATTCCGGTACTGAGAAATGTTGGCAAAATACAGCTAGATGAATCGCAATAACTTTATAACGTTTTCTTCCCATGACCCCCGGTGCCGGAACGGACGGATCGTTTACAGAGAGGATCAACACACCGCGTGAACACACAAGTAGAGAAACGGGAAACCATACCGGACATGGATAATCAGCTTTCACTCGCGACGGAGGTTAAAAACGCTTTAGGGGCTGTTGCGGACAGCTAGAGACCCGCCGCCCCGTCGCCCCTTCAAACCCCGTTGCGCCCAGCACACCCCGCGCACCGGAGCCGAGCGACGACCAATGGGCGTGCAGCACCGTCGCACGGCAATACTCACAGACTGAGACGCTCTCTTGCGGGATATAAGAAGGGCGTTTTGGTCTGTGAGCTGTTCATTTCTGAAGCGGCGCTCAAGAAGACAACAAAGAAGACTCAAGACGGAAAATCAAGACTCCACAATTGAAGACCTCTCTCTGTACATATTATATAGTTTAAATAGTTTAATACAGTATAGCCAAGAGTACCATCTTTTCTTCGAGCAATCCCCTAGCATAGTTAACCTCAGATCAGTCAGTCAATTAGTAAATACAGTCCACTAGCTACAGTAATAAATAAATACAGTCCACTTAGATTCCTTATAGGGACGTAATGTTATTTCATAGAAATAAGTACGTAAGATTAGGAAAAAAAAGATTTCACACTTTAAGGTACATAAAATTTTTGTTTTCTGTTGGTAATACTTAAATATGCTACATGTTATGGTTTTAGTAAGGTAATTCTGTGTATTACATATTCACAGCTCTGGAAAACATTATGTTGTTGCGGAAGGTACTTTGGTAACCGCGGAGACATCCAGAATGTTGCGGCGAGAACCACATTAACAACGTCGCTACGTGCTCGTTTGCGGCGCTCTGCCACGAATGTCTGGGCAAAAACTACCACTGCTCACGCTTCTAACAAATGAATACAAATGAAGTACTAACATTGCATTTTTTATTTATTTGCTTAAAAAATGTATGACTTACAAGGACAAATAATTTTGGTTTAAACATAAACTCATTTGAGTTTTTCCGTACACCATTGCTGTCGACATTATGTACACATTATTCTTACTATTATTATGTATTTCATTATTCATTATACAAAAGTTACATTTAATATTATTGCGAACTAAAATTAGGTGCTGTATTAAATATTATATATCTATTTGAAAAACTAAATGTGGGCACATAATTAAAGAATAGTTGTAGGCGATGAGTGTAAATCACCAATGAAACTTATTTTATTGTATATTCGAATACAGTATGATTATAACATATAAGTATGTAAATAAAAAGTAATTTATAGTAAAATAATATGTAGGTAAAGTATAGTAATAAGGAAGAATGAGAAGTTGTTTGAATTATTACGAGTATTTAGTAATAATTAATTAATGCCGTGTAGTGGCGGTTTAGAATATACACTACCCCAAATCTTCCCGTGGGTGTCGTAAAAGGCAAGAAAGGGAAACAGGCAGGAGGTGGGCAGCAGCATCTTCCTAATAACAGCAAAAATACAATAAGAAACTGCGGTAGCCAACCCGCTCGCCAAGCGTGGCAACTATGGCAAATACCCCCCTATGAATGTAACAAAGAGACGGCCCCCAGTCCCCGGCGGCCCCGCTATTCCTGGCTACGGTGGCGACCATGGTAACGGCGGGGCAGGGGAAGCTAAGAATCTCCGGTGGAGGTTCGGTTGCCACCTAAGACGACTCGACCTGGCAACATACAACGCACGCACCCTGAGGACCCACGAGAAGATCGTGGAGCTGGAAGAAGAGATAGACAAGTTGCGCTGGCATATTATAGGATTATCCGAAGTCCGAAGAGAGGGGGAGGACACGGTAATCCTCGAATCCGGCAACTTGCTCTATCAACGGGAGGGCGACCATCTGTCCCAAGGAGGTGTCGGATTTATCGTCCACAAGTCTCTCGTTAACAACGTTGTAAAGATCGGGAGTGTGTCGACGAGGGTTGCGTAACTTATACTCAGAATCAACAAACGGTATTCGCTGAAGGTCATACAGGTTTACGTACCAATCTCGGCACATCCCGATGAGGAGGTGGAGAAAATTTATGAGGATATCTCTAGAGCTATGCATTCCTCCAAAACCCACTATAAGGTGTTAATGGGAGACTTCAATGCAAAACTAGGCACAAGAGAAAACGAAAGTAGGGAAATTTGGAATAGGGCAACGGAACCCAAGGGGCCAGCAGCTAACCGACTTCATGGAGAAAGAGGAACTCTTTATGATGAATCATTTTTTCCAGAAGCGTCCCCACAGGAAGTGGACCTGGTCGAGCCCCGACGGTTCGACAAAAACTGAGATTGACTTCATTATGACGACCAGACGACAACTGTTTAGTGATGTCTCCGTCATCGCGAGGGTGAAAACTGGTAACGATCACCGAATGGTAAGAGGCACACTGAACCTAAAGGTTTAGTTGAAGAGGTCTCGTCTAATGAAGTCAACGCTACGTCCCCCCTCGTGCTCTGTTCCAAAGTCCCAAAACCTTTTAGCTCGAATTACAAAACCGTTTTCAGTGACTAAAAGACTGCATTGAAGTGGACAATATGAATGACAAGCTCGTGGAAACTGTCTATGCAGTCGGAGCTAACTTTTGCAAGACCCGCCGCAGAAGAACACAAAAACTCTCCGATCACACTCTTAATCTCATGGCTGTTAGATGGGAGATGAAGCTACATTTTTTAACATATTTGACAGCATACAGGCAACTGAACATTCAGATCTCCAAATGCATGCGGCGGGACTTACGCAACTTCAGAAGAGCGAAGCGATCGAGCAGAACTAACGCTTCAAAGTCTCTTTTAGAGAAAACAACTCTAAAAGCTGAAAACCAAGTGTGGCAGCATCATTTTCGGGACACCTGAGATTTTGAGTAAGATTGAGAGGTTCTATGGGCAGCTGTACACGTCATCGTTGGAGCCACACGAAAATGTGAGAAATGATCCAAGAGCGAGTCTTATACGACACTATTCCGAAGATATCCCGGACTAGAATGGCTCTCCAGCATCTTAAAAACGGCAAGTTACCGGGCGAGGATGGAATTACAGCAGAGCTTTTGAAAGCGGGTGGAAAACCGTTACTTGAAATCCTTCAGAAGCTCTTTAATTCCGTCCTATATGGTGACACTTATACGAAGGCGTGGAGCAGAAGTACGATGATCTTGTTCTTCAAGAAAGACGACAACGTTCTCTTGAAGAACTACAGAGCGATATCCCTTCTGAACCGCGTCTACGTCCTGTTTTCGAGAGTCATTACGAATCTTCTCTTACGCAGACTTGACGACTTCCAGCCACCTGAACAAGCCGGTTTCCGAAAAGGCTTTAGTATGATGGAACACATATACACCTTTCGGCAAATTGTACAGAAGATAGAGGAGTATAATCTACCACTTTGCCTTGTGTATGTGGACTATGAGAAAGCCTTTGATTCCGTCGAAATTTGGGCGGTGCTGCAGTCCCTTCAGCGGTGCCAACTTGTCTGTCGGTATATCGAAGTGCTGAAGTATTTGTACAGTAGTGCTACGATGGCTATCCGAGTACAGAATCAGAGTACGAAACCTATCCAATTGCAGAGGTGTAAGACAGGGTGACGTGATATCCCCGAAACTCTTCACCGCTGCATTGGAAGACGTTTCCAAGCTTCTGGAGTGGAAAGAATACGGTATCAACATCAATGGCGAGTACATCACTCACCTTCGATTTGCCGACGATATAGTCCTTATGGCAGAATCACTGGAGGACCTAAGCACTATGCTCAATGACCTCAAAAGTGTTTCCCAACGGATAGGTCTTAAGATGAACATGGACAAAACAAAGATCATGTTTAATATCCATGTCACACCTATGCCGGTAGATGTTGGGAACACTAAGCTCGAAGTTGTTGACGAGTATGTTTACCTGGAACAAATAGTCCGACTAGGTAAGTCCAACTTCGACCGAGAGGTCAATCGACGGATTCAACTCGGCTGGGCAGCGTTCGGGAAGCTACGACACATCTTCTCGTCAGACATACCTCAAAACCTTAAAACGAAATTGTACAACCAGTGCGTGTTGCCAGTGATGACTTACGGATCTAAGACGTCGTTCTTCATTGCTGGCCGTATGAGGAAGCTCAAGGTTGCTCAGCGAGCTATGGAGAGGTCTATGCTCGGGGTTTCTCTTTGTTAAAAACTTAGCAATGAGGATATCCGCAGTAGAACCAGAGTAACCAACAAAGTCCGACTGATTAGTAAGCTGATGTGGCAGTGGGTCGGCCATATAGCTCGAAGAACTGACAACCGATGGGGAAGAAAGTTTTTCGAGTGGTAGCCTCGTACCGACAGGCGAAGTGTAGGGCGACCCCCCACTAAATGGAGTGACGACCTGGTAAGACATGCAGGAAGTCGATGTATGCAGGTAGATCAGGACCGTGCTTTGTGGTATTCCTTGGGGGGGGCCTATGTTCAGCAGTGGACTGATGAATGGCTGTATTGATGATGAATTGTAAATAAAAATTTTGTAGCTTATATTTTATATTTTTATGTGTAATGACTATTTTTAAAGACTTTACGTGGTAGAGCCATGCTGCAGCTATATTAGTAGTATAGTTGTAGCACGAATGGTTCGGCTTTACCGGGGAAGTACCACGCTCTCACAGAATACCAGCGTAAAATAGCAGCTCAATACTGCTGTGTTGCGTATGGTGAACGTAGAGAACCGGAGACCTTTTTTACTGGAAATGAGGCATTCCACCTTTGTCCTCACGGGTGACAACGTATCTGCATTTTGATTTGTAATAGAGGATAGATGTAGATGTCTACGTGCCGCAGCAACCACTTACCATTAGGTTGACTGGATGCTCGTTTGTCACCCTTTTCCTATAAAAGAAATTTATTACTTATTAACCGATAGATTAGATTAGGTATAACATAGTTTTGAGTTCTTTTTTCGTATAAGTTCTTATATTTTGGTAAATGTTTTTTTCTATTATCAATTATGCGAGCGTGGTATATTACCTTATTTAACTTTTTAAGATTTTCGGTAAAGTTATTCAGTTCATAATGTGAGTTCAACTTTGTCGTGAATTGGTATAATTTTGCAAAATGCATAAAGTTTCCGGTAATCACCTTTAAATTTCATTTTGAGATTATCTATATATATTTCTTTTAAAATGCGCGGCTAAAGTTACAAGTTCTCCAGTAGCTTGACAAGCCAAATTATATAACAGATTCAGCTAAAGATTAAGAGAGTATTATAGAGGTATTGTAAGGTTTTTTGTGTTCAACTAATGAAAACTTTGCTAACATCCCTCTTAATCTATCACAAACACGATTGACTTGATCTTTCTAGTTTAGCGGATCGTCAATAATTAAGCCAAGGTAGGTGTGCCTATTTACAATTTCTATGGCATCGCAATTGCAGGGAGTCGAATCGTTAGTACTTTTATATAAAGGCAGTGATGTGTGTGCCCTATTAATTAAGGTATAAAAGAACTTTTGTTGTGGCTTGTGCTAATATACAATAGTTTAGTTTTGGCAAAATTGAGTACTAAACCGACGTCGTGTGACCCCTTTTTAGTATGTCAAACTCTTTTTGAAGATTCAATAGATTCTCTATTTTACGTCCAGCAGCTACTATACAAGTGTCATATCTGCAAACTTATAGATCTCGTACTGTTTAATTAGGCTAAAAAGACTGTCTACGTACGTAAGAATGTGTAGAGGCCCAAGAACTGAGACTTGTGCTGTGCTTTCCGTTACCTGGACAGGATAACTAAAAATGTCAGCAATTTTTACTTAAGATAATTATCACACCACGCTAGTAATTTTCCTCTAACTCGGCTATCATTTAAACATTGCACTAATTTGTGGTGTCTGAGCATGTCAAAGGCCTTACTGTAATCAATAAAAACTACTAAAACGTGCTCTTTACTATCAATATGTGTACAAACTATCTGTGAATGCAGTAAGCAGTTGTGAGTTGTTCTTTTGAAGTTGGAAACCGTATTTGTTACTAGTTAATATATTAATACTTTCATAAAACCTATGGATTTGTCCTCTTATATATCTTTCGACTATTTTGTCTATGGTAGGTAGTATCGTTATTGGTCTATAATTCTCATACTCAGTCCCACAAACTTTTTTGTGTATTGGTTGAAAGATTCCAGTTTTTAGTAAAACAGGATATTTACCCGTGATAACGCTTGCATTTATTATTAATATTGATTTCTCCACACAGTAACTTTATGTCAATGGCTCTTAACCTGTCTACCCCAGGGGTTTTGTTACTGCTCATTGATTTCATTACTTTTTCCACAGATTTTGAATCAGCAGGCATAAATCACATTGTTACATCCGCCGAAGATTCATAGATTTCTTTGTTAAGCAATAGTTCCGAACTTTTCGGAATTATTTGTTTAACACTATTTTTAAATGTACTAGCAAATTTGTTCGCAATATATTTGCTAGTGCAGCCATTTCTACCGAAATAGTTATGAAGTGTATCATCAATTGAGGACTTAGTATTTCTCGTTAGCCTATTTAAAATCTCCCAAAGGTTTTTTGAATTGTGTTTATTTCAAATAATATCCGATTTTGTATTTTTAGTTTAAGTTTTGTTAATTAAGTTATTTGTGTCGTTTCTAGCTTTATTATATTGTAGTTTAATTATTGAATTATTTGTTTTTTATCCATTAAAAAACTAATTTGTCCCTATAATAACAAGCTCTAAGAATTTTTTAATTTATCCAGTTGTTAATATTTCTTGCATTATTTGGTTTAATTATTACTGTGTAAGCCGAATTTCGATAGCACTCCATGAAGTTTGTGTATAAAGAATTGTACACAATCAGGTCATAAGTATTGTCACACAGTAAAAACTTTTCTTTTAGAATGCTGGCCAGAAAAAAGTTTATTAAAATCGAATTTCGAATTGTTCATGAAAATAAAACTGTATTCTTTTTAGAATTTTACTCATTTTTAAATATGGAGTGGACGCTTAAAGAAGACCGTGTTGCAGTTATATTGCGTTGCATAGTTACGGTTACGCCATTGAGTTATATAAAACTAGAGAAGCAAACCACATAGCCGCGCGTTGAAAAAAGTGTAACCACTATCCAAACGCGACGACGTAGCTTTGAAATCATTAAAATTTTAAAGTAAACATATATCTATCTCACTTACACAAGTCGCGGAAAACAATATCGTCCCTAAGATTAGATAAAGATAGACACACAAACATGCAGTGGCGGGTTGGTGTTGCATACTTTATGTAATTTTACCCAAAATGAGCAATATAAAGGAGTTTTTTTTTAAGTTGCAGTAAATTGTTTTTATTTTAAATTTGTATATTTTCTTATTAGATGAACATAAGTAAGCATAACTAATGAAATAAAAGATGTTTTTATATATTATTTTTATTGTACTAATAAATCAAACAAAAAATAAAGCAAATAAAAAAAACAATTTAAGGTTTCTTAAGCGAGATCTGTGTTGAATATTCCTAAGTTGTGAAATCATCAGCAAGCTTTTGTCTCTTAAATTTAGTCTCATGACATTAGCTACAAAAACTTTGGTTATCGATAAATTTCGTTGATTTTCTTGTTTATATAATTTCCATACTACTTAACAACTTTAAAAAGTTTTTATATTTTTTTTTGAAACAATACTGAGGATAGTTAATGGATTCAGGCGTGACTCTGCGGAAGTCTATTTGTAAGATAATATAAATGGTTTTAATCTGTAATACTAATCCGCTTAAATATTCATAATAGTCCATGCTCTCAAACTCTAAATTGTTTTTTGGATTCTTTTTTGTGTGTTTGAGTGTATAATTTACTTTCATGGTACAATCTTATTTTTAAGTACTTATAAATAATGGAATTAATCAATAAAAGGGAATGATCAACTTGTATTGAAGATAAATGATCTCCCGGGTGTATTGCAAATTCTTTTAATAATTTATTTCCTTAAAGCTCTTTTAATGTTTTTGTAGCTAATGTCATAAGACCAAATTTAGTAGACAAAGACTTAGTTTCGGAAAGTTTGCATTAAAACAAAATTAACTTATTCCATAAATTATATAGTCTCCCATTAATGTGGAAAAATCACAAAGGCGGAAAAGTGGCAACATTGAAGCTAAATTGCAATATTCGATATTTTATTTTATTTTTTAGTGTTTTTAATGTTAATATGAATATATAAATTAAAACTTACGTGTGGAAAGTGATTCCGCTTGACTTATTATGTTTTTGTGACCTTGAATCGCATTCTTTCACTACGCATTTACCCATTTTTTGTCGTGAATCGTTCGGCTTAACTCGCACGGCGTCACATTGAACACTGAACCGACGTTCGCTGGGCATATGGCTGTGGCCATATGTGAAGTGGCAACGCTTTGGCGCGGCAATTACTTATCTAGTGTAACATATAAATCAATGGGTTACGCACCAATTCAAATTTTTGACATACTGAAAAATTTGAATATAACCAAAAGATTCGTTTATCGTACCATCAAACGATAAAATAAAGACTCTAGTGTAGATGACAGGTCAAGAAGTGGTCGCCCTCGGTCTGTTAAGACTCCAGCAGTGATATAAGCTGTGAAGGCGCGAATTCTAAGAAATCCCAAACGTAAGCAGAAATTGTTGGCCCTTCAGATGGGGTTAAGCAGAACCACGGTGAAAAGGGTATTAAATGAAGACTTAGGGCTTCGGGCATATCGAAGAAAAACAGGACATCGTTTGAATGCTCGTCTAATGGACCTGATACTGAAGAGATACCGCGCTTTATTGTAGCGGTACGAGGGAAAAAAATATCGCGAAATTGTTTTTTCGGATGGAATTTTTTTTACCGTAGAAGAGAGCTACAACAAATAAAATGATAATGTGTACGCACACAGTAGTGAAAAAGCAAGCAACCGTATTCCGCGTGTCCAACGAGGTCATTTTCCATCCTCGCTCATGGTATGGTTGGGAGTTTCTTATTGGGGCTTAACAGAGGTACATTTTTGTGAGAAAGGTGTAAAAACGAATGCAGTTGTGTATCAAAATACAGTCCTGACGAACCTTGTGGAACCTATTTCTTATACCATGTTCAATTACAGGCACTGGGTATTTCAACAAGATTTGGCGCCAGCTCATAGAGCGAAGAGCACACAAGACTGGCTGGCTGCGCGTGAAATCGACTTCATCCGGCACGACGACTGGCCCTCCTCCAGTCCAGATTTGAATCCGTTAGATTACAAGATATGGCAATACTCGGAGGAAAAGGCGTGCTAAAAGCCTCATCCCAATTTGGAGTCACTCAAGACATCCTTGATTACGGCAGCCGCCGATATTGACATGGACCTCGTTCGTGCTGCGATAGACGACTGGCCGCGCAGATTGAAGGCCTGTATTCAAAATCATGGAGTTCATTTTGAATAAACTTAAGTGTCATAAGAATCTATGTTTTGTTAAGTTCATTTCTGAATATAAATGGTTACATAATAAATAAACTTGTTTTAATTATTTTATATTAAATATGTGACAGGATTTATGACCTGACTAGGTATATATTAATTGGGCATGTCAGACTGCACGTAGAATTCCAATAATTATTTTTAATAATGTAAATAACTTTTGGTTATTAAAGAAAATTTTATATTTTGAGCTAGCCTATGTACATGCTTCAAGACATGCTAGTATAACAGTCCGATGATCGGCTAGTGTCATTTCGACTGCTGCAGTGTATAGGTCTTGTGTGCGAGATCGAGCGTAAATGTGATCTATGCAAGATTTACTTAGTTTTTCATAACATAATTCTTACTCTTAATTAAAAATTAAATAATTAATTTTAGAGCATCACTCCTCACACCATAGTGTTGAAGTTTCCTGATTAATGTTTCATGGTTAACACAATCGAAGGCCTAGGATAGGTCACAAAATATATCCAAAGCATTCTGTGAATTCTTCCATGCATTAAAGATATATTTAATCAGCTCAACACGGGCATCAGTTGTCGAGCGACCCCTTGTAAAACCAAATGGATTTTTATGAAGTAAATTATTTATAATAAAGAAATTAAACACTTGATCAAGAATATTTTTTTCAAAAAATCTAAGTGTTGGTAGTACAGAAATAGGTCTAAAATTGGCGGGGTCTAATGTACTAGCAGATTTAAATAAAGGAATAACTTTGTTATGCTTCATTAAATCAGGAAACACACCACATTTGATACTTGTATTAAAAATAATAGCTAAATGAGACGCGATTATATCTATTACAGACGCTATAACTTTAACGGAAATCTACCACAGATTCGCAGTTTTCTTAACATCAAGTTTTAAAATATTTTACAATATCTTTTGATGACACTTTATGAAATGTAAAATTCTTTGTACGCGCATTTACATTTTGTTTAAGTAATGATTCAGCGACGGCAGGAGAATAATTCAATGACTTAGTGGTTAATGTCGGAATATCAGTTAAATATTTCTCAAAAACCATTGCAACGTCCTGATCTGATTCAGTTAATTTGTTGTTAACACTTAACTGGTAGTTTGAATTGCGAGAGTTGATCTTACCAGTTTCGCTATTCATTATACTCCCTATCATTTTAATTTTATTAGAAGCCGTCTTATTTTTGTTGCTCAAATACAAAGACTTGGCTCTAGTACACTTTTTTAAATATTTTTGAATATTTTTTTACATAATCCCTAAATTCGACGTAATGATTATATGACCTTCATGGTAAAGATCATATAGCCAATGTCTGATCTTATGGACTCCTACCGTCACCCATTCATTGAAGGACTTCCCACTGTTCAAGGAGAATGTTTTAGAAGTAAAAGTATTATTAAATTCATTGCAAATAAGCTTAAATAACGTTTCATACAAAAAATTAAGATCATTTGGTAATGAAAGTGATGGAAGTTTTTTAACTATGTTACTTCTAAATTTCTCCAATCGACGTGCATTTACTGGAACAAATACAAATTTCTCGTCTACTTGCATTTTGTGAATATAGGGTAACGATATTACTTGTCCACAGTGATCAGAACGTAATTTTTAAATTATAGATTTATGCAACGGCTTCACATTTGTAAAAATGTTATCTATACATGTTGCACTAGATTGGAGATTGGCTCTAAAAATAAATGAAAAAGACCATATGATTTAAACAATGATCTAAATTTAATATTGATGGAGGAATCTTCTAGGAGGTTGATATTGAAATCTCCACATATAACAATAGATTTATTCTGTTTATTAAGCTAAACTTCTACCATAACTTTTTCAAAAGTATCGTATATAGAACATAAAGGTCGAAAGACGCTCATAAAAATGAGGTGCTCAAACTCAACACATGCCATTTCTACAGTTCGCTCAACACAGAGGCTCACAATATTTTTACGTTCTTTACATGATAATAATTTATTAGCTAATATTAAGAGCTACCTCTTAAAACCGTTTCTCTATTGAAAGAACTGACCACCTGGTGATTACTGAAGTTAAACATTAAGTTATAAGCTTTTAACCAATGTTCAGTAATACATAAAATATGAATATTGTTGCTATTTAAGTACAACTCAATTTCTAGCTGTTTGCCTATCATGCCTTGTATATTTTGATGCATCAGGTGTAAACAATTTTCATTATCACTCTGTGGAGTCATACAATCAAAGATTTGTAAGCTACATTCTAAATTATTTAAATTATTAGAACTGCTAGAGAAAACCTCTATTGTCTCATTTTCTAATTTAAATTACTTGGAACTGATTCCAAATTACATATTAAGCTATTATACTGCTCAAAAGAAGCAGATGTCTGTGTATCCAAGTCCTTGGCTGAGTTGATATATAAACAATAAGATAGCACATTTGCACATAAATTATATTAAGATAGGTAATACCTATCTCTAGTCAAAAATTACTTAATTAATTTTTTTTGTCTATTAAATTAATTCTATTATTATAATTATAACAACTAAATGTCAAGTTTAAATTATTATTACATGAAAAGTTATTCATTAATAAATTTAAATCATATCTCATTTTATTTTCTTGCTACCAACCCTGTATGTAAGGCAATATAAACAAGATAATTTTATGTACATTTAAAGTATTTAGATTATCAATATATTTTAATAATTGATTTATGTTTACATTGCCTCGTCTCCCAACAAGAATTATTATTGTGCTATTAGGGCAAATTTAACCAGCTAAAACTTTATTCATTATATGACTAAAGGATGCTCCGGGCATGCAATAATTATCGATCAGATGTCCTTTTAGCTGTGGTAGCTCAGAAGCCGTGGTAGCTCAGATGAGTAGCGCCCGCTGTAAGCTTCACAGTACTCGAGCAACCCAGGTTCGATCCCCGCCGGCACCAATGAAATAGTTAATTGCAATTTTAAGTGGTGCTTTACCACGTGCTCGGCTGTGAAGGAAAACATCGTGAGAAAACCTCCATGCCTGAGTAATAAGAAAAAAAATATTTCGAAGACATGTGAAGTTCGCCAACACGCATTAGGGCAGCGTTATGGACAACTCCTTGCCCTAAATCCCTCTCAAAAATGAGAAGAGGGCTGTGCCCAGCAGCGTGACGTAAATAGGCTGCAACTTTAGATGTCCTTTAAAGCAGTTATTTAACATCATGCCCAAATTTTTGACTATGTCATTACAATACATAATAACTTGATTTTTTTTAAATATTTACATTGCTTTTTAAGTTTATATCCTTTGTCATGGCACTGTCATAGACTGTAGGTGAAAATAATGAGTCCTTACTGTTTACTTTCCTATTTTTACATATATTGACTCTGATGAACCTGGTATGGAACGCTGATACTCACTCTGATGTTTTATTAAGGAGTCAAAGCTTTCCTAATTATATTTACATGATTTTACCAGATCATTCATGTCATGGCCAATATGTCTCATCTTGAGCCGATGCATATTTATTTGATATAATTTGTAGGGAGTTTTTAAGTGATAAAATTGTTGAATTTAGACACTATATCAGCGCCATAACAGTGATTCATATTTTCCACCTCAATTGAATATATTTTAAGTTTATTAATTAGTTCTTGCTTTTCTTTGTTAAAAATTATATAAATGTATTTATATAATTTTAATACTAATTTTAGTTTTAATTAATTTTTGCAGTTTTATAATATCTTTATTAAATTTTATATATTTCTTTAATTTTCTTCTACTGCAGGTAGCCTTTGCTGCTGTTCTTGATGTGACATAATCATCACCAGTAAAATCGATTGTTGTGGAGGGTTGCAATGCTTTAGAAGATTTACATTCTATGAGCTCATTGAACAGACTTTGAGTTTGGGACGCTTTCATGTTATCTATGTAATGTTTAATTGCACAATGTGCTCATTAGTTCCACTTAACTAACTGTAACTGCAATGCAGCAATTAATTTGAGGGATTCCTTGCTGCATTGGTCAAACTCATCGACTGTTCTCTGAAGTTGATCCCTTCCTTTTGAAACAAATGTATATTCTTTATGCAACTTAACCATGTCACTTTTTAGCTCAGTATTTTTACTAATTATATTTATTATTTCCTTTTCATTGTCCATTTCTTTACATAACATCCCTTTTTTTACATAACAGCTCACACTGCTTAAGGCGTCAAGCCTTAAGTTCTTGAAGCGCCATTTGAAGTTGGTTCTCCAATTGGCACGTTTTGGCGTTGCGTGTGTTTGTTTTACTATTAAGTGTAAATATCAAAAGAAAACAAAGAAAGAAAACCAAAGAAGCAGAGTAAGCAAATTTCTAGCAGTATGGGTTTATTTTCAGATCTCAAATTAAATTATAATGTAAATAATTCAAAATGAAATCCAGAACAACACTGATTTAATAGGTAATTCTTAAAACATTAAAGGGATAACAAGAATTACACTACAAGTTTAAACGATGTTCATTACAGCTGTTCCTTTTGGTTGGAACACTTAACACAATGTAATTTAAATAGATACTTCTGACTTTTACTTATTTCACAAATACAAATAAGTCGTATTTAACAACTGTAACTCAAAATTGAGGTGGATATTATCAATTTACTATACTTAATTTTTAAAAATAGTAGGTAGCAATTATTTTACAACTTTTAGCCGGGGTTGCCACAGGAAAAAAAGAATATATACTAAGATAAACTAGATTTCGCCCGCGACTTCGTCCACGTGGAGTTTGGTTATTTCGCGCCAATGTGTGAAAAAGAGTCTGCTGGTACAAGCCACAATTATAACTGGATGTCGCGGGCAAAAGCTAGTAAACTACAAAATTTTTTATACATCACATTTTTTTGCTAATCTATTACTGTGGGCCAAAATTATCAGACTTCTGGGCGAGCTTACGCATGAGCAAGCCACATAGAATTGCCCGTGTGAAAAAAAATATTCTCTCAAGTCTATACCCGCAAATTTTAATGTCTGCCCTTGTGATTTGTTTTTGGTCATTGCAAAGCAGACTTTGAGGGGACTGTATTCGTTTAAATTCAAAGGGAATATCATTGGGGATCAAGGGATTTCTTGGTACAAATACAGTTTGCACTTGCGCACATCTAGTTATGATTATGGCTTCCTCTACATTGTGATGTAACGCTTTTACTTTTAGTCTGGTTCTGTTGCACAGTTGAGGAGGTTTTAAATTTCGCCACAGAGTCTATTGACGTGTACACCATTTCTTCTTCCTCGAAAGGCGTTAACAGTAACAGTTTCCCTGTCTTTCTAATTGTTTTTTAAAATTTTCAGATAGCTATTCTTTGAATTTATCCCAAAGGCTTAAAGTGTCTGATACTTGGCAGAACACTATAATAATCGTAAAAAGATTCCGAATAATTTGCGGTGATTTTCGAAGTGCTGCCTCTTTCATTGCTGCGAACAAATGCTGACTATGTTCAAGCAAGCCGAGAGCTTTGCACGCTGATTAAAACAGAGAATATATATGATCATGTACAGTTTATAAAGCTTCAAACGAAAATGGGTCCCGGACCTCATGAAGAAGCATGCAAAGGTGATAGCATTCTGTATTGTTCGGATGCACAGTATAAACCCTACCTAAAACGTGCTCTTTGATTCCCCTGGCCAGCCTTCAACATTTGCGCCTCTCTTCCTCCTTTGGAACTTTCTTCTATCCTAAACGTAGTGTGCAGGTACTTCTAGGTATAGCAATGTTTTTGCAAAGTTATCCATTTTACACAAACCTAAAAAGGATAGGAGTGTGGTTGTTGGAGAACTATTCACTCTTTCACTCAGATTTTGCTCATTAAAATAAACCCTTTGCCCAACAACTTTGAACAAATATTGAACAACGAGGTGGACTACGGGAGGGAAACGCTCACGAATGGGAAATTTAAGGATTCGCCATACTGCCTCTGATGAACTTGTATATCTTCCACTTGTGTAGGTTTCAACTTCATCTTTCTCATTCTCTAAAAAAAACGATGCCTGGTCTGAACATTTATTTACGTAAGACTTTTTACTGTAAATTTCCTCTTCGTGATCTTATAAATAAACTATCAAACAGTTTAAAATCACAACGTTTTAAACAAGCAGAAATTTCGTTTGGTGTCACTGTCGCTTTGATGCGTAAGGTTATTTATACAAATTACGTTTAGGAGTAAACATTTAAATCATATTTAAAAATACATACACAACAGTTTTAACAATTTAAGGTTATCTAAAGTAGAAAACAACGTTATACCGTGAAATATGACGATAATTCCCTAATATCTGTCAATGTTACCTAGTCGTTTACTAGAGCACTACCCTAAGTACCGCGTTTTAAGGAGCTGATCTTGGTAATTGAGATACTATTTTTATTTGTTTATTAGTTAACAACGACCTAAGGATGCTGATATCGCAATAAGGGCATGTCAAATGATTACGTACTTGACTTCGTCGTTGAGAAACCTTTATTAATACGGACTTAAGAATCGTTAAGAACTTGTAAATTTCTAATAGAACTAAAATTATTAAAACAACTAGATGACCCAAAAAATCTTTAAATTACGTATTTCCTTTGCCTAGGCAAATAATCAATGGATAAATCAACGCAAACCACCCACGGTGCCAGAGCGGATGAGAGAGGATCAACACACGGCGCGAACACAAGAGTAAAAAGAAAGTGGAAACCATACAAGACATAGATAATCCGGCTTTCTTTCGCAACGGAGGCTAAAACCGATTCAGGGGCATTATATTATATCATAGAAATAAGTACATATATTAAGTACAGAATAAGTATATGTCATAGTAATACAATGGTTTTAATAGGGTAATTGTTTCATCTTTCACATTCGCAGCTAAGTAAAACATTATGCCAATTTAGTGTTGTTGCGGTACTTAAGTACCCGCGGAGACTTCAACAATGTTGCGGCGAGCCCCACATTAACAACGTCGCTTCGTGCTCGTTTGCGGCGCTCTGCCATGAATGTCTAGACACAGAATCTTGCTCATGCTTCTAACAAATGAAGTACTAACACTGCATTGACATTAGCTTTTTCGAAATACCGCTTAATTGCTTGCCGTTTTGTGACAAAAGTTATTACTTACAATATAGTGAAAAGTATAGTAAAGTTATGGCCTACGAGTACATTCGTCTCATTGGCACAGTTCTACTCTCATTATCTGCGAGGGTTTTTGGATTATAAAATGTTTATTATTTATTTTTTACACATGCTGGTTTCACCATGCTTTCCTTTACCGTCGAGAACGTGGAAAATACTATTGTATACAATAAAAATTCAAATTATACATGTCTCGATAAAGGCTTTCTCTCAATTATAGGAAATTTTAAAGCACAAAAGTCTTTTCCGAGCTTTCCCAATGCAACGGAATTTACGTGCCCTCAATTGTTTTTTTTTAATTTCTAAGGAAAACAGATTTTCTAACGCTATTTTCTTTAGCATTTGAGCACGTGATAAATCAGCAGTAGAAAATTCCGAATCACAACATCAGTAATGTCGGCGGGGATAGACCTTGAAAACCAAACGTGCTGCAATTAAAACATTTTAAACAAGATATTCCTAAACTCTTATGTTTTTTTTTATAGGATAAGGGTGACAAACGAGCACACAGTCCACCTGATGGTAAGTGGTTGCTGCGGCCCATAGACAACTACATTTATCCTCGTTTGCGAATCAAAATGCAGATGCGTTGTCACCCGTGAGGACTAAGATGGAATGCCTCATTTCCAGTAAAAAGGGCCTCCGGCCACCTGCACTCACCAAGCGAAACGCAGAGATAAACCTCTACTTCATGCTGGTATTCTGTGTGGTCGTGGTACCACCCCGGTTCGAGCCGGCCCATCCGTGCGACAGCAAAAGCTGCCGCGTGGCTCTACCACTGTTAAAATAATGTGTAATACTTACAGCATTTTTTTCCAATTTAAGAAAGATTGGTGTAGAGAATCTTAAAGGATAATTTTAAGTGTAACATATTTTATAGAAAACGCAACAAACAATGAAATTGGCACATTATACTTAACGAAATTAAAGTAATATATTTATTCCAATATTCTTTTTTTACACAAGCAATAATACCAATCGCAATTCATATCAATTGTGTCCAAAAGTCTACTGTTTAACATCGCCTTTACTATTTTTAAACTATACAAGCACCACCATTAACAGTACTCATATTTCCGTTACATAAGTATTCGGAATGAACATAAAATACTTGTGCCAAGGCTGGTTCACGATAAAAGTCGAATGGCGGATTCGAACCCACCAACTTCTGAGTTTGCCGTCCGCACTACTGCGTCTCTGATTGGCACACATCAGAGCTTTAAGTCATTATACAAAACACGAATTCTTATAGAAAATTGGGAGGCTTGTATTTCCAGGCTTTAATTGAACGATTCATTGGCGAAATAAATTTGGATTGCAAGGATCATCATTTTGTTAACGAACCTAAAAGTGGAGGACGTTGTTAAAATATTAAATCTATTGCATGTGACAACCCTGGGGCGTGGCTAAAGTAAGACAAAATTAATGTTTTTTGTGGATGAATATTTTTCAATTTGTTTGACTCATTTGCATATATATGGAATTCCGTGCCCTTTATGAAACCAATCTAGAAATAATTAAAACTTATAACAAGTGATAAATTTTTACCTACCTCTCTTTATTTCGAAACGTAGAATTTTCTTTCTTTCTTTAGATTGTATCAAAGTCCATTGCTGAACATAGGCCTCCCCACAAATTGCTTCATCAGTAGAATATTAATTAATGTAGAGAACCGGAAACGGAAATTCTTTTAAGTGGATACGAGGCATTCCAAGGTGACCACGCGTCTGTATATTGATTTTTAATCGAGGATAAATAAAGACGTATATGGGCTACAGCATCCACTTGCTATCAGGTGGACTCTGTGCTCGTTTGGGTGACAAACTTGTTCTATAAAAATAAAAAAGAGTTTTGCGTCCTTATGTTAATTGTTTTCTTAATAACAATTATATTTAAAAACTATATATATAACCCGCTTGATAAACGTGGCAATTTCCGGTTCCGGTTCTCTACATTCACTATATAAAACAAAGCAGTAATAAGCTGCCATTTTCTACCGACTTCAAAAAGAGTACGGTATTCAATTCGACTGTATGTTTTTTTGTGTGTTGCCTCATAACGTTTTGCTGGATGAACCAATTTCAATGATTCTTTTTTTTATTTAAAAGCTGGTACTTCACATGTAGTCCCATATAAATTTGATGAAGGTCTGACCAATAGTTTTTGAGTTATTCTTAATAATTTATATTGAAGTCGGTTGTAAAAAAAATTTAATTTTAAACTATTTTTAAATCATTTGTGTGATAATTTATGCAGCTTGATAAAAATTAACAATTCAGATTGTTATGTTCTGAGTAACTTCTTCAGATCAGTTGCAGATTTTTTTTCTCAAAACTGATTTTACAAAGAGATAAAGGACATTATCAAAATTTTTACTACAAACTTATTTTCGCCTAAACATATTGATTACCTCGTAACAACCAGACACAAAATCCTACAGTTTTTGTATATAGAGTTGCCTCACATGAAATGAACATAATATAAGTTATCTTTAAATTTACATTAATCCTTTTATTTATTTTTATGACAGCAATATTTATTAAACTCGATATTATCATCAGTAGGGAGCTGACATTTTATTAAGAATAAAATCATGAATACACTTGTGTATAGGGATAGGGCGATTTAACTTCTCACAAAACGGATGAGCTTTTTGTTTCTTCGTTTAGATTAAAGCGACGTGAATCATGTATAGTTAAACGGGCAAAGTGCAGACGCAACCAGCCTCCTGCTAATATTTTATGCAAAGTGAACCTGCACAGCTTACAGACATAATTCTTACAGAATCCTATCAATATGAATATTAAAATTCAATGAAAGTTATGATTATTGTGTACAGTTTAACAAGAGCCGTGGTAACACATGTGCTAAGCGCACGGTGTAAATTTCGCAGAATGCGAGCAGCCCGAGACTCAATACACGCCCAATATTTTTTTGACGTGAATACTTCTTTAAATTGGCTACCACGGTGGGAGGCAGTTTAGAAAACTGCCGACAACAAAATCAGGGGATACAGTTTGGTGTTGCGGCGACATATATGTACATGCAAAATTTAATTACACCACTCGATTGCTGAAAAAATTGTTGTGTGAGGGTCGTCGCGGAGGGCGATACACTGCCATTTTGAGGTCGTTTCATTACGTACACGTATTCAAAAAACACATGGTCATATTCATGATAGAGCCACACCGCTATTTTATTAAATCCATTTTAAGTGCGGACATACCACGCGCTCAGGGATGAAGGAAAGCATCGTGAGGAAACCTACATGTATAAGTAATAGAAATATTTAGAAAAAATGTGCTCGGCAGACTTAGCACTCCATAGCTGTCATAAATGAGAGGATGCTAATACCTAGTAGCGGGACGTATAAAGGCTGTAATTTTTACTTTTTTTAAATTTTAGAATTTTAAAACACTTATCGATCACAACGAGCAGTATCTAAGGTACGACGCGGCTATAGTCACTGATTAGCAATTTGTACGCTGAGTGTGGAAATTACCGACTAATTTGTGTGGATTGTTGCTTCTCCTCCTATACCTAAAAAATTTATGATCTTTATGTACTGTTTAGCAGAACAAATAGAGTATTTGTTTCTTTTACAATTAATACAATAAGCTAATACAACAAGTAATAAAGTGATATTTTTATTAGATCATTACATCGGAGTTCAAAACGGACCCTTATAATTTACAGCCCATCAAGCAATTTAGTTCACAAAGAAACAGGAAAATATAAATTCATACAAACCCGCAGTAAGAATATTATACAAATCTGTTGAAAGTTTATCAGGCGGCAAGACATTTGAAGAATAGATTTTTAACAGATCTATTGCTGTCGTGTTTTGCGTGAAGCCCGAACGTCAGAGCTAGACAACCAACAGAGACTATTGCAACTCGAACTGATTACACCAATGGAATTTGACGAATTCCCGTGACGTATTCAACTGTTTCCCCACCTAAACTGAAAAGAACTATTTTTTTTAATAACACAAACAGAACTGTAGCTAACTATCTTTCTATATTCTTATCTGTATAATAAAATTATGAGAAAATCTTCCTATCTTTATAATAAAATTGTGAGAAAAAAGTAAAGAAACTGAAGGTAAAACATATAGATTGTTTCGTAAAAATATAAATGCTCTGACCCACCGAGCGAGCAAGCAGAGGAATTCATTTAGAATAGAATAGAATAGAATGATTTTTATTCAATGTGTCTGGCAGATTTGCCTCTGCTCATGCTTTCAATCACGGATTTGATATATAATGCAATAGTATCCCCAGCCCCTGGCATTCTGTCTTCGCATGACTCCTGGCAGTTGAAGCACCAAGTGGAGAGTTTCCATAATCATAGTCTCTATCTCCCTAGTACTATATATAGCACGGGTAATCAACGGAAGGCCAGGCCAGTATCCAACTGATTTGTTGCTCTCTACCTCGCCACCTAATACATACATATTTTGGTCCTGATTGTTTTGACACCATTTTAGGTAATCTTTGAAAATATTGCAAGTCGCGCACGTTTAGTTTAAGCTCTCTGTGTCAGTCGGTTATGATTACATAATACTTATTTATGATTACATAATACTTATTGAAAGTCATTTTTTATTTACCACTGGTTCGGAAAACACCCCAGTCCTGGGAAGAACTAGCAAGAAACACAGCGGGACTTTTATTTCAAACATATTTCACTTAAAAATAACTTCGTTTATACAATTTTAAATGATTTTTCATAGAACCAGCGTGGTGGCGATCACCATATTCATAGGGGTTTTTTTCATTCATGTATTCCTTGATATTTTAATAACCCTTTTTGTACAGTTTTTCTTTAATAAAACTTTTAAACTTGTTTATTGACAAACTTTGAATATGTTCTGGGATTTAGTTGTAAAAGCGTACATTGCTCCCTTAATGAATTACTGATTCTGTGGAGTCTAGTAACTGGCATTACAAACTTATGTTTGTTCCTAGTGTTTAAAGTATGCACATCCTTATTCTTATGAAAGCTATTTATGTTTATATGCACATACATTACATTCTCATAAAAATATTGCGATGCCTAAGTTAATATGCTTATTTCTTTAAATTTTTCTCTGAGGGACTCTTTATAATTTAGGTTATAAATCGCCCGTACGGCTCTCTTTTACAAAACAAATATAGCTTCAATATCACTCGCATTACCCCATAGCAAAATTCACTCATACATTACGCTATGAAAGTAACTAAAATATACTAATCTAGCTGTATCAATATCTATGAGACTTCTTATCTTTCTTACAGCATATGCTGCAGAACTAAGTCTGCTTGCTAATTTAGATATATGGGGGCCCCATTGAAGTTTCGCGTCAATAGTAATACCAAGAAAAACAGTGGTATCCACAAGACTCAACTCCTCCCCATTTAACAGCACATTGGTATTCGAATCTTTTACATAAGGTATTTAATACAATTTTGTCTTATTGCCGTTTAAGAGCATATTGTTGGCGTTTACCCATTGTACAAATTTCGATAAAGCATTATTTACATCGTCATAATTAATTAACTGACGTTTGAGTTTGAAAATTAAAGAGGTATCGTCAGCAAATAATACTACATCGTGATTATCCCCTACAAGATAAGGTAAGTCATCAATATAGACTAAAAACAGGAATAGGCCAAGAATCGAGCCCTGGGGAACGCCCATTGATACTACTGATCCGGAGGAACCTTTACTATTGATCACAACTTTTTGAGTTCTGTTACTTAAATATGAAGTAATAAGTTTAAGCGCTAAATATTTTACACCGTAATGTTGTAGTTTCCTGATTAATGTCTCATGTTGAACACAATCGAAAGCATTGAAAAGATCACAGTAAATACCTAAGGCATCTTGTGAATTCTCCCAGGCATTAAAAACTATATTTCATAAGCTCAACACCGGCGTCAGACGTCGAGCGACCCCTTCTAAAACATAAATGGATTTTATGAAGTAACTTATTAGTATTAAAAAAATTAACATCATCATTATCATCATCATTACAGCACTTCACAAGTCCACTGCTAAACATAGGCCTCCCCCAAAGAATGCCACAAAGCACGGTCCTGAGCCACCTGCATCCATCGACTTCCTGCATATCTTACCAGGTCGTCACTCCATCTAGTGGGGGGACGCCCTACACTTCGCCTGTCGGTACGAGGCTGCCACTCGAGAAACTTTCTTCCCCATCGGTTGTCGGTTCTTCGAGCTATATGGCCGGCCCATTGCCACTTCAGCTTACTAATCGGTTGGGCTATGTCGGTCACTCTGGTTCTACTGTGGATATCCTCATTTCTGAGTTTATCACGCAGAGAAACTCCGAGCATAGCCCTCTCCATAGCTCACTGAGCGACCTTGAGCTTCCTCATCCAGCCAGCAGTGAAGGAACACGTTCCAGTTCAGTATATCATCACTGGCAACACGGACTGGGTGTACAGTCTCGTTTTCAAATTTTGAGGTTACTTGACGAGAAGATGTGCCGTTATTTTCCGAACGCTGCCCAACCGAGTTAAATCCGTCGATTGACCTCTCGGTCGAAGTTGGACTTACCTAGTCGGAATATTTGTCCCAGGTAAACATACTCGTCACTAACTTCGCGCTTAGTGTTCCCAACAACTACCGGCATAGGTGTGACATGGACGTTAAACATGATCTTTGTTTTGTCCATGTTCATCTTAAGACCTATCCGTTGGGAGACACTATTGAGGTCATTGAGCATAGTGCTTAGATCCTCCAGCGATTCTCCCATAAGGACTATATCGTCGGAAAATCAAAGGTCGCCGTATCCTTTCCAGTCCAGAAGCTTTAAAGCGTCTTCCAATGCAGCGGTAAAGAGTTTTGGGGATATCACGTC
Source organism: Parnassius glacialis (assembly GCA_033319125.1). Lineage (NCBI taxonomy): Eukaryota > Metazoa > Arthropoda > Insecta > Lepidoptera > Papilionidae > Parnassius > Parnassius glacialis. Next base: position 55,850,824 of record JAVANC010000017.1, read on the forward strand.
ACCCTGTCTTACACCTCTCTGCAGTTGGATAGGTTTCGTACTCTGTTTCTGTACTCGGATAGCCATCGTAGCCCTACTGTACAAGCACTTCAACACTTCGATATACCGACAGTCAACTTGGCACCGCTGAAGGGACTGCAGCACCGCCCAAATTTCGACGGAATCAAAGGCTTTCTCATAGTCCACATACGTCAGACATAGTGGCAAATTGTACTCCTGGGACTTCTGTAAATTTGCCGAAGGGCATGTATGTGGTCTATGAAGCTAAAGCCTTTTTGGAAACCAGCTTGTCCGGAAGGCTGGAAGTCGTCAAGTCTGCGCGCGAGACGATTCGTAATGACTCTCGAAAACAGCACGTAGAAGCGGCTCAGAAGGGAAATCGGTCTGTAGTTCTTCAAGAGAGCGTTGTCGCCTTTTTTGAATAAGAAGACCACCGCACTTCTGCTCCACGCCTCCGGTGTAATGCTACCATGGATAAGGAACTAAAGAGCTTCTGGAAGACTTCAAGTACCGGTTTTCCACCCGCTTTCAGAAGCTCCGCTGTATTTTCATCCTCGCCTGGGGCCTTGCCGTTTTTAAGGTGCTGAAGAGCCATTTTAATCTCGCTCAGACTGACGTCCGGGATATTATCGGAATAATGTCGGATAAGACTCGCTCTTGTATCGTCACTCACACTTGCGTACGGCTCCAACGATGACGTGTATAGCTGCCCATAGAACCTCTCAATCTCACTCAAAATCTCAGGTGCCCCGGAAACGATGCTGCCACATTCGGTCTTCAGCTTTACTTCAGCTTTACTTCAGCTTTACAGTTGGCTCTTTCCGGCAGACAGATCTCTGGCAAAGATTTTGGAGCCCTGGTTCCGCTCGATCGCTTCTTCAAAACAAGCTGTATTGAAGTTGCATAAGTCCCGCCGCATGCATTTGGAGATCTGTCTGTTCAGTTGCCTGTATGCTGTCAAATCTGTTGAAGAATGTAGCTTCATCTCCCGTCTAACAGCGCAGAGATTAAGAGTGTGATCGGAGAGTTTTTGTGTTCTTCTGCGGCCGGTCTTGTAGAACTTAGCTCCGACCACATGGACAGTTTCCACGAGCTTGTCGTTCAAATCGTCCACTTCATTCTAGTCTTCTAGGCACTGAAAACGATTTTGTAACTTGAGCTGAAAGGTTTCGGGACTTTGGATTAGAGCACGAGGGGGACGAAGCGTTGACTTCATTAGACGAGACCGCTCCAATTTAACGTTTAGGTTCAGTGCGCCTCTAACCATTCGGTGATCGCTGCCGGTTTACACCCTCGCGGTCACTGAGACATCACTGAACAGTTGTCGTCATAATGAAGTCAATCTCATTTTTTGTCGAACCGTCGGGGCTCGATCAGGTCCACTTCTTGTGGGGCCGCTTCTGGAAGAAAGAGTTCATCATTAATTTTCATAAACGTTCATAAACGGAACCCGAGAGGCAAGCCCCTTGGGTTCCGTTGCCCTATTCCAAATTTATTCACTTTCAGCTCACCGTTCTCTCTTGTGCCTAGTTTTGCATTGAAGTCTCCCATTAACACCGTATATTGGGTTTTGGAGGAATGCATGGCTCTAAAGATATCCTCATACATTTCCTCCACCTCCTCATTGGGGTGTGCCGAGGTTGGTGCGTAAACCTGTATGACCTTCAACGAATACCATTTGGTGATTCTGAGAATAAGGTACGCAACGTCGACACACTCTCAATCTTTACAACGTTGTTAACGAGAGACTTGTGGACGATAAATCCGACACCTCCTTGGGACAGATGGTCGGTAATAAAACAAGTTGCCGGATTCGAGGATTACCATGTCCTCCCCCTCTCTTCGGACTTCGGATAATCCTATAATATGCCAGCGTAACTTGTCTATCTCTTCGTCCAGCTCCACAATCTTCTCGTCAGTCCTCAGGGTGCGTGCGTTGTATGTTGCCAGGTCGAGTCGTCGTAGGTAGCAAACGAACCTCCACCGGAGATTCTTAGCACCCCCTGGCCCGCCATTACCATGGTCGCTACCGTAGCCAGGAATAGCGGGGCCGCCAGGGACTGGGAGCCATCTCTTCGTAAGTTTCATCATTGGGGGTATATTGCCATAGTTGCCACGCTTGGCGAGCGGGTTGGCAACCGCAGTTTTTTATTGTATTTTTACCGTTACCAGGAAGATACTGCTGCCCATCTCCTGCCTGTTTCCCTTTGTCGCCTTTTACGACACCCACGGGAAGATATGAGGTAGTGGATATTCTTAACCGCTACTACACGGCATTTGTTAATTAATCCAAAAATTATTTTGGATCAATAAACAATTGATCCTAAATAATTTTTTCAATAAATTTACTGAGAGTTGGAAGTACAGAAATAAGTTTAAAATTAGAGGGGTCAAATGTACTACCAGATTTAAATAAAAGTAATACTTTACGTAACTTCATTAAATCAGGAAACACACCAGAATCGATACAAGTATTAAAAATAATAGCAAAATGAGATGCAATTAAATTTATTATGGACGCAATCACTGTAACGGAAATCCCCCACAAATAATTTTATTACATTTTCTTTAAAAGCATCGGAAAGATTATAGGATCTTTCATGGTAAAGGTCATATAACCTTCGTCTGCTTTTATGAATTTCTACTGTCGCCCACTAATTGAATGCCTTGCGACTGTTTCTGGAGAATGATTTAGAAGTAAATGTTTTATTAAATTCATTGTTTATAAGGGTAAATTATTCTCCATATAAATAGTCTACATTGTTCTTATAAGAAAGCGATGGAAGGTTTTTTACCATTTTACTTCTAAATCTCTCCAGGTGTTTTGCAATAATAGGAACAAACAAAATTTTCTCAATTAGCTGTTTTTTGTGCTAAACGCCACGAATATGTTCCCATTAGACATATGTTGCCATAAGACATTCGGGCAAAATAAAAAAAAATGATACAAAATGTGTTCTTGTGTTATCCCATCTGTTTATTCTAAATAAAAAAGCCTTATACATAAATAAAACGTAACTAGACGAGCATATTTTTTTCCAGCGATCCATCACATATGGCGCACAGCTGTTGTAAATCATTGCGGATGTCGGGTGACAAATTGGCCGTGTAATTTGCAACGCAAGCGGTGAAATTAACTCGCCATCTTAGGGCTCCTTTTATGTCTGGGAATATGTTCGGGTAGTAGCAGTAGTTTTTCTATTTCTGCCGTAAAACAATAGTGTATTTCCAGTGGTATTCTGTGTGTTATGATATTCCTACTCAAAATAGTTTAAATAAGAGAAGTAACGGCTCTACATTATAAAATTGCCGTTTTTTACGTGGAAGAGCCATGCTGTAGCTATATTAGTAGTATAGTTGTAGCATAAATGGATCGGCTCGACCGGGGAAGGACCATGTTCTCACAGGTTACCAGCATAAAATAGCAAAGAGCATATCAGCAAATAGCAAATTATAAACAGTGGTAGAGCCACGCGGCGACTATTGCTGTCGCACGGATGGGCCGGCTCGAACCGGGGTGGTACCACGACCTCATAGAATACCAGCGTGAAGTAGAGGTTTACCTCTGCGTTTCACTTGGTGAGTGCAGGTGGCCGAAGGCCCTTTTTACTGGAAATGAGGCATTCCATCTTAGTCCTCACGGGTGACAACGCATCTGCATTTTGATTTGTAATAGAGGATAGATGTAGATGTCTATGGGCCGCAGTAACCACTAACCATCAGGTGGACTGTGTTCTCGTTTGTCACCCTTATCCTATTAAAAAAAATAGCAGCTTAATGCTGCTATGTTTCGTATGGTGAGTGTAGAGAACCGGAGATCCATTTTATTGGAAACGAAGTATTCCATCTTAGTCATCATGGGTGACAACACATCTACATTTTACTCCCACTCTCATAGTACATTGGGATGGCAATCCGATACGACCAGATACGAGAGATCAGGCAGCAAAAATACACCTTTACGTGTTTTCCGATGCGAAGAGGTGAAACACTGAGATTTACTTCACTTTTTGAGAATTATATATCTATAGCTTAATATAAATTGTGTTTGGGCTATTCGTACATGTAACAATGCAAATTATAATTCAAACTACCGAAAAATACAAATTGTAGGTGTTGTAGCTTGTAGATTTATTGACAGAAAAGTCCAATAACTGATTTGGTCCGATCCCGGATTCACGCGCAGGATCTCATCATCGGCGTTTACGACCACAAGATCAAAGAGACAGTCAAAGTTCATATTACTGGTTGTTAACTGGTCTTAATTAATATTACGACGTGCACTCAGCCAATGAACTATCAAGTCATGCTGTATAAGATATAATAAAAAATAGTATAAGATATATAAAACTATTAATTTCCAGAAGTACATAACAGTTTCCATTAAATAGTAAATCTCGTTGATGTTTTCCTAAAAGACGTTAGGAAGCTAACTGCTGTTTAATGGTAGTTTTATTGAGTTCGAACGACTGTTTAAAAAGAACGATTCTTTAAAAGGTTAATTCTCGCAAGATAATTGATTTTAGTGAATATATACTATTTGTAATCAGTCAGTTCTTCTGCTTGACATGAGTCTCTCGAACAGTAGGCTGGATATCGGTTATCTAATTAATCTTTTCTAATCAATTGTGTTAAAATATAATATTTATAAGATGTATTATATTTAACAGAAATTCTGGATGTTAATCGAATCAAAGACAAGCGCCATGCGTGTGAAGTATTAGAAGTGATATTATAAATATAATACTAGGAAATCAGGGATATTACATAATAATCACATGAGTAGCTATACCAAACTAATGACTCTTTTTTTATTTGAAAACTGGTGCTTCTCAGGTGGTCCCATATAAATTTTATCAAGACCTGACCAGTCGTTGTTGAGTTCTCCTTAATAATGCGTATTTAATTGACTTTGACTATGTTAATGATGTTCTCATTTTATTTATATTGAAGCTGGTTGAACAAAATTTTTAATTTTAGCACTTGTTTTGATGTTTCCGCTACTCGGCCCAAAAGCACATCCGAACAAATTCTTTATACGGTCGTACTCGTGTTCATTCTGCGAGTATCTAAACGTGTCATTATAATATAATTTAAAATTAAAAATGTTGTACAGCCGACTTCAATAAAAGTTATTAAGAATAACTCAAAAGCTATTAGTCTGACCTTGATCAAATTCATACGAGACCACATGAAAAGTACCAGCTTTCAAATAAAAAAGAATCATCGAAATCGGTTCACCCAATAAGAAGTTATGAGGTAACACACAGAAAAATGCCGTGTAGTGGCGGTCAAGAATATCCACTACCCCATATCCTCCCGTGGGTGTCGTAAAAGGCGACAAAGGGAAACAGGCGGGAGATATGCAGCAGCATCTTCCTGATAATAGCCAAAATTAGCCAACCCGCTCGCCAAGCGTGGCAACTATGGCAAATACCCCCCAATGATCAAAACAACACACAGACGGCCCCCAGTCCCCGGCGGCCCCGCTATTCCTGGCTACGGTGGCGACCATGGTAACGGCGGGGCAGGGGGTGCTAAGAATCTCCGGTGGAGGTTCGGTTGCCACCTACGACGACTCGACCTGGCAACATACAACGCACGCACCCTGAGGACTGACGAGAAGATCGTGGAGCTGGAAGAAGAGATAAACAAGTTGCGCTGGCATATTATAGGATTATCCGAAGTCCGAAGAGAGGGAGAGGACACGGTTATCCTCGAATCCGGCAACTTGCTCTATCACCGGGAGGGTGACCATCTGTCCCAAGGAGGTGTCTGATTTATCGTCCACAAGTCTATCGTTAACAACGTTGTAAAGGTCGGGAGTGTGTCGACGAGGGTTGCGTACCTTATACTCAGAATCACCAAACGGTATTCGCTGAAGGTCAAACAGGTTTACGCACCAACCTCGGCACACCCCGATGAGGAGGTGGAGGAAATGTATGAGGATATCTCTAGAGCCATGCATTCCTCCGAAACCCAATATACGGCGTTAATGGGAGACTTTAATGCAAAACTAGGCACAAGAGAAAACGGTGAGCTGAAAGTAGGGAAATTTGGAATAGGGCAACGGAACCCAAGGGGCCAGCAGCTGGCCGACTTCATGGAGAAAGAGGGACTCTTTATGATGAACTCTTTCTTCCAGAAGCGGCCCCACAGGAAGTGGACCTGGTCGAGCCCCGACGGTTCGACAAAAAATGAGATTGACTTCATTATGACGACCAGACGACAACTGTTCAGTGATGTCTCAGTGATCGCGAGGGTGAAAACCGGCAGCGATCATCGAATGGTTAGAGGCACACTGAACCTAAATGTTAAGTTGGAGAGGTCTCGTCTGATGAAGTCAACGCTCCGTCCCCCTCGTGCTCTAATCCAAAGTCCCGAAACCTTTCAGCTCGAGTTACAAAACCGTTTTCAGTGCCTGGAAGACTGCAATGAAGTGGACGATATGAATGACAAGCTCGTGGAAACTTTCCATGCGGTCGGAGCTAAGTTCTGCAAGACCCACCGCAGAAGAACACAAAAACTCTCCGATCACACTCTTAATCTCATGGCTGTTAGACGGGAGATGAGGCTACATTCTTCAACAGATTTGACAGCATACAGGCAACTGAACAGACAGATCTCCAAATGCATGCGGCGAGACTTACGCAACTTTAATACAGCTCGTATTGAAGAAGCGATCAAGCGGAACCAAGGCTCCAAAGTCTTTGCCAGAGATTTGTCTGCCAGAAAGAGCCAACTATCAAAGCTGAAGACCGAATGTGGCAGCATCGTTTCCGGGGCACCTGAGATTTTGAGTGAGATTGAGAGGTTCTATGGGCAGCTGTACACGTCATCGTTGGAGCCACACGCAAGTGTGAGTAACGATCCAAGAGCGAGTCTTATTCGACACTATTCCGAAGATATCCCGGACGTGAGTCTGAGCGAGATTAGAATGGCTCTCCAGCACCTTAAAAACGGCAAGGCCCCAGGCGAGGATGGAATTACAGCGGAGCTTCTGAAAGCGGGTAGAAGACCGGTACTTGAAGTCCTTCAGAAGCTTTTTAATTCCGTCCTCCATGGAGGCATTACACCGGAGGCGTGGAGCAGAAGTGTGGTGGTCTTGTTCTTCAAGAAAGGTGACAACGCTCTCTTGAAGAACTACAGACCGATTTCCCTTCTGAGCCGCGTCTACGTGCTGATTTCGAGGGTAATTACGAATCGTCTCGCGCGCAGACTTGACGACTTCCAGCCTCCCGAACAAGCCGGTTTCCGAAAGGGCTTTAGCACCATAGACCACATACATACCCTACGGCAAATTGTACAGAAGTCCGAAGAGTACAATTTGCCACTATGTCTGGCGTATGTGGACTATGAGAAAGCCTTTGATTCCGTCGAAATTTGGGCGGTGCTGCAGTCCCTTCAGCGGTGCCAAGTTGACTGTCGGTATATCGAAGTGCTGAAGTGTTTGTACAGTAGAGCTACGATGGCTATCCGAGTACAGAACCAGAGTACGAAACCTATCCAATTGCAGAGAGGTGTAAGACAGGGTGACGTTATATCCCCGAAACTCTTCACCGCTGCATTGGAAGACGTTTTAAAGCTTCTGGACTGGAAAGGATACGGAATTAACATCAATGGCGAGTACATCACTCACCTTCGATTTGCCGACGATATAGTCCTCATGGCAGAATCGCTGGAGAAGCTAAGCACTATGCTCAATGACCTCAATAGTGTCTCCCAACGGATAGGTCTTAAGATGAACATGGACAAAACAAAGATTATGTTTAATGTCTATGTCACACCTATGCCGGTAGTTGTTGGGAGCACTAAGCTCGAAGTTGTTGACGAGTATGTTTACCTGGGACAAATAGTCCGACTAGGTAAGTCCAACTTCGACCGAGAGGTCAATCGACGAATTCAACTCGGCTGGGCAGCGTTCGGGAAGCTACGACACATCTTCTCGTCAGAAATACCTCAAAACCTTAAAACAAAATTGTACAACCAGTGCGTCTTGCCAGTGATGACATACGGAACTGAGACGTGGTCCTTCACTGCTGGCCGTATGTGGAAGCTCAAGTTCGCTCAGCGAGCTATGGAGAGGGCTATGCTCGGAGTTTCTCTGCGTGATAAACTTAGAAATAAGGATATCCGCAGTAGAACCAGAGTAACCGACATAGCCCAACGGATTTGTAAGCTGAAGTGGCAGTGGGCCGGCCATATAGCTCGAAGAACCGACAACCGATGGGGAAGAAATGTTCTCGAGTGGCAGCCTCGTATCGGTAGGCGAAGTGTAGGGCGTCCCCCCACAAGATGGAGTGACGACCTGGTAAGACATGCAGGAAGTCGATGGGATGCAGGTGGCTCAGGACCGTGCTTTGTGGCATTCCTTGGGGGAGGCCTATGTTCAGCAGTGGACTTGTGAAGGGCTGTAATGAATGAATGAAAAAAACACATAAAAAAAACATACAATCGAATTGAGTACCGTCTCCTTTTTTGGAAGTCGGCAGAAAATACACACAGCCGGTGCGTCGCCCTTTTCTTCCAAACTTGACTGACACACTGCCATGTGTTTAGACACAGGCGACATCTTTATTTATGTCATTATTTTCATTTCATTGTCATTGTATCATTCAACCAATTTTGTTACGCATTGCTCGATGCTTACTTAGTTTTGTTTACTCATCATGATTATGTTCGTCACGCTGTCATGTGTTATTGCGCGCTTTACTTTATACACGGAAGGAAGAACAGGGTATATAAATAAAACTAATTTTTAAGGATTCTATTGCGTATATTAACTTATTTTAAATTATCGACGTTTCGAGCATTTTACAGCACCAACGGTCACGGTGGGCACTGAAGTGTTCGACGTCCCAATGTCATAGATTACCACGGCTACCTTCAGTTTTTGAATATTAATTTTTGATCCAATCTACGCAGAATGAGCTTTCAGTATCTTGAAGTCTAGCAGCGGTATATTTGGTTTTTGATTTAATTTTTATTAATTATAAGGTGCTAAGCAGATGGTAGCACCCAGTCATGTTCTCTTTTGAAATTAAGATATTGTTTTGATATCAATTGCCACTCCTCTTATACCTGGTAGAGCCATGCAGCAGCTACATTAGTAGTATAGTTGCAGCACGAATGGGTCGGCTCGACCGGGGAAAGACCAAGCTCTCACAGAATACCAGCGTAAAATAACAGCTTACCACTGCTGTCTTTCGTATGGTGAGTATAGAGAACCGGAAACACTTTTTGCTGGAAAAGAGGCATTCCATCTTAGTCCCCACGGGTGATGACAACGCACCTGCATTTTGATTCGCAAACGAGGATAAATGTAGATGTCTATGGGCCACAGCAACCACTTACCATCAGGTAAGTGGTTGCTGTGGCTGTGGGTGCTCGTTTGTCACCTTATCCTATAAAAAAAAGAATCATCCTTGGAAGAAATCGGTGTTGGTTAGCGAACATTTGTGGTCTATCAAATGTGATGTAGTGACGGAGGCGATCTACTACATGTTCACAGACTACAGACTTTCCGGAGCATGAGTGAAACAGTGATGTTTTAAGTGTAATTACCGCCACTTTGAAAAAATAGAAATGAAATATTTCTATTCGATTTTTTTAGAACAAACTTCAACTTTTAATAATGAAATTTTAGTGATGACCGGGTGTTGTAAAATTTCTCATACGTCGGTATTTAAAAAATTAAAAAGAAACACGATAAAATCAATAAAATTTGTTTTATTTCATGTGCAGTATTCGCGTAAAATAAGAAATTTTTAATTTATTAAATGACACAATACCAGTAAAGTGCAAAGCTATTGAAACTAATTATTCACTGAGCTACGAGCGCATATTGGTATCGCTTCAAATTATAAGTATATGATGTGCAGCTACAGTAATATGTATTGTAGTAGAACATAGCTTACAACTCACTCCATATCGAAACATAATCGATCGCTGTAACTAGAATGCGTTTTATTTGTTACCATTCCAAACTAAACTATAAGTTGGCGGTGAGCGGGCGTGAACTTCAGACCGACGTCCCGCAGCTGGTCTCCAAAGTTAAAGTGACCGGGAAAAGCCACATCACAAAAGTAAGTTTAACAATTAATTCCTTGAGAATTTGCGGTTGCTTTGAAGTTTTAAATTGAACTAAATTTTACTAAAATATTCTTTAAGGGAATATTATGCTCCGAATTGTTGACTTACTATGTGTACCAGGGACTATTTATTTATGGAATAAGAGTTAAAAACGACTACAAAGTCAACCAGATGGTAAGAAGAATCTTGTGGCCCATAGACATCTACACAGGACTACAAACATAATATAGCTGGAATATGGCCCCACGTGGTAGAGCTATGCTGCAGCTATATTAGTAGTATAGTTATACCAAGAATGGGTCAGCTCAACCGGCGAAGGACTACACTCTCACACACCGAATCAAATTCGGATGTTCAAAACATCTTTGCGACAAGTCATCTTCTCCGAAATACCTCAGAGCTTTAAAACAAAAGTGTACAACCAATTTATACTGCTGGTGATGACTTACGGAACCGAACCGTGTTCCTACACTGATGGCCATATGCGAAAGCTCAATATCAATAAGCAAGTGATGGCAAAAGCTATGTTTAGAATTTCTCTGCGTGATAACATCTTTTGCTACTATTTGATTGCAATATAGATTATGAATTATGAATTATGAATAAAATCTGAACATATTTGTATTCCTTCGGATCATGAGGCTGAAATGGCAACGGACTAGCCACATAACTCATAGAACAAAGAACCGATGGAAACGAAAGGTTCTCGAGTGGCAGCCTCTTTCTAGCAAACGATGTCGAGCAATCCTCCCGCAAGATGAAGTGAAGATATGACGACGCATGCAGTCGTAGTTACTTAATTACTTACCTGCACCCCAGCTCAGGAAGCCAAGGAAGATATTGGCTTTCAACAAGAGTGTACGCCACTTTTCCCGCTTCTGTGCCACCTTGATCAAGTGGGGCACGTCGATATTCTCAGGGTGACATTTGGGTTTATTTACCCGTACGCGTATTACGTATCTTGCAGAAGGCTAGCGGTAGCGAAATTAGAACAATAATTGCTGACAAATCGCAGATTCGTATTATGTACCAGCGATATTCAAGCCCTAGCTAACTAGCGACCACAAGGCAGCGCTGTTGCTAGTTAGCTTGGTTATCGCTCATACATAATACGAGTCTATGATTTATCAGCAATTATTGTTCTGATTTCGCTATCGCTAGCCTTCTGCAATATACGTAATACGCCTACCGGAAATGCAAAAATAAGCTTTTTTGCTGCCCGATCTTCTTACATTTGTTTAATATGCCTAATTATATTAGGATGTTAGGGGTAGAAATTATGTCTTCTAATTCTTTGTTTGTCATTACTCATCTAGATCCATCTTGTTTTTTTTGTCTGAACCTTATAATCTTAGGAGGATCCTCTATTCGGCCGTTAAAAGCTTATTTTTATTTTTTAATAGTTAGGGTCCAACTTCGCATATTTACATCAAGATTGGACTTGTCGTTAAATATATCATTTCATTTTCCACGTGGTTCATAGCTTATTAATATTCAGACCTTGAATGCAACCTGGCATACCTTACGGCTAAGACTACGGCTATTGACTCTTCCAGCATTCCCGACCCACTTCTTTTGTATTACCTCTAGTAAATGTTACTGCAGTGAATTCAAAGATTTTATCTCAGGCATCATTCTTTGCTAACAGCAGCAGCATCAATCTAAGCTGACAACTAAGTCATATTGAACGGTGTTTTCTAAATAATTACCAAAATCATTGTAAAATATGCGATTTATTGAGTTTTGTTTATTCTGTACAAGTTAACCAGAAGCTAAAAGGTAAGAGATAAAGTTATCTGTATTAGAGTAATGGGCTTAAATTATTTTATCTTGGTATTTTTTAACTCGTGATTGCACACCACTATTGCAACAATCATTTCTACTGGACTGCCAGTATAATGTTGTGGTATTTTATTTAGTGTAGTGTAGTGGGGGATGAGTCGCTCGCGTCCGTAGGCTTCGACCACCTAACCCTAGGCCCACCCTACACGTATCCCCCGGGTGGTGCTAAACGAGCGACAAAGCCGATAGGATAGACTCTGCTCCTCGCCGGATGGTAGCGGCGTAAAATCTACCACCCCTTAGTTCGCACCATGAGCCAAGAAGAAAAAGAAATGGCCCCGAGTTCCCGGCGCCCCTTTGACGGGGCAGGGGTGCGAAGAATCTCCGGGAGAAAAATCGGCGACGAGGTTCGCCACCCGTCACGTCCTGTCTCCCGGATGGGCGAAAAGTGGATTGCGGAGGCCCGTCTGGCTACGCTGAATGTATGTGGAGCAATGAATGATAAGATGGATGAAGTATGTGAAATGATGAATGATAGAGGAATAGATGTGTTATGTGTAAACGAGACGAAACATAAGGGAAGAGACGTCACTGCACATAGCATGTTTACCGCTTACTGGTCTGGAGTAGACGAGACCGAGCGGGCATGCCAAGGAGTCGGTGTCACCCTTTCAGAAAGAATGGGTCAATGTGTGAAAGAGTATGAATGTGTAAGCCCAAGGCTGCTGTGGATACGAATGAAAGTGGGCTTAAAGAAGTTGTTTGTACTAGGGGTGTACGCCCCAGATATGTCTAAGCCCACTTATATCCGAGAGCAGTTTTGGAACATGGTAAGGCTGGTGTTGACGAAATGTAAGGAAAATGAAAATACTATTATGTTAGGAGATTTTAATGGAAGGGTTGGGGTGAAGAGGTCTGGTTATGAAAGGATATTAGGAACGTTTGGCGATGAAAGAATAAATGAGAATGGTGAAGACCTCCTCACCGTATGTGTGGAAAAGAATCTTTGTGGCGAACACTTTCTTTCGCCATAAGAGGATTCACATGTATACATGGGAAAGAGAGGATGATAGAAGTATGATAGATTTCATAATTGTAGGTGAAAGAATGAGAAGCGCAGTGGTAGATACAAGGGTTTACCGGGGGTCCAACGTAGGAACGGATCATTACTTGGTCTTATGCCGAATTAATGGTCTATTCAGACATTGGCGGCATCGGACATCTGTGTCTACCACTGCGTTACAGCGTATAAGAATAGCGAGGTTACAAGATGAAGGTGTGAAAGAGAAGTATAAATGCAGACTGAGGGAAAACATAAGTGGTTTGAATGAATTATATATGAATGATTTAGACTTGAAGAATGTATGGAATAATGTTAAGAAAGTTTTAGTGGATGCAGCCACCGAAGCATGTGGTGTAAGTAAGAGAACGAATAAAAGGAAAAGTAATACGTTGTGGTGGGATGATGAGGTACGGGTGGAAGTTGAAGCAAAAAAGAGAGCATGGCTAGATTTACTAGCAACTAAATCTGGTAATTCTGGCGGTATGAATGATGAAATTGAAAGAAAAAAAAGCAGACTTTAGACGTATAAATAAGAGAGTAAAAGAAGTTGTTGAAAGGAAAAAGCAAGAAAGGATAGATAAGAATGATAGAAGGATATCTGATAACTTCCAGGCAAATATTTAAATGTTCTGGAAGCTCGTAAGAAATGCCAGGGGAAATTCAAAACAGCCTAGAATTAATGCTATACGAGACGAGAATGGCTGCATGCTGAATGATGAAGTTTCAAATTTAAAGAGATGGAAGGAATACTTTGAAAGCGTGTTTAAGAGTGAAGAGTCGTCTGACGTAAGTAAAATAGAAATTCCGGAAGAAGTGGAGAGAGGTAGGGAGATAAGTGTAGATGAAATAATGAAAGCAATGAAAAGCATGAAAGCAGGTAAGGCAGCCGGATATGATAGAATATCACTCGAAATGCTAAGGGCTGGAGAGGGTGTGGTTACAGGCCTGCTGTAAACCTTGTTTAATTTATGTTGGGAACTGAAGCGGGTACCGAAAGACTGGTGCAAAGCCATTATAGTCTCAATATATAAGGGAAAGGGCTCACAGCAGGACTGTAAAAACTACCGTGGTATCAGCTTGCTTAGCATTGTGGTTAAACTGTATGCTAAGGTGTTAATTGGAAGAGTTATGGAAGAAACTGATGGAAAAATTTGGGATGTGCAAGCTGGATTTAGAAAGGGGATGGGGTGTACGGATCAAGTCTTTTCCATGCTCATGATAGCGGAGAAGTTTTTGGCCAAAAACCAGAAAGTTTTTTGTGCGTTCATGGACTTGGAAAAGGCTTATGATTGAGTGGACAGGAATGTGTTATGGAAAACACTGAACTCATTTGGGTTGAGCGCTGGCTTGATACAGGCATTGAGGTCTCTTTACAGGGACTCCAGTGCTTGTATCAGGATCAACGGGGCCTACTCGGACTGGTTTGGCATCCATAAAGGTGTTAGACAGGGCTGTGTGGCTTCCCCGTGGCTGTTTAACCTATTTATGGACAGTTGTTTGCAAACTTTGAAAGTTGAAGAATGTGGGTTGAGAATGGGTGAGTGAACCGTCAAATGCCTTTTGTACGCCGATGATCAAGTCATATTTGCTTCGTCGGCGGCCGAATTGCAAATGATGGTTACTTTATTGAATTGGTCATTGAAAGAAAGGGGTATGAAAGTGAACGCAAGTAAGACGAAAGTTATGGTTTTTGAAAGAGAAGAAAGTAAAACTTTATGTGAAATAAGAATAGAAGGTGAGTTGACTGAGCAAGTGGATGAGTTTGTATATTTGGATGTTTATTAGCAGGGATGGTAGATATGATAAGGATATAGAACGACGAGTGAACGCAGGAAATAGAGTGAATGGGGCTGTACACGCTATTGTGAGAGCCAGAATGTGTCAAATAAGGCACGTATGGCGATTCATAATGCTGTGTTAGTCCCTAATTTAATGTATGGTAGTGAAAGTTGGGTCTGGCAGAAGAAGCATGAGAGTAGAATAATGCTGTGGAAATGCGGTACTTAAGGAGTATGCTAGGACTGAATCTGAATGACAGGGTGAGAAATAGTGTGATAAGAGAAAAGTGTGGTTTGCAAGATGACGTTGTGACAAGAATAAAGAAAGGAATGCTTCGGTGGTTTGGTCATGTAGAAAGGAATGAAAGAGGAAAGAGTGACAAAGCAAATTTATGTTGCAGAAGTGAACAGCAGGGTCGGGAAGGGGCGCCCTAGATGAAATTTTAATTGACCAAATCGGCGATACATTAAACATGGGCCAGATTAGGAGTACCTTTAACCGACGAGCGTGTATGCGTAGATATATGGATGTAAAGGAAGCGAGAGAGGTGTGTCAGGATCGCGCCAAATGGAAGTCCGTAATCTCTGCCTACCCTCTGGGTGACAGGCGTGAGTGTTTATGTATGTTATGTATATTATGTTTTATTTAGTTTTATTTCTGTTAGTGCTCTATCTTAAAATTACTTTACTATTAACTTTAGCAAATAGTGAACGTAGCGGCGTCAACTTACATGAAATCCAACGAAAAGCTAAAATATTATTACGTTTTAAAAATATTTGAATCGAATATGATTAATAATAAAAACATGCATGAATAATTTTCATAATTTTCTCCACGTCTTCACCAATAGGGATATGCAGATACTACTGACTTGCAATAGGCATGATCCTGATACACTTCACTCGCTTCATTCAGAACTTTCTCCATAATATGAGCAAACATGCACTACTGTTGAGGGTACTCTTAATTTCTCTCGTCTTCAATGTATATTCGCCAATTTGGTCTTTCAACGTCTCATTTGTTATAAATTTACTTATCATTCCTTTCCTGCAATCATTCTTTCTTCGCGTCTGAAACAGCGAAGCATTCCTTTTTTCTACCGACTTCCAAAAGAGGAGGTATTCAATTCGACTTTATGTTTTTTATGTGTGTTACCTCATAACTTTTTCCTAGGAGAACCGACTTCCATAATTTTTCTTTCATTTGAAAGCTGGTGCTTTTCACATGGTCTCATATAAATTTGATCTTGCTCTGATCAATAGTTTTTGATTTATCTTTAATAATTTGTATGGAAGACGGTTGTACAAAATTTTTAATTTTACCACTTGTATTCCTCATCGTTACATATTTTTGTAAACCGTACTTTCTCTTATCACATTTATCAATAAATATTTACTAAAATTATGTATTTTATAAATACTAAAGTTGCTTGGCAATACCTACCTACATCTGCTCATTAACTGCTAACATTTGGGTCAACGCACGCCAATTAGCGCTGCACCAATCAGCAGTAGCTAACATAAGGTACACAAATACATTGATTTCATTCTGAAAAACCATGTGCCCGTCAATAATTTGAACATTACCTCGGCGTGTTTGTAATAGAGTAGCTAGAAAGTGTGCGAAAGGGTTCCCGTGTCCTGCTGATATACAACAAAAATCCATTTTATTTCGCGAGAGGCCGTATGCGTAGGTAGGTATTTTGCCATCTTAAACATGTTCAATAATAATGATTACATAATCTCAACATACTGAAAAGCTTCGTCTCAGACCTGTTATTCCTAAAACCTAACAGCGTAATGACGACGTGATGATATTCTGCCAAGCATTATTTTTAAACAATCCATCTACGTAACTCGTATAGTAGCAGCATAGATAACAGCTCAAGAATGATAAAAAAACTGCGGTTGTCAATCTGCCTGACAAACGTGTCAACTATGGCAAATATCCCCCCCAATGAGGCTATCTATGGGGAAACCCTATGTCTATCAGTGGAATTATATCATAATTTCACTGCTGAACATGTTGTTATGATGATGATAGATCTCGGAAGCCCGGGTTCTCAATTCAACTGAAGCTTTTGGTATGTTATGGTAATATTAATCTCTTTATTTAAAAACTGTTGAGCAATATATAACAGTGGTAATAAAAATTAGTATGTGACAGAAGAGGAAGAAGAAAAGGACATTAATATTTTGCAATTGCTTATATGAATACCTATAAAATATTATATTTTACTTAGGTAGTATTTTAATTTTTACAGTTAAAGCAACCAAAATTAAATGTTTGTTATGTGTATAACTCCACTGTGGGCCCACCGGTCCTCTAACAATTGCACCTCTTAATCTCATTTTTGTTCACTATCAGCTGTTATAGATTTATGATGGCTAAACTTCAGCTACGTTGTCGTGGCAGTGGTGCTTGGTATAGAATAGTGATTTTAGAATGACGGTTGTTGTCTTGTCCAAAAATAATAGATATCATTATGCATTTTCAAGTAAATCTGTCTGTTATTTGGATGCGACTGAGGAGCAATTAAACAAACTTGAGCGCTTGCAAAACTTATGTATTCGTTATATTTTCGGGCTAAAAACAGTACTGACCACGTCTCCTCCTATCGCAAACAGCTCAAGTGGCTTCCATGCGACTTCGCAGGAATACGCGAATCCTATGCCTCCTCTTTAATATACAATACAATCCAACATCACCACCGTATCTACGTGATCGATTCCGCTTTGCGCATCCCCCCGGTTGCAGTTTGCAGATCACATTTAAAACCCCCAAAATTTCCCTTCTTCTAGAACTAAGTCCTATTCTCACTCTTTTACAGTACATGCAGTTAGGTTATGGAATTCCTTCATGCTGCAATTCGTGAGGCTCAAACAGTTTCAGTGTTTAAAAGGCGAGTCAAAGAGCACTATCTTTCTTTATCGTCCCAATATATACGTGTATGTGTATATATATGTATATAGTATAGTATTTAGGTATATGTATGGTTTGTATGGATATATGTTTTTATTATCTTTACTCTAAATGAAATATATTAATACTTATTACAAAATTAATTATGAGAGTGCACACTAAATCCGCTTCTTTTTGAATTTGTCGAGTATCAGGCCTGCTGGAAGAAATTTCAATATGAAATAAGCAGTGCCTTTGTACAAAATATCTTTATTTTTTTTTCTTTGTAACATTACTTTGTCTGTACATAAATTGTTAAATAAATAAATAAATCTTAGCTAGTGAACTTTGTTATATTTAATGTAGTAAATTTTCTCAATTAATCCTGATTCTGTTAAAATTTTCCATTCAATTTGGTGTTTATCCTTTACGTAGTAAAACTATATCAATCATAAAAATGAAACCTCCTTCTTCATCTATTCTAAACTTGAAAGTCAGTGACAAAATTATGAATAAGAGGCAGATTAGTAGCTAGGAAACTTTCCCATCCCAACCGAATCTAATTTATCAATATCCAAATGCAATTTACTCGCCTATCTTCTTCGTGCACAGAGATATGAACAAATTACTGAAGAAATTGATCCAAATTGGATGCTGATATCAAATTAACACGTCGGTTGTATCTGTAACACAAATAACTGGTACTTAATATATTATTAATATTATAGATAAATTATATTATTCAACGTACATATTGTTATTGTATAAATATATTTATCTTAAGTTCTATAGTATAAGTGAGCAAAAATTGTACATACCTGTAATTTTATATATAATAATAATAATAATAAATCATTTATTCTGGACCAAACCTTTAGTGTATTTTTTCACACCCACCAAACTGCGTAACAGTTTGTCGGCGGGAGTAGCGCTTGCCTTAATACATTTGGTTCAAATACGTAAACATACAATTTAATGAAAATAAAACTGTACATAATAAGGTCTGATATACGTAATTGTCAAAAGTTATGTTAGAACAACAACAAATTAGTTAATATTTTCACATCTTCATATATATATAATATGAATATGTATGTATACGTCCATGTCACATCTATGCCGGTAGTTCTTGGGAGCTCTAAGCTCGAAGATTAATATTTTCACATCTTAATATATATATAATATGAATATGTATGTATACGTCCATGTCACATCTATGCCGGTAGTTCTTGGGAGCTCTAAGCTCGAAGACCTGAAAGTGTGTCCGGTATTTTCTACTGGAACTTCACGACGAGGAAAACTAGATTTGCCGAGTTTGGCCTCGTTTTGTTTGTTATGAATAGACCTTACCTCCGGATTTGACGGAGTGACTTGAAAGTGTACTTTATGACTGCTACTGGAACTCTCGACGAGGAGAACTAGATGTACCGAGTTTGTTATTTTTTTGTGTTACACTCAAATCAAAATGCAGATGCGTTGCCCGATCAAGCCGACTCATAAATACATTAATGAGAATACATTAATTTATTCCTTAATATTATAATAACACTCGACTGCCACTGTCTAGTGTCGTAAATGCGATTGCTGATCATGACATCCCGGGTTCAAATCTCGTGGCGGCCCAAAATCTGTGATTGTATATTTCTATCAAAAAGTTCTCAGCAGGCAGCCCGGAGTTAGGACAGTTGGCGGTGTTTCACCTCCTTGCCTTGGAAAGCACGTACGAGCAAAGCCGTTAGTTGCTGTGTTCTCTCTCTCCGCTCGTGACGAAATACCATCCCATTAGAATACCTGCGCTGGTGCATATACTTGGGCACTATATAACTTGATGTGAAGGATATTATTATTATTATTATTTATGGAGTAATATATAATTGTAAAGGAAAATGATAAATATTCATAAATATTAATAAAATAAAATAAATAAGTATATAAAAATACATTATTATTTTTATGATTTAGTCATATACTTTCACTACTATTACAGGTTTACATGATCATGAGGCTCATCTGATGATAAGTGACTACTGCTGTCTTTGAAGAACCGCAACACCAGGGGAATTGCAGATGCGTTGCCAGCCTCTTAAAAAAAGTAGGCTCTTTTCTTGAAGGTTCCTAAATTGTGTCGGTTTGGAAAAATCTCTGATGGTAGTATGATATGAATAAATTCGTAACTATTGTAACCATATTTATATACTAATGAAATTTCTATAATAATAACCAGTACGACATTAGGATTTGATATGATGAGAATTTTGTCATAGCCGAAAGAATTAAAAAGGCTAAATATCTAGACCTGGGCTCACAACGCACAAAGTGAATAGCATATGTGAGGTAGGCAGCTGACCGAAATTATTTCTGTAGTCAATTCTGGGAACAGGTTAATCGTGGTCGTACTTTGCGTTCCTTGCATCTGAGGTAACTAGACTCGAACTCGACGAAATGCTCCTGGCTCAAATGTAGAAAGCGGTTACAACTCTTGGTACGCAAACCATGCAGTAGGAATGCTACTATTTTACAGAAGCCATTCCTGTGCGCACTACAGCACCGCGCCAACTCCAAAAGCATTATATTAGCATATTGCATGATTTAAATTATATCAATATAAGGCAGAACTTGCAATAAAAAATCAACCATTAAAAAGAGATTCCTACAGAATCTGGTCTATGCTGTCATTATCTCATCTGGTTTATATGGACGTCTGATTTTCATTTTTTTTTCAGGTAAATTGATTAATAAATAAATGATGAAATGATAAAAATAAATAAAATATTAAACAAAATAATGATTTTAAAACTAAATAAAAGAGCAAAAAGTCAAGCAATAGCAGCAAAAAATGACGAAGACAAAATTGTTTAAAAGATTTCTTATATTGCATGCCGAGCGCAAAGCGCGTGAGTATGTTCTTTTAACGCCTAAAAATCAAAATTCCAACGTTTTGTTGCATGAAATCGTATCCAGCAATCATATTATACATATAAATGATATAAAAAGCACATTGTTAGGAAGATAAATGATTGTTGAACTTATTAATATTAATATTTTTTAAATCGATTTATTGCTATTTTTAAACAAAAAAAAGGGTTTTAGTGGCTTATGGTGTGGATTTATCATGTCCCCAAGGCTTGTAAACACTATAACTTTTGAAAATATCAATTGTTTAACTCAATCTATTTTTTAATCTCTTCATCTATCATATGGGAAGCCACTGAATGTAAATGGCAGTGTAATTTTGTTTTGTTTAGCTATAATTAATTTTTGTCGGCTCGAAAATGGCGAAATTTTCGTTGATTTGGTAGCCTAGTATAAAATTATTTCTGTAAATGGGGAGCTACAGCCACAGAGTAGTATACTCACTAACTCAGTTCGCCATCGCCATAGATTACTGTACATATTAGTTTGCCGTCAGTCGCCGTCGTGAGTGGATATTATTTCGGTTGTTTGCAGCGGCTCAAAAAGATCGCTGTACAAATGCACAATATTCGAATAACCAAATTTTTAAATACTTGATTAAAATAATAAAAAGAGATTTTTTTATTACAATATTTTAAAAGCACAGCATAAATAATAGTATAACGTACTAAAAGTAAGTAGTATCAATTTTTTCATAATGGGTGTCATTTTCATCGTTTTCGGGGGTGCTGAAGCCAATAGTGCTGTCGAAATGTAAATCCAAGGTGGCGGCTGCAATAGGTATAAATGTATTCATCATGGGTGTCATTTTCATGGTTTTCGAGGGTGTTGAAGCCGACAGTGCTGTCGAAATGTTAATCCAAGATGGCGACTGAAGTAGGTACCAATTTTTTCATCATGGGTGTCATTTTCATGGGTTTCGAGGGTGTTGAAGCCGAAAGTGCTGTCGAAATGTAAATCCAAGATGGCGGCTGCAATAGATATCAATTGTTCATCATGGGTGTCATTTTCATGGTTTCAAGGGTGTTGAAGCCGATAGTACTGTTGAAATGTAAATCCAAGATGGCGGCTGCAATAGATATAAATTTTTTCATCATGGTGTCATTTTAATGGGCTTTGAGGGTGTTGAAGCCGATAGTGCTGTCGAAATGTAAATCCAAGATGGCGGCTGAAGTAGGGTACCAAATTTTTTCATCATGGATATCATATTCATGGTTTTCGAGGGTGGTAGCAGCCGATAGTGCTGTCGAAATTAAATCCAACATGGCGGCTGCAATTGATATCAATTTTTTCTTCATGGGTGTCATTTTCATGGTTTTCGAGGATGCTGAAGCCGATAGTGCTGTCGAAATGTAATCCAAGGTGGAGGCTGCAATAGGTATAAATTTTTTCATCATGGGTGTCATTTTCATGGGTTTCGAGGGTGTTGAAGCCGATAGTGCTGTCGAAATGTTAATCCAAGATGGCGGCTGAAGTAGGTACCAATTTTTTTCATCATGGGTGTCATTTTCATGGTTTTCAAGGGTGTTGAAGCCGATAGTACAGTCGAAATTTAAATCCAAGATGGCGGCTGCAATAGATATCAATTTTTCATCATGGATGTCATTTTTATGGTTTTCGTGGGCGCTGAAGCCGATAGTGCTGTGGAAATGTAAATCCAAGGTGGCGGCTGCAAAAGGTATAAATTTTTTCATGATGGGTGTAATTTTCATGGGTTTCGAGGGTGTTGAAGCCGACAGTGCTGTCGAAATGTAAATCCAAGATGGCGGCTGAAGTAGGTACCAATTTTTTCATCATATGTGTCATTTTCATGGTTTTCAAGGGTGTTGAAGCCGATACATACATACATATAATCACGCCTCTTTCCCGTAGGGGTAGGCAGAGACCACTTCTTTCCACTTGCTACGATCCTTACATACTTGTTTCGCTTCGTCCACTTTCATTATTCCCTTCATACATGCTCTACGGTTTAGGGTACTCTTAACCTGGCCTTTTTTCAAGACGTCCCTGATTTGGTCTAAAAATATCCGCCTAGGTCTACCCCTTCCAACACTTTCCTTCACACTCGCCTTATACACTTTTTTCGTCAATCGTTCTTCATTCATTCTCTCGACATGACCAAACCATCACAGCATACCTTTCTCAATTTTTGTCACTACATCTTCTTTCAGACCACAATGTTTCCTTATACACTATTTCTTATCCTGTCACTCAGTTTAAACTTTTATCATACTTCTTAATGCTCTCATCTCAACTGCATTTATTCTGCTTTCATGTTTCTTCTGCCATACCCAACTTTCACTTCCGTACATGAGTGTCGGAACCAACACCCCTTCATGCACAGCCAAACTAGCCTTGTTAGACACCTTCCGACTACTCATAAAGGAGTGCAAAGCTCCATTCACTATGTTTCCTGCATTCACTCTTCTTTCGATATCACTCTCACACTTTCCATCTCTTGTAAACTTTGACCCCAGATACACAAACTCTTTCACCTGTTCAATTAAGCCGACAGTACAGTCGAAATGTAAATCCAAGATGGCGACTGCAATAGATATCAATTTTTCATCATGGATGTCATTTTCATGGTTTTCGCGGGCGCTGAAGCCGATAGTGCTGTGGAAATGTAAATCCAAGTTGGCGGCTGCAATAGGTATAAATTTTTTCATCATGGGTGTCATTTTCATGGGTTTCGACGGTGTTGAAGCCGATAGTGCTGTCGAAATGTAAATCCAAGATGGCGGCTGAAGTAGGTACCAATTTTTTCATCATAGGTGTCATTTTCATGGTTTTCGAGGGTGTTGAAGCCGATAGTGCTGTCGAAATGTATTTAAACTACTTTAAAAAAAATTCCGTATAATCATGCTATACGTTATTTTTTAATGCGAAGGCATGCTCAATTGGATTTACCAATATATTTTTATTTCTTCTTATATTATTTAACCGCGTGAAAGAACATATAGCTGACTTGAAGGACCGACGTTCCGGGAAGTCAGCGGTATGTGAACATGTTCAAGATTGACCCCGCCATTACATTTTGATAGACCACAAATCCTCGCAAAGCTTCCTATCAATAATGATTTTCGAGGCTATTAAAATTAAAAAAAATATATCCTAATTTCAATTGAGAAGATGGATGGGTGCTGCCATCTGCTTGGAAACCTATATTTAAAAAAATGAAATCCAAGTCCAAGCATATCACTGAAAGGTTTCAAGATACTGTAAGCTCATTCTGCGTAGATCAGACCAAAAATTAATATTCAAAAACTGAACTGAAAATAATCAGAATGACAATATTGTTGACCATGTTTAATATTTATGTTAAAGGGTTTAAAATTTATATACAGTATAAGCAACTTTTGCTTTGCTTTTTGCAAAAGCGCCACAAATACATTAGTTCTTAAAAAAATTATAAGGAGTATCACAAAATAAATACTTCAGGCATGGTTAATTTTCGTTGCAACTGTGTGTAATCAATCAACAATTAACAAAAATGTAGTAAATGAATTATTAATAGCAAAAGCAGATTATTTAAGACTGGGTAAAGAACATAAGGGCAATGCTTTTTCAACGTTATTCGAGTCGCCGCATTTACTAAAAGGAGTGAAGAATAATTTAATATCAAAAGACTTAACCCTTTTGCTGTCCCGCACACTAATATAGGTCATTGCTATTGTCTTACTACTGTGCGTTTGTGCGTTTCGTCTAGTGCAGGTGGCCCAATCCCCCCCCCCCCCCTATCAACATGGTAGCGGAATTACACCAAAGACTACCTGCCACACTATCCGTGAATTTCTGCAACATCAGGGGACTTCACTCGAACCTAAACGCCGTCCACTACCATCTCGAGACGGCGAAGCCGGCCGTGCTCTTTTAGACCGAGACGCAGGTGTCCTCTCCGGCTGATACTTCGTATCTCTCCTACCCGGGCTACAAATTGGAGCACTCTTTGGTGCCTCGGGCTGCACTTTGCGTATATGCCATAGAGGACATCTGTTCTCGACAGCGACAGCGACAGACAGCGAAGACCATCCGCGCTTCTACGGGTGCCTCTATAGGTCCCATAGCGGTAATGCCTAAACAGACCGACTCATCGACCACGTCCAAATGGCTACAGATTCCTTGCTACAACAGGTCCCATCCGCAGAGATCGTGATCCTTGGCGATTTTAACACCCACCATGCCGAATGGCTCGGTTCACGTTTAACCGATCATGCGGGGAGATCTGTTTATGACTTTGCCTTGGCATATGATCTGACACAACTGGTTACTTCGCCTACGCGGATTCCAGATGTGGAGGATCATACACCTTCCCTGTTGGACCTTCTGCTGACCTCTCATCCGGACGGATATCAGGTTTCCGTCGATGCACCTCTCGGCTCTTTGTACCACTGTCTGATCCGGAGTGTGGCGCCACTCACGCTCCCCTCGCGGTGGCGTTCTGCAGGTTGCCGCCGTGTTTGGCATTACAGGTCGGTGGATTGGGACGGAATGCGATCTTTCTTTGCGACCTACCCATGGTGGCGGATTTGCTTCTCACCGGATGATCCCAGCGCTGTTGCTGATTTTGTCACTGATGTGGTGCTACAGGGAATGGAACTATATATTCCAACATCATTGGTATCCATCGGAGGCAGCTTTCAGCCTTGGTTTGGTCTCTCCTGTAAGACTGCATTACGCAGTAAGCAGGAGTGTTATTAAGCCTGAGCTGCGACCTCGGCGACTCGGGATGTAAACAGCAGCAAAACTAAAAAGAAGTATAACTTCGCCTCCAGGTCCTTCAAACGAGTTATTGCCAAGGCAAAGTCAGAGCACATAGGCAGAAATGGCGAGAAACTAGTTCGCCATCCTTCGGGAACCCGTGCATTCTAGTCTCTCGCCAAGGCTGTCCAAGATAATTTCTGTAAGCCATCACTACCATCTCTGCACAGGGAGGACGTTTCACTGGCCCAAGCCGCAAAAGACAAAGCCGACCTTTTAGGCTCGCTTTTTGCGTCCAATTGGACTCATGATGACAAGGGCAAAACACCGCCGACCATCCCGCGGTGTGAGTGCTCTATGTCGGATGTGCGGTTCTTATAGCGCTCGATTCGCAAAGCACTCTTCTCCCTGGACATCCAGAAGTCGAGTGGGCCTGACGCTATCCCCCCAATTGTGCTGAAGACGTGTGCTCCGGAGTTGACACCGGCGCTAACGCGTCTTTTCTGGTACTCCTACTCCCTGGGCGTAGTCCCAAAATCATGGAAGACAGCTTTTGTCTACCCGATCCATAAAAAAGGCGACCGCTCAGACCCGTTCAACTACAGAACTATCGCCATCATCTCCTTGTTCTCCAAAATAATGGAATCCATTATGAACTGCCAGCTCATGCGGTACCTTGAGGATCACCAGCTGATAAGTAAATATACCAATATGTTTTTTGTCGGGGTCGACCAGCTGGTGATCTTCTGGTCTACCTGACTCATAGATGGGCGGATACAGTAGAGTCCAAGGGAGAGGCATTGGCCGTTAGTTTGGACATTGCAAAGGCCTTCGATCGTGTTTGGCACAAAGCGCTTCTTTCGAAGCTTCCTTCCCATGGGCTTCCCGAGAAATTGAAATTTCATTTTAACAGTGGTAGAGCCACGCGGCAGCTTTTGCTGTCACACGGGTGGGCCGGCTCGAACCGGGGTGGTACCACGACCTCACAGAAAACCAGCGTGAAGTAGAGGTTTACCTCTGCGTTTCGCTTGTGTTCGCGGTGAGTGCAGGTGGCCGGAGGCCCTTTTTACTGGAAATGAGGCATTCCATCTTAGTCCTCACGGGTGACAACGCATCTGCATTTTGATTCGCAAACGAGGATAGATGTAGATGTCTATGGGCACCAGCAACCACTTACCATCAGGGGGACTCGTTTGTCACCCTTATCCTATAAAAAAAAAATGTGCAATTAGATCACTAGCTTCCTTGCAGATTGGAGCATCAAGGTTGTAGTAGAGAGTGAATTCTCCTATTACAAGCCCATTAACGCTGGTGTTCCACAAGGCTCTGTGCTATCACCAACGCTGTTTCTTCTGCATATCAATGATTTGTTGCTAACTGGTAACATTCATTGCTATGCGGATGACAGCACTGGTGATGATCTATACACCGGCCGTGCCAATATTTCTCGGGAAAACATCGCCGAGTACTAGAACAAACTTGTGTTTGAAGTCGAGTCTTTGCTGAACAAAGTCTCGGATTAGGAGCAACTAAATCTAGTCCAGTTTAATCCTCAAAAGACACAAGTTTAAGCGTTTACCGCTAAAAGAACCCTTTTGTCGTGTCTCCTCAGTTTCACGGCACTCCCCTTCTTGCTTCAGCCAGTATCGGAATCCTCAGAGTCGACATGTCGAGTAACGTGCAGTTTCGTGGTCCCTTGGAAGAGAAGGCCAAATTGGCCTTTAAAATGCTTGGCGTGCTCAGCAAAGCGGGACAGTATTTCATGCCGGCACACCGCCTGCAGCTTTACTAGGCGCAGGTTCGGCCTCACATGGAATACTGTTCTCATCTCTGGGCAGGGGCTCCCCAGTGCCAGCTCCTTCCACTTGACCGCATCCAGCGCAGACCAGCTCGAATCGTTGACGACCGAGTTCTTTCCGATCGACTGCATTCATTGGCACTGCGAAGAGATGTTGCATCCCTTTGCATTTTCTTTCGCATTAACCACAGGGAGTGCTCTGAGGAATTGTTCGGATTAATCCCAGCCGCCAAAAGTCACGAAAGCATATCGCGGCAGAACTCCCGATACCATCCACACCATCTGGATGACTGACGGTCCACCACTGTGCAATTTAGAATATGTTTTCTTCCTCGCACGACTTCCTTGTGGAATCGTTTACAATTAGCGTTTTTTCCGGACCGATACGACTTAGGAACCTTCAAGAAAAGAGCCTACTCCTTTTTAAAAGGCTGGCAACGCATCTGCAATTCCCCTGGTTCCCTTGGTATTGCAATTGTTCATGGGCGGCGGTAGTCACTTACCATCAGGTGAGCCGCATGCTCGTTTGCTTCATCTCCTATAAAAAATGACCAAGTGAAAACGACAAAATAGCAAACATTTTAAATTACTGTTTGAAATTGATGCAGGAGAAGGTGAGTTAAGAAAAAAATCTTAAAAAGAAAATGAAACATGCAGCTCAAGTTTTCAGCCAACAAGTGTCAGGAGCCTTTTAATTTTGTTCAAGTAGGTATATATTCTTTGTAAAACAATATTCAATGTTGAAATGATGTTTTTCTAAGATATCTTATTATCACTTATCTACTTCTTAACTTTCTATCTACGTTAAGAAGCCACGGGGCTAGAAACAACAATCCCACAAGCCTACAATTTCAAAGTGTTTATAAAACGTTACTAATGAATCATTTGAGTTCAACACATTCCTTGGGGACAAATTGTGTGGAAGACTTTAATAGTTTTAAATAATTTGGTTTGCCTGCTGGCAAAAAATAAGTTGCCTCTGCCCCCAAAGGAAAATAGAATTAATATAGATTTTATAGTTAAAAACTTGGCTGGTAACAATTCACAAGAAGTTTCAAATAAATTTATCACGGAAACAAAAAGGTATGTGACAGGGTAAGTCATAAAAATTTAAAGATTAGAGTTTGCAAACTACCTACCGCTTTGAGGATAAGTGTTAGAGACGGTAGACCAGGTGGGTTGGGTGTATTTAGGAACTCCATAGGATGCAGTATCCACAGATTTGTACTGATATTCTTCACCATCGAACGACTTCAACAAAGTGTCATTATTGACGGAAACCTGATCGTTTTTAGGTATAAGAATCGCACGTTCGC
This sequence comes from Parnassius glacialis, assembly GCA_033319125.1. Classification (NCBI taxonomy): domain Eukaryota; kingdom Metazoa; phylum Arthropoda; class Insecta; order Lepidoptera; family Papilionidae; genus Parnassius; species Parnassius glacialis. The sequence goes on from JAVANC010000017.1 coordinate 55,879,169, forward strand.
ACAGCCACTCTGTGGATTTGCTGTGTAAGTTGTGGACATCTGGATATATTCAGGTTATTAGGTCGTCACCGGTCGATACAACTAAGGCAACATCTGGTGGAATTGTAATTTTGCCCTCAGTTTCCGGATATTTTCCGTTTCCTATTTTAAGCAGGAGATCGGAGAATTGTCCAGTGCAAACATCGCCCTTAAAGTACACTCGCATGTTTTTCTTAACATAGAGTTTTTCGACTAAGGTCCAAAGATTGCCTTAATGCAATCATCGAGACAAATGTTGCTTTATAATGAGTAGGCCCGTTTTTTTTTGCGCCCAGAAGCAATTGAAAAAGGCTACGCCCCGGAAAGTGAGGAGAGAGGGTAGTGAATGCTCTAAGCTTACAACGACAGCCAGCTGTCGTGGTTATGTGGGACTCACTGCGACTAACCTAAACTAACCTAAGTGTCTACCCACTAAACACCACCTGTGAGACTGGCATTGGCTTTGTCGGAAGCGACCCTCTTTAGGGAAAAGTGGGCGCAGGGGAAAAGGGGACGCAGGAGAGTAGGCCCGTCATCTCATGCTGCTTATATACTGTCAGGGAAGCGACTGAAACCCGGTTGCTGAGGCAAATTTCCTAGAAAAGCAGAAATTTCTTAATGGTTGTGAATAATTAAATTTATTTTAAATTAGAAATTTAAAATTTAATATCTCGGATAAATATCAACCGATTCTCAAAATTCTTTATGCGTTTTTCTTTTTTTGAGACTTTCAAAATCTCTAAATTTTATTTTTGTAAGGTTTTGAAAAATCGGGGTAAATTAAATGATAGCGCAGCGATGCCAGAATTATTGAATTTTGGGGGAAATTATTGTACAAATTGTAGTGAGTATACTCCAGTACAAATAAAAGACTAATTCAAATTAATGTTATAATGATGTATTTGAAGTTGAAAAACTTATAATTACTTATTTTTTTATTGGAGTACACCTACGAAGGTTCGTATTGAATAGTCACCCCATAGTGGTGAAATGGCAGTTCAGAGTTTGTATTGGGAAACAATTTAATTAATTTTATGTCATGTCCACCGTCTTGGATCATCATAACTGCCATTTTAGGGTTCCGTAGCCAAATGGCAAAATACGGAACCCTTATGGATTCGTCATGTCTGTCTGTCTGTCCGTCCGTATGTCACAGCCATTTTTTTCAGAAACTATAAGAACTATGCTGATGAAACTTGGTAGATGAGTAGATGTATTCTGTAAACCGCATTAAGATTTTCACACAAAAATAGAAAAAAAAAAACAATAAATTTTAGGGGTTCCCCATATTTAGAACTGAAACTCAAAAACTTTTTTCCATCAAACCTATACATGTGGGGTATCTGTGGATAGGTCCTCAAAAATTATATTGAGGTTTCTTAAATATTTTTTTTCTAAACTGAATAGTTTGCGCGAGAAACACCAAAGTCTAAAAGTGTCCAAAGTGGTAAAATGTGTGTCCCCCCTTTAACTTCTAAAATAAGAGAATGATAAAACTTAAAAAAAATATATCATGTACATTACCATGTAAACTTCCACTGAAAATTGGTTTGAACGAGATCTAGTAAGTAGTTTTTTTTAAACGCCATATATCGTAAATTATGTTACTTGCTGCTACGGAACCCTTCATGGGCGAGTCCGATTCGCACTTGGCCGCTTTTTGCAATGACGTCCCAAAAAACCTAAATAACGGCACCCATGTCGATTAATAGGTTTATTTACCCCATTTCACCACCTAATGGGGTTGATTTTCGGAAGATCACGAAAGATGTATTTGCTGCTTTATTTTTGGGGTGTACTCTTACGAAGTTTCGAATCGAAATATCTATTTAATATTGTTTCGCCATACAAATTTTGAACCACCATTTTACCCCTATATGGGTTGAATTTCGATATATCATTCCTTTTTCCTTGTATACATCATAAAGGAAAACTCTGTGCAAAAATTCAGCTTTTTAGGTCCAAGGGTTTGGGCGGGGCGTTGATAAGTGAGTCAGGACTTGTCTTTATATTATATACATATATATAAATTGTGTGATACAACTCCGCCACAAGTAGATGATTACATTTTCTTAGTAGATGTCAGGCAAAGATCACTCATGAGACCCTCCCAAAACTTTTTAAAATGTGTTGTAAAAGTAGGAACAAACACAAGCTAGTGATGCCAGTTTGTCGACTCCACAGAGTCAGTATATCATTCTTGGGGCAATGTATACGCTATTACAACAAGGTCCCGGAAAGTGTACAGGTTTTCTCTATTACCAAGTTTAAATGTTTTATTAAGCTGAAACTGTATAAAAAGGGTTATTATAGTATAAATGAATACATGGTTGATAATAACCCCTGGCAATGAGGTGGTCGCTTCCAAGCAGTTTCTAAAATAAATTTTGTAAATAGTTAGTAATCATTTATATTGTAAAATTTATTTTAAAAAAAATGTCCCGCTGGGTTTCTTGCTGGTTCTTCCCAGGACAGAGGGTATTTTTTCGAACCAGTGGTAAAGTAAAAAATGACTTTCAATAAGAATTACCATGTAATGTATATTGAATAAAAATTATTCTATTCTATTCTATTCTATTCTAATAAAAACAATAAAATGCTTCTATACAGTGGTATATGTGACACAGTTAAATTATTAATAGAATTTAGTGTGGAATTCGAATTTATGTCATGTAGAAAACACAAAGAAATCTTGAAAACCTTCATCAAAGAGAATATAATCACTACGTTTAAGAGGCGGGACTTCCATAGTAAAAATAAATGCATGAAATTACGCCAAGTTACTCTACCAACATCAAGATATGACAATTAGTTTTGAGAAACAGTGCTGACAACATTGACGAATTAGAATAGTGCTGTAAATGTCTATTCTCGAATAATTTTATCGATATAACCTTTATCGATATATTGTTTATCGATATTTTTACATAAGAAAAGTTAGATCTCTATACTGAATTATTTATGAGAAATAAAATTTTTAACGTGTGGATTGAGTAAAAATGCCAATGAGGATAAGAAATCAATGTATTTTACACACAGAAATTTGTAATTATATCTCTACAATTAGGTACAAAAATATGTATAAAGAAAATATAAAATAAAAAACGCACTTTTATATTAGTACCTAATTAATTAAGTAAAAAATAAATGACGACTCCGTAGCACAGTGGCTAAGCGTTTGGCTGCGGCACTGCAGGACCGAGGCTTCGTTCCCGCACTGAAAAATTGTTGCTATGCTGTAAAATAAATACTCTGCGTCTGGATGCTTGTTTTCAACGTTAGTTTTTTTAAGGGTAAAAATATTGGGTTTTTAATACTGATTGGATTAAATTGCTTTTATATGTAACAAATACTATGTACAAATCGCTAGGCTTCTTCACAGAGGCACCTATGTACATATTATTCGCAGAGATCGTTTACTAATTGTCGCTTTCAAAATAAGTACTCATTATAGATAATGTTTGTAGATGAATAAAATAATGATATAGTTATATAATCAAATTCTTGGCAAAATGTGACTTTAGAGGGATATTATCTTTTGCTACATGTAAATGAAACCTAATTAACATACACATAATTGTGGAAGTTTAAATTAAGTTCACTGAAGAAATAACAGTTCGTTTTAGTTGGGTTCATATGCAATGTTTGTCACAAATATGTCTTAACATGTGAATCTTTTCAATTGGTGCATGTGCCAGCTATTTCACCCATTGCTTGTATCTGAAAAAATAATATAAATAAAATCACATTATTTTTGAACAAATAGAATGTTAGCAGTCAGAATTGACTGTGTAGTTTCTAAGTATAGTTCGTTTCGGATTGCCAAACCATCGAACTATCAGATTTAGGAAATAGTGTGTTTGTATTTGTGCATACAATCGTACACTATAAAAACCTGTCCTACATAGATGGCTAGTCCAAAAATATACTCGCGTTGAATATCATATTACTATTAAAGTCGAAATCACCACATACCTTTCATCATCTAAGGGAAATATTGCTACGAATAGCCTTTTCTTGTTATCATTTTTTCCGCTTCTTGCACCATTTAATTGGTAGGTTTTATAATGCATATTTAATTTCTTAACAATTCTGTAAATGAACAACGGCTCCTATAGGAAAATTAAAAGCAATCTTAATTAATAAAATATATACAAATATAATTGTTTCATTTGACATTTAAACCTATTTCATTTGACAATGTCGTTAATAGACATGTCACGAAAACCAGAAAGAAGAGTAACCGTCATTAAAATTTGACCCCTGTAGTACATATAATTTTTACTATGGAAGTTGCACCAGCCTGACCTTCATAGCTGATGCCTGAATGTCAATAACATATTGCGGGGTAGACATGTTAAAATTGATGAAAATGACAAAGTGAAAATTCAAGCTCAAAAATACTATCTGACTCATAGATATACACCTAAATAGACGTTTTTTATCTCTACATAACATTATGATGTACTTCTAATTTTCTAAAGTTACTAATTGAGATACTTATAAAAGTAGATAACTAATCACATAAGTTGTTTGATGCTACCTTAATTTTGATGTTATGGAAATATGCTTGCTTTACATATTACCATTTCCAATTTTGGTATTTTAAAAGAATAATTTGGCTTTGATTTCAGGTTATTAAATTTTTTTTTACTTATTACTTTAGTTCCTACAAAATACACATCACAATTTTATAAATTATTTTTTTCAATAGTACAAATAGTTAAAATACCTTCTAATAATTAATCAAGAAACATAATCCGTCTCGAAGATATGACTTTATAATTAGTACATATTTTTAAAGCACTCTATGCAACATTATTTAGCTTTATTTTGAAGAGTTTAAAAATATTTTTCTACCGACTTCCAAAAAAGAGACGGTACTCAATTCGACTGTATGTATTTTTATGTGTGTTACCTCATAACTTTTTACTGGGTGAACCGATTTCGATGATTCTTTTTTTGTTTGAAAGCTGGTACTTTTCGTGTGGTCCTTTTTAAATTTGATCAAGGCCAGACCAATAGTTTTTGAGTTATTCTTAATAATTTAAATTGAAGTCGGCTGTACAAAATTTTTAATTTTAAATTATAATGTCTGAAGTTTTATTTTATCATTATTGATTTTAAAGGAGAAGGAGACGTCTCCATACATTCTTGGACCTAAGTGTTAACAATATGAAAGTAGAACCATTTGAAAGCGTATATATAAACAATTCATATCTGAAAATATGGCGAGATTTGTCAGTCTAGGAGCTGAGTTATTGTAAAATAAGTAAAAGTGAGATTACCTATTACCTACACTGTAACAGGTGATTTTTCACTGTTATTACACTGTAACAGGCTATTTTTCACTATAATTACTTAAAGATATAAAAGCGGGATCAGTATAAAATTACCAAAAAAGCTGTGGTTAATAATGAAATGAAATGATGAAACGATTAACGAAAGTTAAAACAACAACAACTAAGTGAAGTGAATATTAGGGACATCGAACTGAGATCGATTACTTGAATTGTTGTTGTAACAGTTACTTGTTGGAATGTTGATATTTTGTATTTTTTATTATTATTTTGTAGATATGTACGCAGTTTTTTTATCTCCCTAAATAACACAGAAAAATAATCAAAAATAGATATTAAAATGCTCAATTTAATCGAGAATCGATTATATTGCGCTCTTTTAAAACGAATCGAAAATCTGTCTTTTTTTTTTAAGTAAATATTTTGAAGTTTGAACTTTGAACTGTCAAGTTTCAAAATAAAAGTCATCTATTGGTAGATAACATTCAGAGACGAGAATTTCACTAATGTATTCTTTATGGCAATAAATTGATTACCATAAAGAATACACTACCATCGATTTACTAACTTATTTCTTATTTTTATTGTTTTTTGGAAATCTAGATTGTAAAAAGAGCTACTTTTTTGTATTTTACTTAAGAAAAATATGGCCAATTTTTTAAAGTATAAACCAATTAGTTAACTTCAGGTCCAAAAATCCCATTCTCCTTTACGTAGCCATATAACTCAATATTTTTCGTGGACTAATTTTTTGGATTCATAGTCTGTGTCGATCTATTATTCTTAATGTTGTTGGACTAAAAATAAATGACTGTAATTTTATTTATCTTGTTTAATTGGGATCTAAAAGGTACATGTACAAAGTAAAAAATAAAAGTAATTGAGCGCGTACGCGTAGTATCGCTGCCAAGATCGTCAGCTAACTCGCTTCTCGACAGAAGCAACCATCATTTAGCCACCAGTAGATCGGATTTACTGCTTCCTTTACCTTAAGAGACACTCAGTGATCTGAACATAGAATTTTAAACGAGTGCAAAGATTGCCATGTCCAGTGATGTTGAGTAGATGCTGTAGCACATAAGCACCTAAATCTTTCATCAAGAATCTTAATACAGATGTGTTGTCACAACTGAGGAATAAAATGGAATACTTTGTTACGTTATGAGGATCACAGGTTTTCTAATAATACAGTTGCAGCGTCTCTACCATATGTATCACGCATTTCTTATCTCATGTCCGTTGAACACTTCTTCATTATCATCATTTTTTTTGAAACGAAGTGATGTTGGATGTTAAGAATGATGATGATATATTTTGACACATTTAGATGTTTTATTATTTGTAATTTTTATATATGTATTTTATTATTATATGTATATATAGGTTATATTATATCTATCTATGATACACATTTTGTTCATATATTTACATATGTAAAGTTTTTGTATATATCTATGAGATATACATATATATCTTAGTATGTATGTATGTATATATTATGTATTTGCACCTGCCATAAAATCTCATCATTCCACGGGTTGACTGTCAGAGAATGTCGTTAGGTTATTAAGGTGTTTGATTTTTTGTTTCATTTGACTGCCTCGTTGGTCTAGTGGTTGTACTAGTGCGACTGCTGACCATGAGGTCCCGGGGTTCGAATCCCGAGTCGGGCAAAAACATCAGTGATTGAGTTTTTCCATCAAGAAATTCTCAGTAGTTGCCCGGAGTCAGGAAGTTGGCGGTGTTTCACCCCATGCCTCGGAAAGCACGTAAAGCCGTTGGTCCTGCGCCTGATCTCTCTCCGGTCGTGTCGGTTTACCGTCCCATCGGGCTATGAGAGTGAGGGAATAGAGAGTGTACCTGTGCTTGCGCATACACTTGGGCACTATAATCCTGTCCTGCGCCGATGGCTAGTCTCCGTTGAGACTGGCCGCCGTGGCCGAAATTCGGTCTGGAGGATATTATTATTATTATTAAGGTGTCAACAACTTCCACCGCTGAATATCACTTATTTTTAGCGCAGAGGGTCATTTGCGCCTCATCATTCATCATCATTACAGCCCTTTACAAGTCCACTGCTGAACATAGGCCTCCCCCAAGGAATACCACAAAGCACGGTCCTGAGCCACCTGCATCCATCAAATTCCTGCATGACTTATCAGGTCGTCACTCCATCTAATGGGGGGGTTGCCCTACACTTCGTCTACCGGCACAAGGCTGCAATTAAGACAATAATAATCATTTTAAATACTTAAATATGTCTTTCTGTCACTTTGAATGTATTTTTTTAATTTTCGATCTGTCCGTTCGAGCTAATCTTCGAAACGAAACTGTCCTATCTGTTCGTGAAGTTTCATTAACAATTGTAATGAAACTTCACGTATAGATAGAGAGCAATGTCTTGAATGCAATAAACTTGGACACTAAAAAAACTAAAATTGATACAATAACTTGTCTTTAATGATTATTAAATCTAAACGTCTCATCCTATGCAGGCGGAGCGGGGGTGGGTTTGCTAGTTACTTATTTCTACTTTACTTTTTTCTACTACTTTTAGTTACATATTTGAAGTCGATACTTACATTTGCGCGGCGAATGAAACGCTTCATAATCCTTTAGAAATGGGAGGAAGGCTGTGCCATGAATTGGAGAGACTATTACTTTAATTTATTTAGTCACAGGACAATTTCACTTCGCAGAAACTTATTAACTTTAATACGAGGATCCCTAGATTATTTTATATAAATGATTGTAGTCGCCAATGTGTAGCTATTTAAACATTACTATAAACGCACATCGTGACAAAACTCACGATAACATCTACACCATCTGGATGCTTTACGATCCACCAGCATGCGTTTCACTGGGAGTTTTCTTCCTAGTACGACCTCTTTGTGGAATCGTTTATCAACGGCGATTTTTCCGGACCGATACGACTTAGAGACATTTAATAAAATAGTTTACTTCTTTCTAAAAGGCTGGCATTTGTAAATTGGCGGTGGTAATCACCACCAGGTGAGCCGCATGCTTATTTCCCCCTCATTTTTTATAAAAAAAGCTTTGAATTTCAGAATGTCTTAAATCTAGGTTTAAAACATACATGAAAACGGGGATAAGGTTTCAATAACTCTAAAAGTACAATAAGCAAAGTTTCTCTTTGTGCGAGCAGCTGCACTCGACGCTGTCAAGAAAAACTACTCTCTTACTACCACGACAATACTCGTGTAACATCTGACTACAAACTTCAGTTATCACTTTTTCTTGCTCATCTTTGTGAGATCATAAGAAATAGATAAAGTTTTTGCAGAAGTTGAAATTTTTGGCGGACGACAGACAGACTTCGTGTGGATGCAACCGCAATGAAAGGCTTACTGATGAACACAAAGGTAAGAAAATAAATAGTCAACAACAGTGAAAGATGGCGATGCCGAAATTTCTATAGGACCTTGATCTTTCTTAAAAAAAGAGTAAGTAGTATACACAATTACCGCATTATTCGATTATGATAGGCTTTATCACTACCGATTTCTTTGTCAGTGAGTTATATTAATAACATCTATCTAAACTACATAGAAAATTTAAATTATCAGATGCCAATTTTTCAGAAACCCGAAGAAATAAAATTAGGTTTAGATAAAACACTAGAAGCCCGGTTAAATAGGTGTTTATCCTCAGAACAAGATGTAGTATCTACCTAATACATTTTTAACAGTGGTAGAGCCACGCGGCAGCTTTTGCTGTCGCACGGATGGGCCGGCTCGAACCGGGGTGGTACCACGACTTCACAGAATACCAGCGTGAAGTAGAGGTTTACCTCTGCGTTTCGCTTGGTGAGTGCAGGTGGCCGGAGGCCCTTTTTACTGGAAATGAGGCATTCCATCTTAGTCCTCACGGGTGACAACGCATCTGCATTTTGATTCGCAAACGAGGATAGATGTAGATGTCTATGGGCCGCAGCAACCACTTACCTTACTTACTTATTTAATATTAAATGTACGTTATTTACAAGTAACTTGAAAATATTTGTCACATTTTATAATATTTCTAGTAGGTACTGTATTCAAAAAAAAAATTCAATATATTAAGCTACATTTTAAGATGATCAGGTTCGGATTAAAGCAAATTTATTTTTAAATTTAACCCAAATTTATTTCTGTAGTAAATGTTATTTAAATGTATATAATTTTGAAGGATTTAAAAAATCGCTATTGATAAAAGTCATAATTATTTTTTTTCTTTTCTAAAGGTATGAAAGCTTTGAAACAATTTTAAATTTTCATTTCCCTCGTCATTACAAAGAGATGATAAACTATTAAGTCTTTGTTTTATCATTCTCCTAGCTTTGCTCCGCGTTTTCACTGGCGTTATCAAGTGTCTGAGGTGCGCGACATGATAATATGACACTTAGTTCAAGCGTTTTAGATAGCAATGTATGGAAAACTTGGCGAAATTAATGGAATACTTTTACGAGTATCTATCGGCACATGTACGTTATCAAGCGAAGATAAACTTTATCCACTCTCCGTCGCCCTCCCGTCACACCCCCCGCCCAAGTCCCATAAAGTGTCCCTAAGCGAGGTTTTTGCCAGTTTTAAAGATAACCGTACCCGATACATGAAAAGTGTGTAGGTATGAAATGATTCTTGATAAATTTACTATCAAATTTGCTCTTGTACTTAATAATTCATTAAATTTTTAAAATAACATAGCAACGTGAATTGTAAGAGGTCCGAAATAAAGATGTAACTAATCTTTGTTACGCTCACCCGGGAGATAGATAAAATTACTCCATTAATTTTGAATTATTTTTAGCTATATAATCGGAAATAATTGGCGCGAAATATATCGCCGCTAGTTGAAAATATTAACACTCTTATAATAAATCCAGACGAAGAAAGTTATATAGATGTAGAAAAATATCAATATAACTTTCTTTTTTGATATATGTGCTTATCTTTAATTTAAATTTAAATCAGGCAGTTAAAATATAATCCAGACAACGACGGCTCGCTTACGTTTTAATGTGTTCTCTGATACCCAAATTTAATCTGTAGCGACATGTCGGTGGAGCTGCCCGTTGTCGATAATTAAATTTCAGCTACGCGACACGACATTTCACTGATATTTTGGCCCTATTGATCTCATATTGGTTCGCGAGAACTTACTGAGGAATCATTAGAATTACAATATTTTTAAAGATATAGTCAAATTTATATGTATCTATTAATTATGTACGATAATAACCATAATTATATAAATTTACTTACACTATTATATCTTTACATATTTTTTTTTGTAGAATAAAGGAGACAAACAAGTTCACGTGATTGTAAGTCGATACTTTACCCATATATATCTGTTACATTTGTCCTCGATGAATAATTAAAATGGAGGAGCGTTGTTACCCCTGAGGACTAAGATGGAGTGCTTGATTTCCAGTAAAAACACACTCACTACACGAAACACGTAAACACTATGCTGTTATTTCACGCTATTGTTACATATAATGTGAATTTATTGTAGTTTCTATTATTTTATAATTTTCAATTGCTTCACCACTCAATGGGTTGACAGTTAGAGAACGCTTTTGGACATTAAGTCCGGCCTTTGTATCCTGAGCGATGAAATAAAGATATATAAATAAAAGCCGTAAGCCAACTGCAATATAAACAAAGTTTTAATAAATTTTGCAATATGAAGTGTGAAGTTTATTTACATTACCTATAATCGAATATGTCAGGGTCCCTACCCAAGTCTGCTAAAACATATCATTATAAGAGCAATGATTTCAAAAGTATAAGTCAATGTATAAGAGCGATTCATTCGATTCCATTTTTGTGATTAATATTAAAGTAACTCTCTATTTTTATAAGTTTTGATAAAGATAAATTACGATCATTAATCTGCCAATAAATTCTCTTTTATGTATATCTATAGCAATTATAAATAATAAAAACCAAAAATGTCTTAAATACGTGACAATAGCAAACTGAAAAACGAACTAAATATAAATTATCCATTTGCAGATAATAAGAGCCGTGGTAGCTCAGATGGTTAGCGCTCGCTGTAAGCTTCACAGTACTCGAGCAACCCGGTTTTGATCCTCTCCGGCGCCAATGAAATTGTTAATTGCAATTTTAAGTGCTGATTTACCACGTGCTCCGCGGTGAAGGAAAACATCGTGAGGAAACATCCATGTCTGAGAAATAAGAAAAAAAATATTTCGAAGACATGTGAAGTTCGCCAACACGCATTGGGGCAGCGCGGCGGACACTTCCTAGCCCTAAAAAACCCTCTCATGAATGAGAGGAGGCCTGTGCCTAGCAGTGGGATGTAAATAGGCTGCAACGTTTTGCAGATAATATAAGTCAGACCAATTAATAAAACAAAAAATTCGTTAAGCAATTCACATTTGCGTGTATTATTATAATACCATTGTGCACATTGCACTACGAAGATAATCATTTTGAATTTATGTTTGAAAATTTAAATTAAGCTGTCAATAAATAAAGCATAGATTGCGGCCGCGGGCAGTGTAACTTCGGTTGCAATCCCATAAATATGGCAGCAATGCGCGAGAACCCAATTGTAATATTACATAATTTTTTAGAGCATTGATATATACTATATTTATACGTAGTAGAGCCCTGCTACTGCTATGTTATGGCTGCAGCATGAAGCGGTTGGCTTAACCTGGGTAGGACCACGCTGTCACAGAGTGCTAGTGTAAATAGCAGCGAAACCGGATATCCTTTTTACTGGTAACGAGGTATTCCACAGGCAGGTCTTTCGAGGCATAGCGCGAAGTTACAATTTTTAAGTCTTTAATTTCAACCTGAAACCAAAGGTGCTTAAGTAAGAAGTACAATAATTTTCAAACTACTTTAAAAAAATTTGAAACAATTTAAGCTTAGTGACATCTCAATAATTCCTAAAATAGAGTTCTAGATACTGCCTGTCGCACAAAGATTTTTTTTAATTTTTTACTATTGAATGCCAGCGCGCGTAGATACGTTCTACTAGCGCCTAAAAATTAAGATTCCATGTTTTGTCGCATGTCGCAATCTATTTTTTAATCTCTTCATCTATCATGTGGAAAGCCATGGAATGTAAATGGCAGGTTAATTTTGTTTGTTTAGTTATAATTAATTTTTTTCGGCTAAGAAATCACGAAATTTCCGGTGTTTTGGCCAGCCTTGTAATAATTTATTTTACCAAATACACTTTGCCTTAGTCCGTCATCCCTCACTCATCGGCCGAGGCTGGAATCTATATAATATATGAATATTATATAGATTCCGGCCTCGGCCGCCGTCGTGAGTGCATACTGTGTAGCGTGTTTGCAGCGAAAAAGATTGCTGTAGAAATACAAAAGTAGAACTGGGTATGCTGAGTTTGACCTGGTTTTGTTAGATATGATGAAATTTTACCTCCGGACTTGATGGAATGACCTGAAGGTGTACTTCGATGAATGCTGCTGGAACTCCTCGACCAGTAAAACTAGGTGAATCAAGTTTAGGCTCGGTGTGTTTGTTATGATAAGACCTTGCCTACGGACTTGATGGAATGACTTGAAGGTGTACTTCGGAGACTGTTACTGGAACTTTTTGATGAAAAGAACCACAATTTACATTTTTTTAAATATTTTTTCACGATCATATGAGTATTATGAGTCTTGCACTTTTGGATTTTCCAAACTTTTTTTTAATTGAGGTTGACATAAAATTATCGGAAAATTAAAAGTATAGTAATAAGGTTATTAGTGAAAACTTGTGTATATTTAAACTCCTTTAAAAAATATGAATAACATGAGTGCTTAAGGCATGCACATTTAGATTTACCAAAAGTTTTTTTTATATACATGTTTTTTCATATTCGTACATTGTCATCCAATTTCCCAAGTTTCTAGTTCATAGGAGTGTTAATTAAATTTGAATTGCAAGATTCAACCCGGAACGATAAACAGACAAAAAGAAAATGACTTTATAAAAACGTGGTAAAATAGCGGTGTTATAGTTATCATTAAAGAAACATGGAACGCCTCAGTTTTGGAACTCGACTTTAAGAATGCCAACTGCTTACAAATCTAAATGTCAAATTTAATAACCATAATTTATATGGCCGTAGTTATGCAAAAAGGATCCAACCCGCAATAAGTTAATTTGAGTTTATGATTTTTGAAGTATCCATACTTAATAACTTAAATTAAATACTTAATATTATAAACTCAAATTATCGGTACGGTTTGTGTTTGTTTGTAATTTTTCTTCTTATTTGTGTTACGTTTGCTAAAATTATTATATCGCATAATAGTATAGACCGCAAACATTTTTTTTCAAGTCAACATTTTTTAACACAAACTCGGGTTGGATCCTTTTCGCATAACCACGTCTTAATAATGTCTTCCCGGCCGAATTTCGGTCACAGTGGTCAATCTCTACAGAGTCTAACCATCTGTGTAGGACAGGATTATAGTGCCCAAGCGTACGCGTAAACACGGATATCCTCATTTCTAAGTTTATCACGCAGAGAAACTCCGAGCATAGCCCTCTCCATAGCTCGCTGAGCGACCTTGAACTTCCTCATACGGCCAGCAGTGAAGGACCACGTCTCAGATCCATAAGTCATCACTGGCAACACGCACTGATTGTACAATTTCGTTTTAAGGTTTTGAGGTATGTCTGACGAGAAGAAGCGTAGCTTCCCAAACGCTGCCCGAGGTAAACATACTCGTCTACAACTTCGAGCTTAGTGCTCCCAACAACTACCGGCATAGGTGTGACATGGACATTAAACATGATTTTTGTTTTGTCCATGTTCATCTTAAGACCTATCCGTTGGGAGACACTATTGAGGTCATTGAGCATAGTGCTCAGGTCCTCCAGAGATTCTGCCATAAGGACTATATCGACGGCAAATCGAAGGTGAGTGATTTACTCGCCATTGATGTTAATACCGCATCCTTTCCAGACCAGTAGCCTGAAAATGTCTTCCAATGCAGCGGTGAAGAGTTTTGGGCATATAAGCTAACCCTGTCTTTCATTTCTCTGCAGTTGGATAGGTTTCGAACTCTGATTCTGTACTCGGATAGCCATCGTAGCTCTATTGTACAATTACTTTAGCACTTCGATATACCGACAGTCAACTAGGCACAGCTGAAGGGACTGCAGTACTGCCCAAATTTTGACGGAACCAAAGGCTTTTTTATAGTCCACATACGTAAAACAAAGTGGCAGATTATACTCTTCTGTCTTCTGTACAATCTGCCGCAGGGAATGTATGTGGTGTATGATACTAAAGCCTTTTCGGAAAACGATTCGTAATGACTCTCGAAAACAGCACGTAGACGCGGCTCAGAAGGGAAATCAGTCTGTAGTTCCTCAAGAGAGCGTTGTCGCCTTTCTTGAAGAACAACACCACCGCACTTCTGCTCCACGCCTCCGGAGTAGTGCCACCATGGACGACGGAATTAAAGAGCTTCCGAAGGACTTCAAATACCGGATTTCCACCAGCTTTCAAAAGCTCCGCTGTAATTGCATCCTCGCCCGGGGACTTGCCGTTTTTAAGGTGCTGGAAAGCCATTCTAATCTCGCTCAGACTGACGTCCGGGATATCTTCGGAATGGTGTCGGATAAGACTCACTCTTGGATCGTTACTCACACTTGCGTGTGGCTCCAACAATGACGTGTATAGCTGCCCATAGAACCTTTTAATCTCACTCAAAATCTCAGATGTCCCGGAAACGATGCTGCCACACTCGGTCTTCAGCTTTGACAGTTGGCTCTTTTTTGTCTATCGCTACCACATATAAAATGGTATCCGATGCGTAGTCCTCAGATGTAACATTACATCTGTACCCTCCTTTTTAAAATAGGTTTAAGATATCTATAGCCTCATAGGATGATGATAAATCTTCAGAGTAGTTTTGTTCTCATGTTTAAATATCGTTCGATTAAAATGTTGGTTAAACACTTTATAAAAAAAATGTTTTAAACAAGCAAACCAGAAGATGGATGGCAGCGTCTTCTTAATAGCAAACAAAAAGGTTGCCAATCCGTCTACCAGGCGTGGTAACTATGACAAAATTTCCCCTACTAGGCTATCTATGGAGGAAACATATCCAGCAGTGAACTTTTATAGGTTGTATTGTATGGATGGATATACATATGTCCCTCTCTCGTTGTATGAATTAATGGCAATTCTTTTGAGCGAATTTCGGGCTTCAATGAAGGTGAAAAGAAACTAGCATCCGCACAGAACGAACGTAGTCTGATTATGAATTCAATGTACCTTTAACGGTTATAAAGTAAATAAGCTCCCTAAGTTTTTAAAGAAGTATTTTTTTAATTTGCTGGTTTTATGGTCGTTTTTATACCATCTGCTGCAAAAGTAGAACTGTGCGTGGTAGTGCCATGCTGCAGCTATATTAGTAGTGTAGCACGAATGGATCGGCTCGACCAGGGAAGGACCACGCTCTCACAGAATACCAGCGTAAAATAGCTTAACACTGCTGTGTTTCGTATGGCAAGTGTAGAGAACTGGAGACCCTTTTTACTGGAAAAGAGGCATTCCATCTTAGTCCTCACGGGTGACAACGCATCTGCATTTTGATTCGTGAACGAGGATAGATGTAGATGTCTATGTGCCACAGCATTCACTTACCATCAGGTGACTGTGTGCTTGTTTTTCACCATATTCTATAAAAAAAATCAATATCAAAGGTGAAAACATCATCCATTACAACGAGTGATTTTGGGGTTGTTGGAAGATCTTAACACAATAATTTTATGTATGGTAGGTGTGCTATTCTGCCAAAGAGTCCATCTGGCAAAATACCAAAACCTGCCCAGCTATTTTCCGGTCTGAAGAGTAAAGAGCCCTATCCCTCTGAGGCAATATCTTAGTCCTCAGTGGTGACTACACATCAGTAGCCTTATTTGTTTAACTGTGTAAGTAAAGTTGGCAGCGGACCATCGGCAGCAGTAGCTACATATCATCATGTAAAATTTACGTTTCTTTGTTTAACTAAAAAAATGTCTATCTCAACTCTAGTCCCATAGGGTGCCTAAAAAGGGCCTCCGGCTACCTGCACTCACCAAGCGAAACGCAGAGGTAAACCTCTACTTCACGCTGGTATTCTGTGAGGTCGTGGTACCACCCCGGTTCGAGCCGGCCCATCCGTGTGACAGCAAATGCCGCCACTTGGCTCTACCACTGTTGATTGTCATCCTAATCCTATAAAAAAACTTTAAATAATAAATTAATTATTAATTTAAGTTGTTTTTATATTTTATTAATTTATATTATATAATATTAATTTGATTTGCTATATATTAAAATAGCAAAACATGTGTGCGGAATATAACTAAAACATTTATATCTATATATTTCTCATGTTTTATGCAAATGAAAATTATTATTATTATTTTATTTTCGGATGGCAAATCACCTCACATGTCAGTCACCTCGTGTGCCAGGTCCAGATATTTTGTTTACTTATCTGTTTTGGCTTTCACGAGGTTCTCGTCACACGGAATGCTAATGTTTATGTAATTATTAATGTTATTGAAAATTGCGGTTATCAAACCGCTTACCAAGCGTGGCAGCTATGTCAAAATCACCCCTAAAATGCAATTTATAGGAAATTTCTGGATTTTTGATGGACTTTAAATGTGTAATGGATGGGTGAATTATTGAACTATTGGAATTTGAATTATTGTAACGGATGGGTTTTAAGTTTTAACATTAAAAAAAAAAGTATGTGAAGTTGTACTGTGTTTAAAAAAATAGAAAAAATGATACTCAGTGGTATAGTTTAAAGAAAAAAAATATTTCTTGTATATGTCTAAACCAGTCCAATGCCGTTTCGACTTATAACAGTGGCGGCAGGATGTATTCTTTGTCGTTAGAACGCCTACGGCTGGGCACTGAGGGACCGCAGGCCAGTGCAGCGCGCACGATCGCGCGCCCTGGACACTCGCCCAGGAGATTCGGCGCTCGCTCGATGCTCACAGAGCGCAGAGCATCATCTATCTTAATTTTGACGTGCGCGTAGTCCAACACCGTCACTTTAACCAACTCAAGTCGCTCGCAGTGTTTCGAAAGCTGTAGGAGAATAACAAATAAATTTATCAAATTTTTGATGGTGGAGTACAAAATGTGGGTGTCGCAATTGAAACATGTAAAATTAAAGTTAGCTAGATAACATATGTGCAGCTGTCGACCGTGAATTCCACAGTGTGATAGTATCTGGCAAAATAAACGACATCTTGTCGTGTAATATATCCAGACTGGGAAGAGTACGAATTTTGACAGCTTAGTTGAGGCGCGACAACTGCCAAAACGCCATACAAGCATGCCGATTATGACAAAATCACCCCTAAAGTCTTAAATAATTCCTGAAATTCAATGTGCCGTGATGATAGTTTCTTGATGAAAGTGCCTGATCTCTCTTTCTCTCACAGGCTTGAGGCCAGACTTGTTACTTTACACTATCCAACTAGACACGCCCGCTACGCGCATATAATTTGAGTCTTATGATAAATCAATAAATCTGAATTGCATTTATCGACGTTCAAACGCATACCGTTCCTGTTCCGCGCCGGCCGAGCGCTCGACCTGCAGACGCGCTGCACCCGCCCCGCTACGCCTTGCGCCCGCGCTTTTCATACAATTTTAGATTTATTAATTTTTCATAAGACTCAAATTACATGCAACAAATTTCAAAGCGAGTTAGACGCAGGTACTGACGCGCGTGGCGTGCGCGTAGCGGGTGCGTGTCGGCGGAACGCGGCCTTAATGTATGTTTACTTACATCGTAGATAACACCGGAGCATTGATTGTTAGGTATGCAAAAGGGGCCCAAATTTTTATTCTCCGCTGCACACGCCGCGCCTAAAATCTCCAATGGACTATAAATAAAATATTAAATATTTAGGTACAAACCATGTCCTATACCGGAGACCATGCTTAACCATGTGTATAATGGGACTCTCCAAGTCCGATGGATTGCCGAATTAGCTACTGAACAAAGTTTCCGACAGCAACTGGATGTGTGATAGCCAACGAACGAGCTAAGGGGCGCGTCTTAACAGAGGTCTGAGAGCAGCAGTAAGTCGCTGTAGCAGATGGAATGATAATGTACAAACCTTTGGAACTCTCCGTTTGATACTGATCAAAATTAAGAGCAATGGAAGGCCCAGTAAACAAATCGAGCAGTATGACACCGATATATAACGCGGCGTGTTGCGAGCTCGACAAACGGTACAACATTATGGCGACAATAGATTGTATCTTTAAGGTACTAGTAGTTGCCTGTTGTCTTGACAGGCTTTACAGCATCTACAAAAAGACTAACGAGCAAGAGGCTCGCAATTAAGGAACTGAAGGCTGCAGCGTCTCCGTGCACTTTTATCTTACTCACGGTTTATTGGCGAAAAATTGTTTAGCATTGTTTTCGTTACGCTCTTTGTTAACATTCAACGCTACGACTTAAACCACTTATGATTTGTAAACAAATTAAACCTATCAACAGTTTAATAAGTTTATTACAACTTGTTGACAAAGTTACTTGTCACCTGATCCACTTTTATGACATACCTACCTTTTTTATATGAGAAGTTGTGCAAGGAAAAAAACTTCTTGTAAATCACATAGTGCTGGACCGCCAATCATCCAGATGGTATGGATGGTATCTTGAATTTTGTCGCGACGTGCGGTGGTAATATT
Source organism: Parnassius glacialis (assembly GCA_033319125.1). Lineage (NCBI taxonomy): Eukaryota > Metazoa > Arthropoda > Insecta > Lepidoptera > Papilionidae > Parnassius > Parnassius glacialis. Next base: position 55,898,215 of record JAVANC010000017.1, read on the forward strand.
CAGCAGTTTTAATTAGTCAGAACAATTCCTCTGAGCACTCCCCGGGGTAGATGCGATAGAATACGCGAAGAAATGCAACATGTATTCGCAGCGCCAGTGAGTCGAGCCGATCGGAAAGGGCTCGGCCCCCGACGATTCCAACCGCTCTGCTCTGCATGCGGTCAAATGGCAGGAGCTGGCACTGGATAGCCTCGGCCAAGAGATGACTGGGAATGACATACCTAAAATTACAAGCAATTATTTTAAATTCTGGAAATTTTTCTTGTTTTTTTTTTTAAATATTATTATTAAGCGATCCCAAATGTCTACACTCAGAGAATATAACAGTTTTCATGTTACGCCGTATTGGTTAATAGCAGATATATTTGTTTTATTCATGGCCAAAACAAGGTATAACCAAAAATAACTATGACTTCTGTTTAATGGTAAAAAAAAGTTACTATTAAGTAATATCGGTGACGGTAGGTCCCTAGTCAAACCATAATTTACTTTGTTATTGTAATGTCCTCTTCAGTAGTGTTCTAGGATTTATCGTTTTTCATATAAATAGTATGCTTTTTGTCGGTCGCTAAAGCCTTGTCATCGTAGCGCTTGGCCCACAGCGCAAGAGCAGGTGAGGTTAATATTTGCAGAAAATCTAAACATACTTACTGTTCCTTGTACTTTATATATTTGTATAAATAAATGTATAAGCATATATGGCATATATATAACGTGTTATTTACATGTACTGTGAAAATGGTAGCAAAAATTATGGTGAATGAATTATATCCGACGTAGTTACGTAGTTTAATGCCAACCATTACGTGAAGGATAAGACGAAAGTGTTCAGTTATATCTTAAAATATGTTAAAAATTAACTAACTCCGCGTAATAGAATACAATACGTGAACACAAACTAAGAACTTTGCAGTCATCCAAAGCAGAGTCTACTTCATCTCAGAATGCATCGTTTAAAGGCGAAATACGTGTCGTATTCTCGACGGTGATAAGTTTTCTACCGACTTCCAAAAAGGAGACGGTACTCAATTCGAGTGTATGTATTTTTTATGTGTGTTACCTCATAACTTTGTGCTGGGTGAACCGATTTCGATGTAGTTTTTTATATGAAAGCTGATAGTTCTTGTGTGGTCCCATATGAATTTGACTGATAGTTTTTGAGTTATTCCTAAATAACTGATATTGAAGTCGGCTGTACAAAATTTTTAATTATAAATTATTCCTAGTGAAGTGATGTTGGGAGTAACGGTGCTGGGATTAGTGGTGATCGCAATTGAGGGAGAGCAGGAGGTGCTCTTCAAACTAGGTGAAACACAACATTTTATTAAGTGGCGAAGCTTGCGAAGACACTTATTGATTTCACGATGTCTGTCCGTCTGTCCGTCTGTCCGCCTGTCCCACGATTATCTCGAGAACGGTTTCGAATTTTCAAATTCTGTTTTCAGCAATCGATTACTGATCACTTTTTGTTTGTCCTATGTAAGAAACTATGACATCAGGATGTCAAACTTATCAGTCCTCCCCGTGACCACGGGTGCTGAAAAGCACCTGAAACGTCGGGAATTCAAAAGTTAAAGTAAACGCGATAAAATTCGTAAAAATTTGTTGCATTTAAAGTTATGTCTTTATTTATACTTCATTAAACCTCACATATTGGGCAACAGAAGGAGGACTGAACACTAAAAATATTTCCTGAGTGATCTCGTGCTTGCGTTAACATTTTTCCTGTGTATTGAATTATCTTCTAAGTCTCTACACTATTACACTACAGTTGATTGAGCAAGTGGATGAGTTTGTATATTTGGGATGTTTATTTAGCAGGGATGGTAGATATGACAAGGATATAGAACGACGAGTGAACGCAGGAAATAGAGTAAATGGGGCTCTACAAGCTATTATGAAGAGTCAGAATGTGTCAAAGAAGGCACGTATGGCAATTCATAATGGTGTGTTAGTCCCTACTTTAATGTATGGTAATGAAACTTGGGTATGGCAGAAGAAACATGAGAGTAGAATAAAGGCTGTAGAAATGCGGTCATTACGGAGTATGCTAGGGCTGAATTAGAATGACAGGGTGAGAAATAGTGTGACAAGAGAAAAGTGTGGTTTGCAAGATGATGTTGTGACTAGGATTAAAAAGGGAATGCTTCGGTGGTTTGGTCACGTAGAAAGAATGAACGAGGAAAGAGTGACAAAGCAAATTTATGTTTTAGAAGTGAACGGCAAAGTCAGAAAAGGACGCCCTAGACGATGATTTATCGACCAAATCGGCGATACATTGAAAATGGGCCAGATTAGGAGTACCCTTAACCGACGAGCGTGTGTGCGTAAATATATGGATGTAAAGGAGGCGAAGGAAGTGTGTCAGGATCGCACCAAATGGAAGTCCGTAGTGTCTGCCTACCCCTCTGGGTGACAGGCGTGAGTGTTTGTATTGTATTGTATTGTCTCTACACTAGTAATTGCTATGCTTTCAACTATGACACCATTTTTTAAATCTCCCCTTCTCTGTTTATATTATATTCTCTTTGGTATAGATATTTAAAAGAAATTGGACAAAAACTCTTTTGATCATTCTTAGACAGAAAAAAAAACAAAAGATTTTTAATTGACATTTTTAACAAGTTTTAGTTTTGTCTTAGATTTTATTATTAGATTTTTTTAAATATATACATAAATACTAAATGGATATCTCATATCAGTATACTAAAAAGCGAGGTAACTTCGGACGTCAGCCTTTATTTTGTGAGCAGGGTCCCCAAATATGCGATAGCATCGTCCCGCTCGTTGCAGAGCGCAAGAATTACATTCTACGGAATCCCGTGCACCAACAAACGCAGAACACACCTGCCGCATCGAAGCACCAAGTCAATACAATCAGGTAATTTCGACAAGCGTATTTTTATTAAAAAGAAATGACATTTGTAATAAACAATGGTAGCAGTTACAGTACATAATATTATCTAGAAACCTAGTCTATAGGACTGAAAGTTGTAATCACAATTTTAAGTGCTAACTTATCACGTTCTGTGGAAACCTGCGTGTCTTGAAATGAAATGTAAGTTTATTGCTTCCAACATATTCTTAAATTAGTATAAGTTTGAGGACTTCTTTTAAGTATAAAGATACTTGTGGTAGAAGGTCCTCGCCCTCCCTTAACTAAATACATTCAACAAAAAAAGAAACAGGGTATTTGTATGTGTACATACGTGAACGCGCCCGAGCGCGCGCGTGGGTGCGTGTGTGTATGTGTGTGTGTGTGTGTGTGTACGTGTGTGCATGTGTGCGTGTGTGTATGTATGAAAAGAAATAGTGAGTGAATGTGTTATAAGCTTATAAGATAAATTGTAATAAAGCTTCAGTTTGATCGTAATTACTCGTAAGTATCTTAAGCCACGGCATTATTTTTTCTTACAGTCATATGGCTTTAATGGATATATTTGCAATATTTTATTAATCTGATTGTATAAATGTTCTGATTGTTTGTCATATTGATGTTTCGCAAAGGTGGTTTTTGTTCTCCAAATAGGAGCTACGCTATCATTTCTTCTTTTACTACTGTAAATAGGATTAAAAGCCAAAGATTTATGTTTTTTCAATACAGTGTGTAATATATACAACTGCCTCACCGAAATCAGCGCACATGATGCATACAAAAAGCTAGTGGAGTACCTGTACGGCTTAAAATGCATCTTTGACAGTGGTACGCCACGCGGCAGCTTTTGCTGTCGCATGGATGGACCGGCTCGAACCGGGGTGGTACCACGACCTCACCACGAATACCAGCGTGAAGTAGAGGTTTACCTCTGGGTTTCGCTTGGTGAGTGCAGGTGGCCGGAGGCCCTTTTTACTGGAAATGAGGCATTTCATCTTAGTCCTCACGGGTGACAACGCATCTACATTTTGATTTGTAATAGAGGATAGATATAGATATCTATGGGCCGCAGCAACCACTTACCATCAGGTGGACTGTGTGCTCGTTTGTCACCCTTATCCTATAAAAAAAAACCTTAAAAAACAATAAATAGTGTTTCTGAAGTCTGCCAATACTTAATAAGGCTATAGTTGGACAACCTGCTGCTTCAAGTCTTTCATAAATTACAGGCTGTCTGAATCTAACAAAAGGATATAAATTTTAGGTTTTTCGTTTACGTTATAATCATATAATTTCATTACTATTATCGATGTCATAGGGCCGAGTACACGCATTCGGGCGCAAACCACACGGAAGGCGGCTGGCCAAAAGATGTAAATGTGACCGATCCGGAAGCAACCCAGAGATATCGACGAAAGATCGAAAAAGATGACAACTATATACATTGCGTTATGTCACTTTCGCCTGTGAGTCATGTAGATGAAGAAATTTTTATTGTTACTTTATTACGAATGGAACTCGACTTCAAAGTTGACATTTTCCTGTTCCATACTTACAGGGGTTGGAACACTATGTGCAACAAAATAACGCAATCGACATGTACCGCGCGTATTACGCTGAAATGTCTTCAGTTCCGGGTCCGGAGCGTAGCAGCGTGCGCACCGTGAACGTGTGCCGCGAGCCAGCGCCGGGGCGCTGCGTGCGCGCCGTATGCTGGCAGCCCGAAGGCTTGCAGTTCGCCGCTGCGCACGCGCTCGTGGACTTTGACCGGCGGTCGCTGGCGCCACAGCCGTCATACGTGTGGGACGCGAGTCGGCCACAGTCTCCGCTGCTCACCCTGGGAGCACGTGACGACGCAATGCTGGATGTGGCGTATGCACCGCGAGTTCCGCACTCGCTGGCTGCCTCACTGCTGGGCGGCCGCGTGGGCGTGTGGGATACGCGTCGCGGTGGTGACCCGGCACTGCTTTGTCCTCCGCATATCGCCCATCGTGACCTCGCCCGCCGCTTGCTGTTTATCAACACCAAATCCGGACAGGAGTTCTACTCGAGCGGGCCCGATGGCGTCTGCAAGTGGTGGGACATGCGCAACTTGAACGATGTTACGGACGAGTTGATCGTAGACTTGGTGAAGTCGTCCACGGAGCCACCGAACATGGCCACCGCGAACGGCGTCAGTGCACTTGAATATGAGCCCACAATACCGAGTCGGTTCATGTTGGGTACCGAGAACGGACTCGTTATTAGCGGAAACCGTAAAGGCAAGACAGCTTTTGAGAAGTTACCAGCAAAGGTAACTTACCAAGAATTATATAATTGAATAATAAAATTTTAAATATTTTGTAGATTCATGAACATTCTTTGGAGTTTCATCATCATCATCTTCATAAACCTGCGGCAGCCCACTGCTAGGCATAGACCTATCCCAAGGCTTGCCACTTAGCTTGATATTCCACCTTCACGAATCCAGTTCCTGAGAGACGCCTTGCGCAGATCGTTGTTTAATAAAAGGTTTTTACCTATGAAATTGCCATTCTGCAATAATGGCCATTTCTAATCTAAATAATCTGAAAAACGGTTGACCCTGCAGGCCTTCCCTCAAAATTCCCGCTTATAAGCGTTACGCTCGAAAACTTTTTTTTTATAGTAGAAGGATAACGAGCGAGCACACAGCCCACTTGATTGTTAGTGGTTGCTGTGGCCCATAGATATCTTTTTTTCTTTATAGGATAAGGGTGACAAGCGAGCACACAGTCCACCTGATGGTAAGTGGTCGCTGCGGCCCATAGACATCTACATCAATCCTCTATTACAAATTAAAATGAAGATGCGTTGTCACCCGTGAGGACTAAGATGGAATGCCTCATTTCCAGTAAAAAGGGCCTCCGGCCACCTGCACTCACCAAGCGAAACGCAGAGGTAAACCGCTACTTCACGCTGGTTTTCTGTGAGGTCGTCGTACCACCCCGGTTCGAGCCGGCCCATCCGTGCGACAGCAAAAGCTGCCGGCCGCGTGGCTCTACCACTGTTAAATATCTAAATCTATCCTCGTTTGCGAATCAAAATGCAGATAGGTTGTCAGCCGTAAGGACTAAGATGCCTCTTTTCCAGTTAAAAAGTTGGTATGTTATCTACAATCACCATACAAAACACAGCAGCATTAAGCTGCTGTATTTTTTATGGTGTGTGTTGTATTTTACACTGGTATTTTGTGAGAGTGTGGTCCTTCCCCGATTGACTTGAAAATAAAATCAGTTTAAATTCTCAATGAACACTTTCGAAAGCTGCGAGTCCATCTCGATCTTTAGATAGAAATTTAAAAAAAATGGATTCTGATAGACAACCGAGAGATATCAGCAAGTTGGTTGAATCCTGGTTCAGCACCTAAATAAATGCCCTACACGAAAACTTACCCCTATAAACGTGATGGTCGTTGTATGGTGGTCTAGCGCCAGTATGATTCATCATAGATTCTTACCAAACGGGATGAGAATTACTGCAGATGTGCACTGTGAAGAAATGAACATAGTGCTCGTCGTCTCTAACCAGCTTTGGTCTATCGCTTGTCCCCGTTACTCCTTCACGGCGCGTGACCTCATACTCCACAACAAACGGTCGTAAAAATACAAGAGGTGGGGTTGGAATCTCTCCGTTTTGCGCCATACTCACCAGACCTTGCGCCTACGGACTTCTACTTTTTCCAAAATTTGGATAACTTTCTTGCCGGAAAACAAATTCTACACCCGATAAGGGCAATACCAAATGCCTTTGAATAATTTGTTGCCTCCTGTTCAGCTGATTTCTTCAAGAAGGGCATTAGTAAACTGCCACAGCGTTGATAAAGATGCATCAATTGCATATTAGGTCATTACGTTGATTAATAGAATTAAAACATATAGAAAAAAATTACGTTTACTTATTTCATAAAAAAACGACAATTTTATAGGTGAAGACCTAATATAATGATTGATGATTTTGAAAATGTGACAGATTAAGGGATAAAACATAAAATAATGTTCTCGATTCTCATTCCTGCAGTCTGACGTACCATTTTTCATGGTAACGGATTTTATCGTTGTCGCCATGTTTAGCAAACAGAATAGATATCTCGCATCATTGGGTAGGGTATATTTCAGCTCGTGTAGATAAGATAGTTATACTATCAATGTTAGGGAGGATTTTTCTGTCAATTCTTATAAGAAATCACGGGACATGGCATCCTGATGGAAATATTTTTAACTATAATATTATATTATTAACTACTATAGTAAAAATTAAAAACAGCTTATTTAAAAAAATATTATGCAATAACAGTACGAGGCGCATTTGGGACCAGTGTGGTCGCTGGAGCGGAATCCTGGCTTCCTGAAGAACTTCCTCACGGTAGGCGATTGGTCGGCGCGCGTCTGGAGCGAGGATTGTCGCGATTCCGCGATCATCTGGACGCCTCCGAGCCGCCACCGCATCACTGCGGGTGCCTGGAGCCCTACAAGGTTATTAGTTCAATATTATATTATAACTATTATTACAACAAAGTCCCAGTATATATACAAGATCTCTCTATTACTAGTTTTAAAAAATTTTATTCAACAAAAACTGTACATATAAGAACATTATTGTAATATCAATGAATACATGGTTGATAACAGCCCCTGGGAATGAGGTGGTCGTTTCAAGCTGTATCTAAAATAAATTTTGTAAATTCCTTGTGCAACCTTTAATGTTGTATAATTTACTTTTTAAAAAAAGTCCCACTGGGTTTCTTCCTGGTTCTTTCCAGGACAGACGTACTTTTCCGAAACAGTGGGTAAAGTAAGAAATTACGTTTAAATAAAAATTAAATGTAAACTATAAATAATAAAAAAAAACTATTGGTAACTTTCTTTCTTCTAAAAATACCGGTAATGCTATTAAACATTACTAATATTCCCTTTTACCACTTATGACAAGCTTAAAATGCTTGTGTTAGAAGTGGTTTACGCCTAGTCGAATGGCGGATTTGAATTCACGACCTTTTGAATTCGCGGTCCGCGCCCTGCCATTAGGCTACTGACGCTTCCTCCAAATCTCCAAATCCCAATGTACATGCCTTAAGCGCATTAAAAAAAAACTTATAACAGGATTATATCTACCTTTTTAAAGTGGTTTAAATACACACAAGTTTTCACTAAACCTTATTAATATACTTCAAATTTTCCGATAATTTATGTCAAACTTAAATAAAAAGTTTGGAAAATACAAAAATTCACGACTCATGCTCATATGATGAAATGTAAATTGTAGTTCTATTCGTTAAAGAGTTCCAGTAACAGTCTCCGAAGTACGTTTTCAAGTCACTCCGTCAAGTCCGGAGGTAAGGTTTCATAACTTACAAAACCAGAGTTCCAGTAGCATTCATCGAAATACATTTTCGAGTTACTATATCAAGTCCGCAGGCAGAGGCGGATTAAATGTCGACTGCGCCCTAGGCTAGCCTAGCACCTCATCGGCGCCATCATCGGCCTCTAGGGGCCATATTATTTCTATTTTAAATTAAGTATTCTCATTTTTAGAATAAACTGTTATTTATAACATAGTTTAATAATTGCAAAATAATAAGGATACGAGTACCATTAACAGGGGGATATAAATGAAAAATGTGATGATAAATTAAGAGAGCTTTAAAAGTAATCAAATAACTTCTCGCGCGCTTTTTTAATGCGCTCCTAGGCACGTATCTAGTTTTCCTTAAGGATAATCCCCCCCCCCCTCCTGTTCGGAAGTAAGTTCTCATCATAACAAACAAAACGAGCCCAAACTCAGCACATCTATTACTGTTACTACCCTTCGAGGAGTTCCAGTAGTATTCACCGAAGTACACCTCCAAGTCAGGTTCAGTTTTCATCATAACTAACATAACGAGCACAATCTCGGCACACCTCGTTCTACTCGTCAAGAGTTCCAGTAGTATCGAAGTACAACTTCAGTTCAATACGTATAAGTATATATATATATATATATATATATATATATATATATATATATATATATATATATATATATATATATATATAAATCCTGCGTAATTTAATTGAAAAAAATACTTAATAAAAATCTGTGATTATGAAAATAATATATTATCTTGGTCAAGTAAGTATCAAATTTGGTTTTAGAATATTTTGTATATTTAAAGCGATCGATATTTTTCAGCACGAACCGCTGTAAACAAAAGACCACTCACGACGGTAGCTGAGCCCGGACTAATAAAGTACTGTGTGGCCTGGAGTGAGGCAGAGCTTATTTAGTAAAATAAATTAATACAAGGCTGCTCAAAACACCGAAAATTTCTTATTTCTCAGCCGAAAATAATAATTAATAATAACTAAACAAAACAAAATTAAACTGTTATTTAAGTGAAGAGTTTAAAATATAGATTGAGGAACAATTGATATTTTCAAAAGTTATCGTGTTTACGCCACCATGCGGCTTGATAAATCTACACTTTATTAGTGGCAACCGCTTTATTACGTAAAAATAGCAATTGATCGATTACGAAAAACAATAATGAGTTCAAAAATCATTTATCTTTATTTCAATGTGCTTTTTATATCGCTTATATGTTCAACTAGCTGTTCCCCGCGACTTCGCCCGCGTGTTATTTGGGGTTTTAATTGTTTTTGCGCGGAACCCTAATTCCTTTTCTAAAATAAAAGTAGCCTAAGGTATTCCTTGTAATATCAGCTATCTGCCTGTGAAAATCCCGTCAAAATCGGTCAAGCCGTTTCGGATTTTAGCCGGAACAAACAGACAGACAGACAGACGGACAGACGGAAAGACGAAAAAACAGACAGACAGACAAAAACCTTGAAAATTGTATTTTTGTTATTAGTACCGAATATACTTTCATATGTATTTAATAAAAAGCTGTAATGTTAACATTACAAACAGACACGTCAATTTTATTTATTTGTATAGATATATATGATTGTTAGATTCAATTAGAATAAACGTTGTAATTTTGATTTTTAGGCGCTAGTAGAACATATTATGTGCCTACGCGCTTTGCGCTTAAGGCGTAGAAAAACGTATATTCTAATTATTTTATAATATACTTGATTCATATATTCAAAAAAGGTTTCGTTCTCCGTAACGATCTGTTTAATTCTAGACGATGTGTTCATTACAAACTATTCATTCGGCATCATAGTATAACAAAATGAAAAAAAACTTTAAACGGTTCATAAATAGTTGGTATTTTGTTTACGTAAACCTACTTCTTATGGACTTGATCGCGTATATTAACTTATTTTATATTTCCGATGTTTCGAGTGCTTTACAGCACCCATGGTCACGAAAGGGATTGTCCCCCATGAGTGACCATGGGTGTGTCATAAATTAATACGCGCAATTCTCGATTCACGTGCATCCATTAGAATAGTTGGCTGACTTGCTTTGTATATTTTAACATCACGCCGAATGTAATAGAGACAAAAAATAAAAGAATATAAACAATTTTGGATCCTACCAATATTTTTTGTATATAAACAGTAGGTACAGATATTGTCCTTGGAGTTACAACCGTCCTTTTTAATAAAAGAGGAGGCAAACGAGCCTGCGGCTCTCCTGTTTCGGATCCATCGCCGTGCATGAATAACTGCAACATTAGGGGAATTGCAGGTGCGTTGCCAGCCTTTAAAAAAGGGGTAAGCTCGTTTCTTGAAAGTCCCTTAGTCGTATGGGTCAGGAAAAATCGCCGGTAGTAAACAATTCAACAAAAAACTCGTGCGAGGGACAAAACTCCTACGAAATTTTTCTACACACACCATACGAAACAATAACATCATGCTACTATTTTGCGCCAATATTCTATGTGAGTGTGGTCCTGCCACATAATAGTCTATTCTCTATGTTGTTTGAGCAGGATATCTCTGATGGTGCTGACGCAGTGGAACGGCGCGCTGGCGGTGTGGGACCTGCTGCGGCGCCAGCACCGGCCCGCGCTCACTGCGCAGCTGTGCCCCGAGCCGCTCCTCTCACTACGTATGCACGAGACGGTTAGATGCTATTATCACATTATGCTGCTCCTCGTTAACGTTTTGTACCCGTATGTGGCAGCGCTGTCATCGCACCACAAGTGAAACACATCGAAGCCTAAATCGCGCTTAAAAGTTCCGAAATAAAAGCATATTTATATAGAATAGCTCCAAACTACCACCCGGAGCGTTGACAGCTCCCTCGGCAAGAACAACTTTTCCGGCGGGAAATTGCCCCTTTTCCTTCCACCGGCCACACTGGTGACCCCGACATGATATGAACACGCAACCAACAACTTTCGGAGACTACAACTTCCAAAACCTTCGTCATCGTCCTCAAGTACCCCATTCATTCGCAGAGCAGATATTGTCTACAGTCTTCACATTCTGCAAGCCATCTAGCTTTATAAAGGTTCATCGCAGCACTCGAATAATAATGCATCCTATTCTTACAAGCTAATCTCTGCGCTACAGTGTTCGGCACGGCTCTGAGCCATACTGCTCGTCTCTGCTTCACGGCACTCTCGCAGATTACTTGCCTTCTTCTCGACTCACTGCAGACTACAAGGCAATCCCTGGCACTTGCTCCGGCTAGTCGTTCTCACTGGCATCACTTGCAAGTGCGTAGTATGGCATGCATAACACACCGGCATATCATTCGCACCGGCGTCACTTGCCCTGACGCATACAGTATGCATTCTCCACCGGCAATTAAGGACACAACGGCAATCGGAGTGCCCTATCGACCTCCGGTCTGAATAGGGGATGAGGGGTGAGGGATGAGGGGGTGATGTGGCGGCGCTGTCGTTGCGCCACAAGCGAAACACATCGAAGCCTAGATCGCGCTAACAATCTTCCAAAATCAAAGCAATATATATGTATATAGAATAGCTCCGAACTACCACTCGGAGCATTGGCCGCTCCCCGGGCTGAACACCTTGTCCGGCGGGAGATCTCCCCTTTTCTTTCCACCGGCTGCACGTATATAAATTTCCTCAAGACACAATTTTGACCACGGCTCATCGGAGACAAGGTATCTGGCCAGGATTATAGTGCACAAGTGTATGCACAAGCACAGGTGCGTTCTGTACCCTCACTCACATAGTCTTAAGTAATGGTAATCCAAAATGACCGGAGAGAGATCAAGCGCAGGACCAATGACTACGGGCTTTACGAGGCACGGGGTTAAACATCGCCAACTTCCTGACTCTGGGCTGATACTGAGAATTTCTGGACAGAAAAACCCAATAATAGATTTTGATCCGACCCGGGATACGAACCCGGGACCATATGATCAGCAACTGCGTTCACGACTACTAGTTCAACGAGCCAATCAACCATCTATTAAAAGTTAAGATACTAATAACCTAATCCAGTACTCGAAATATTTGTTTCCTCAGGGCACCCTGGCCGCCTGCGGGAGCGAAAAGGGCAATATTTACCTCGTGGAGCTGTCACCTAACATGGCACATACTGATAAAAACGATAAAGCTCTACTTACTGCTGTAAGTTTTAATATCAAAGTCAATTTCTGTGTGTAGGCCCACCTAATAAAGATCCGATTATTAGTCCCGTAATCTGCACTGGCAGCGGATTCATGGTCATAAAGTTTATAGCCTAAGAGCCCATGAATGCCAAGCCTTCCTCATTTTATCAAAGCTGACCTTTTCAGCACATGCTCCCAACTTAGGTAGGAAAGATGGGCTACTAGAAGTTTGAATCACCGTGGCTTTGGCAGGTAACATGTAGCAAAGGTGTATAAAATAGCAACTTAAATTTGTCAAATTATAACGTGTAATTTTCTCATATTTGCCAAATTATGTCATCCGTTGCCAGACAGTATCGTGAAAACCCCTGGCCAGGCATCTTTAAACTTTAATTAATTGTAACTGTTCTTACGTTACACAATACAAGAACTGAATTTTGTATATTTTACTTGGGTAACTATTAGAAGATGTTTTCTCAGTATAACCTGACAGTTTGGTTAGTTCCAACTTCTAATTCCTGGCCAGAAAAACATATGCGGTAGCTGTAGGTGCGAGCGCGAGACAATATACATCCGAGTGAGATAGTTATTTCTTTTAATTGGATAATTTTAATATGTTTGTAACTAAAAATAATTTATGTTTTAAAAATATTTACTATAATTTTTCTTGTTGATAAATGAGTAAAATATAAACGTAATAAGTAACATTGGAATTTCATGAACTTTGTTTCAAAATTTAATTTAATACAAATAAACATGTTCTTTTTTTATAGGATAAAGGTGACAAACGAGCACACATCCACCTGATGGTAAGTGGTTGCTGCGGCCCATAGACATCTACAACTATCCTCGTTTGCGATTCAAAATACGTTGTCGTCCGTGAGGACTAAGATGGAATGCCTCATTTCCAGTAAAAAGGGCCTCCGGCCACCTGTACTCACCAAGAGAAACACAGAGGTAAACCTCTACTTCACGCTGGTTTTCTGTGAGGTCGTGGTACCACCCCGGTTCAAGCCGGCCCATCCGTGCGACAGCAAAAGTTGCCGCGTGGCTCTACCACTGTGACAAAAGGTAATCTTATTTTGATATAATAATAACAGTATCTTTCTGCGCAATGAATTAATTATGTAGAGCTCATTTAATAGTATACATGGAAGTGCTTGGTTGTAGATGCTGGAGCGCGAGAGCAAGCGTGAGCGCATCCTGGAGGCGAGGCTACGCGAGTTGCGCCTTCGCCAGAAGCAGCCGGAGCGCACCGCGTCCGCGTCCGCGCTGCCCGCGGCCGCAGACCTGGCCGCCCTCACCGCGCAGTACGCGCTCGCCGTGCGCCGCGAGCTCGCCGCCCTCTCCTAACCCACACGCTTGATTAGATATGCAACATGTAACAAAAACCATGTGGTTTTATCAGTATTTTTATTAGAGGTAATAATACGACATACGATTTACAAATAAAAAATATTTATATTTTTTTTATTCATCTTTTTTGAAGTACAGTTATTGCTATAAGTTTGAATATTGATTCTGATATCGCACTTAACAGCAACTACAGGGTTTTATTATATGTTGTATAGGTGTGTCATACAGTGATAACGAGAAAATCACGAATAAAAATAAATACAAGAGTCCCTATATTTCTCACAGGTCAGATGCGATCACTGGCTCGACTTTATTCTGTTTCTAGTCTTAAGCGTGTATTTACGCAAAATGGCACCTTTTTAATTATACTGTTTTATTCTATACCATTTATACTATTACAAACATCAAAATTGAGTCATGTTAAAAAGTTCTTTAGATGCTTTACAAACTTTTAATTTATATTTGTTGATAGATGCTTAATTTTTACCGTATACACGACATTTTATAAGTACTTTAGATATAATTTTATTTGTTTCATAATTTTAAGCATTTTCTATTAATACTGCTATTATTATAATACAATTAAATTTTTATATAAATTCATTTTTTCTTTAAATTTTTCTCATCTGCATTTTAGCTGAAATAATAAATGATTTGCAAGTATATACTAATGTGGTATATTCAGATTGACTAAAATCCATTTGCAGTAATATCAGTAAGAAATGTCAAAAATATCTGCGAGTTTTGATCTAGCCATTACATATTATTAAATTCAGCAAGAGATAGTGTGTGTTAAACAGTTTTTACCCACGACGGAACGGAGAAGATGTATGCGTTTAGGTTGAGAGGTTGTTTGTTTGTTTGTTGGATTATTTATTTGTTTGATTGTGTGTGCAAACTAATGTTCCCATTTATCTCCAAAACGGTTTGACCAATTAAGATCTGATTTTTATAAAGGGTTTGTGATTCATCAGTGATGATTCTTAGGTAAGAGTTAACATCATAACATCGGTGTTAACTCGCCAGGAGGCGCTGCAATAAATATATTTGTGCGAACGAATGTACCCATTTATGTCCAAGACGATTTGACCGATTTAGATACGGTTCTCTGTAAAGAGTTTGTGATTCATCGGCAAAGGTTTTAAGATAAGTGTCATGGTGTTAACTTACCAGAGGGCGCTGCAATAAACGTCTTGTGCAAACGAATGTTTCTATTTATCTTCAAAATGGTTTGACGGACTTATTAAGGATTCCTGTAAAGTTTGAGATTTATAGATGATGGCTTTTAGATAGATGTTTTGATGTTAACTTCCATGGGACGCTGCAAATAAAGCTGATATAATTACAAACTCAGGTAAATCTGTCGTGATAATTACGTGAATATGTGTAGTATCTATATTTGATGTTATTACTGTTGGGGTGGGGTAGGGGTAGGGTGACATACGAGCACACAATCCACCTGATGGTAAGTGGTTGCTGTGGACCATAGATATCTACATCTATCCTCAATAAAGAATCAAAATGCAGATGCGATCCATTTCTACGACAAGGTACACAAAAGTAGAATGAACTAAGGAAAGTCATAATAAGTTGTTTATTATAACAAACCTATCGAGAAATCAACCCTTTTTAAAACGCTTTTTGGAAGAAGTCGGAATTTTTAAAAAAATATATCTAATCCTTTTCGATTACAATTGTTACATGTCTCGTGGGTTTTTCAAAATTTTTAATTTTGTTTTTTATTAATAATTTAGGGAAAGTTCCATAAATATATTAAGGTTAGGTAAAATGGAAAAATATTTAATTTTGAAATAATTTAGTATTTCGAAGACAAAATCTTGCTGAGTATTAGAAAAAAATGTGAGAAATCATTTAAATATAAATAACATATAGCAGGCAACGCACTCTGGTGTCCTAGGGCTATTCCTTAAACATTGGGCAACCGCGGAAAACATTTAGCGAAATCACCATTCTTATTGCGCAAGCAAGTCAGTTGCTTTGTGAGTGAAAACACGAAGAAAACAAATTTTCCCAAAAATAAAATTGAAACGATATTGTTAGATCCGTTGTCAAGAATACAATCACAAACAAAGAAATAAATATTGTTCGTAATAATAGTATAGGATTTCTAATAAAACAATGCAATATAAGAAATGATCATAGACTCGTGATATTTCAAAAACAAAACATTTACATGCAAAACAATGGCCGATTATCTATATTTAAATCAGTCGCCAAACGCGAACGGCACGTGACGCCGGTGCTCGTGCGCCGCTAAATATAGAACACTCACATGGAATGGACGTTGAAACGCTAGAAGGGGATAATATCGAGGACGAGGATGCAGAAGACAGTGAGGATGTAGGTTTTGTGAGTGCGTGGCAGAGGGGGGACGGGGCGGCGCTGGCGGTGCTGCGGTCGGTGTTCTCGCGGCTGGGGGGCGGGTCGCTGGTGCGGGCGGCGGGCGTGTGCCGCGCGTGGCGCCGCGCCGCCGCCGAGCCGGCGCTGTGGCGGCGCCGCCTGCTGCCGCGCGCCGCGCCGCCGCACCTGCGTGCGCTGCGCCGCGCCGCCGCCGCCGCACAGCTGCACTACGGTAATGTCTACAACCTACCGTGCATATACTACGCAGGTACTAGAAAATGTATGCATATTATTTCAATGCTGTACGCCTCTAAGCTATTAAACGTATTTATTTTAGCGCCATTGAAGTAGTATGCATAATAATCTTCTAACAATTTGAGCACTTATAACGTTTACTGCGCAGAACCCTCTGATTTGTATAGATAAGCGCTCCCACGCCTCATACGCTCCTAGCATGAATGTATTATCGTTTATCGCGCATGCTCCAGTTGTTTGCCGGCAATTGTACTATTTATTAGGCGAGACGAAGCTTTTTGGTTTCTTGTTTGATTGGAGGTAGAGCCCACGAGCTCCAACTAAGTTAGCCTTTGCCATAAAAAGGTACTCTGTGCCTCTTTCCATTCGCCTCCTAACGCTGCACAAATTTTTGGGCGGTATCTGTTCTAGTGTACAGTATAGTATGACTTCAATACTGTGCGCATCTATTTATGCTATTTAAGGTAATTATTTTGTTTATGACCGTATTTTTTGTAATTTTTCTTCTTCATAGCCAATCTGTAAAAAAGCTACAGCTAGACATTAGCCTCTCCCATGGTAGAGGTGACTCGCTTTAGTCGTCATGGATGGCAGGTGGATTGACGGTCGCAGTAAGTTAAGTTTGACGTAAAAAAATATACCGCCAGCTACCGCTAGCCATAACATTTTTCTAGCATTTGCCATAATTGCCTCTTACGTTAACACCGGGACAAAATGGAGGGATTAATTCTCTCCATCGACACATAATATGTCCCAACAACTAAAGCAAAGGCAGATATAGCCAAAAGGCCGGTATAAAATAATAGTAATAATTCGCCATCAGAAAGTGTTACTGTCACTGACGTTGAGTATATTCATTTTTCGATCATCTTTGTCTCACCCACCAACAAGTTGCCTTCAATCATTCAAAGGTGGTCATCAAATTAATAAACATATATATTATGTTTTTATGTAAGACATGGATGTTAGACAGTCTACAGCCCTGCAATGAAGGGACCCGACTTAGGCAAAGCTACTTAGGTCGTGAGTCAAACCAAGACGCAGGGAGCGCCATTGAGAATAGCGATCCGCCAAACTACCATCGCAGAGACGCAATGCTGAAGAACACAACAAGTATCAATACGACTATCGTCGGGCTTACACCATGTCAAAGTCTTCCATATAATCCCAGCTGATATCACCGCCCGCATACCTTCATTAACCAGAACCACAAGATGCGTCGAATCAGGCGCAACACACCCGCAGATCCACCACAAGATGCAATACTGCAAGTAGCAGTAAGCATCAATGCAACTATCATACGGATGGCGTCGCCTCACAACACACCCACATGATCCCTATCGACTTTGGTAACAAAGTTGGTACTGTTGTTAACTAAAAATACCACCAACGTATCATAGTAGCACGCTACTAAGACGTCAGTAGCCAAAACTCTACTTATCATAGCGATATTGCACTAAGACATGGATTTGAGTATACTTGCTGCACTTATAACAGTTAAGTTATTAAGTTAATTATATATAATAAGATATTAAGTTAAGTACTACAAAACACACTCGCCCTAATCCGAAAGATAGCCGACGTATCATAATGCTATGAGGGTGACCCTGAAAGTTAATAGAAAATAAAAATCTGAACAAACTAGCAAGTTATTAGTTTTATTATATATTTTCAAAATAGTGTCCATTTACATCAATACATCCGATGGAACCACTGAGAAAAGCACTTTGCCCATTAGTCTTTAGGGGTCTCTTCGACGGCATTTTTAAACGCAGCCACTGCTTCCTCGGCGTTCATAAACCGTTTTCCTCTAAGTTTTTCTTTTATTTTCCGAAATAAATAAAAATCGCAAGGTGCGAGGTCAGGGCTTTAGGGCGGGTGACCCAGTAAATCCACGTCTGACGTCGCTTAGTAGTCGAATGTTTTCTTGGCGGTGTGTGACGAGGCGTTGTCGTGGTGAGGTCGTTTCTCATGAACTTTTTTTCCAAGACAAGTGGCAAACAATTGTTAGTGTACCACTCTGCAGTAACTCTTTTTCGGTCCTCTAAATCGAAGAACGAGGCCACCAACTTTTTCCCATGCTTCGACCTCTCTTCACTTTAGTTGGCAGCTTCTCGGAAGGAAACACCCAGACAGCAGCCTGTCACTTAGTTTCAGGATCATAACAATAAATCTAGCTTTAGTCACTCGTAAGTATGTCGAACACAGCATTTGAGTCACCTCCTCCTAGACAAATATGTATGCAGCTGGGAAAGGAGTTTCAAAAGCCGTAGAAAAAAACGTTGAAAATCATCGCCTAAAGAATCATTGAAAACCCAAAGATTTCGATATATTTTAACGTCGGCAGGTGTTGAATGAATGAGACGTGTTGTTGATACTAAGTCTCTAATTATACTGCTCTTACATTAATATATAAGTTGTGTGGGCTACTCCACACTACAATATAATACTAGGCGGGCTCTGCGGCCTTAAAACATTGTACCCTCTCACACACTTCATCTTTCAGGTTCATGCTTCATCATTACTTACCACCAGGTGGGAATATTCAAGCACTGGCCTATAATAAGTAAAAAAAAAAACAGTAACTCTTTTAGTTGACTGTTGCAAATGAAAATACAGCTGCGTGACATATTTACCTTGCCAGCTACCCGCCAGCGCGATCTACAGCTGGGATACATTTTTTGTTCTAAATTGTTAGTCTAATAGTATGTTAAACAAACAAAAAACTTACAGAGTCTTCGTGGTCGGGCTGGACGTGGCGGTGCGAGTACTGGCTGACGGCGGCGCGCTGGCGGCTGCAGGCGCGCGAGTTGGCGGCGGGCGGCGCCTGCGTCACGCACGCCGCCCTCAGCCACGCCGCAGACCGCATCGCTGTCACCGCAGACGACGCTTCCTTCACTGTACCTAGCTTTAGATTTGCGAAATTAGGACATTACGAAATTAGGACATAAAATTAGTTTCATGACATTAAATCTATCAACATTTCATGTGTAAATTAGTAATTCCATAATTCAATGCACAACAATATGCAACGCACTTGCAATTCTCGTGGTGTTGCAGTTGTTAATGGGCGGCGGTAGTCACTACCCATCAGGTAAGCCGCATGCTTATTTGCCCCCTTGTATGCAAAAAAACTATGCCTTACTTTTACGAAAACAAGCACTGTCGTGCTACGCGCGATTTATAGATGATACTAATTTAGTGCAACTAATTTCATCGCATAATCGCGATGTTATAAATTATAATGTACACAACCTCTAATCTTAATAAACACAGATTACAATATAATATGAAATGTCTTCTACCATTTTCTTTTGTAGTTTTGTCAGTCACGAGCGAGCACGAGCGAGCACAAGCGCAGAGTAACCAGCGTATCTAATTCTAGTAATTCTAGCTTAAATTTTAGAGGTGTCGACATGCATACGGTCGGGGGGGGGGCTCTACAAATAAAGCATTATTGTCGCATTTCACACACTTGAATGAAACTGTTGGTTGTTGTGCTATTAAAGTAACAAAAATAAACTAATCTAACTGTTTCAATATTGGTGAGACTTCTAATATTTCGTATTTTGTAGATGCAAGTAAAGTATTCTACTTCTTTTCGGTTTCGTAAATAAAGGGTACCCAACAGAGTATAACTAAGCCTCCGCTATCCATCCGCATGTCAGTCAGCGGGCTGTATCTCATGATCCGTAATAGGTAGACAGTTGAAATTTTCACTGAATGTGTATTTGTGTTGCCGCTATAACAACAAATAATAAAAATAACAATAAATGAAAAATTAAAGGGAGCTCCGCTACTAGAAACGTGTTTTTACCTACACAGTATTAAATCTTATACGATGGTACGGAACACTTTATGCGCGATTCCGATTTGCACTTGGCCGGTTTTATTTGTATACTATGGGATGCCATCAAAAACATAACTTGTAAAAAAAGCCAAGTCTAGCAACTCAGTTCTTCTACCGTAAAAAGTTGTGAGATCCATGTAATACCAAGTCGGTTAATTTATTCAGTCCATAGATTGATACATAGATTGACTTGGTAATCGCATGAAAACACAATATATCTCACAAGTAATACATATTATATTAAATTAGATTGTTTAGTGCGATTGCCAAGTCAATCTATGTATCAATCTATGGACTGAATAAATTAACCGACTTGGTATTACATGGATCTCACAACTTTTTACGGTAGAAGAACTGAGTTGCGAGACTTGGCTTTTTTTACAAGTTATGTTTTTGATGGCATCTCATTTCTTTTTGTAGATAGTTATATCTAGGTAGCTATTTACATCTATTATTCCATTATACATAATTATATAGGTACACTGATTTATTCACTGCAAATGTAACTTTGTAATACTATATGTTTATATGGAATTACAAAGTTATTTATGCAGTTGGTGTATCTCGAAAACTGGACCGAAATTGTAAAATATTTTAATTTTTTCTTGATTTATATATTAAACAATAATTGTATTCCAATTTTGAAGTTTCTATCTTTGCTAGAAGTGCCTTAGAGTTTTGATGATCGGTCAGTCAGTGAGTGACAAAATTAAGAAATTTTGACTAGTTATAATTCTTAAACTACTGGTTCAAATTTAATGAAATTTGAAATATACCGAGTTTATACAATGCTTACTTGGTTAGTAAAAATTCAGGCTTCTAGTTTTATCCATAACGAAGTTATAGGGTTTCGGAAATGGCCTGAACTGCTTCGAGAAAAGGATGGTACGGCCGTGCCGCTTTTTTGCTCGACTTGGCGGGGGCACTGCCGTGCCCCCAGATAATGCGACTGACATTGAATTAATTATAAAATTTGATAATAATAAAGATGTTCATAGTGTATACATGAGGAATAAGCATAAACTTGTAACGCCAGTTACTACTCGTAGATCACAGAAATAGTAATTTATTTAAGGGGGAATTTGTACAATTATACAACAAAATTGCAGAAAATTTACAAATATTGGTCACCACCAAGTTTAAAAATTTAATTTTACAAAAGGGATTATTATAACATTAAGGATTTGAAAAAAAAACGTTTATAAATATTTGTACAAAAAGTTTATTTTATTTCTACAAAATATTTATTACAAAAGATACATATATTTTATTCATATAAATAATATATATGTCTGCTGGTTCTTCCCAAGACAGAATTATTTTATGAACCAGTGCTAAATTAAGAAATGACTTTCCACAAGTAATATGTTATAATCTACTATTTAGAATGAAAATTATCTGTTCTGTTCCGCTCTGTTCCGTTCTATTCAATTTTTTGACTGCGGCAGGTGTGGGAGCGCGTGGCGGCGGGCGGCGCGTGGCGCTGGGCGCGCGGCGGGGGCGGCAGCCTGCGCGCGCGCGGCTGGGCGGCGGCGGGCGCGGCGCGCTGGGCGCCCGGCGACGCGCGCCTGCTGCTGGCCGGCCCGCTCGCGCTGGCCAACCGCTGGGAGCTGATCGTGCTGCGCTTCGACCGTACGCACTGCAAACTGCGCTTATTTCATCCTCTCATAATTGCAATACAGGCCTCTTATATTATCTGCCTCGTTGGGCTAGTTATTGTAAACATTGCTGTTAATGAGATACCGGGTTTGAATCCCGGGATAGCCCAAAATCAGTTAGCCTGGAGTCAAAAAAGTAACGGTGTTTAACCGCCGTGCCTCTGAAAGCACATAAAGCCGTAGGTCCTGCGGCTGATCTCTCTCCGGTCGTGTCGGATTACCGTTGCATTAGACTGTAACAGGCAATGCATAGAGAGCGCAAATGTGCTTACGCATACACTCATGTACTAAAATGCTCTCCTGCGCAAATGGCTAGTCTCCATTGGTGACTGGCCGCCGTGACCGATATTCATTCTGGACGACATTAGTATTATATCTCGTATTTATAACTTTATTTCTTCGCACCATTGATCTATTAAAAACAGAGAGTGAGTAATTATTTCATGCTATGTATGATAGCCGTGGTAACTCAGATGGTTAGCGCTCGCTGTAAAATTTACGGTACGCGTACAACCCGTGTTCGAGCCCCGCCGGCTACAATGAAAATGCTAATTTACCACGTGCTCGGCGGGTGAAGGAAAACATCGTGAGGAAACGTGCATGTCTGAGCAATAAGAGAAAAATCGAAGGCATGTGAAGTTCGCCAACACGCATTAAGCAGCGCGGCGAACATTTTCTTCCCCCTTAAACCCTTAAACCCTTTCAGAAATGAGGGGAGGCCTGTTCCCAGCAGTGGGACGTATTTAGGCCGTAACTATAATGTATGATATCACAAAAATGTTATAAATGTTATTAGTGCGTACAGTAAGTAAAGTACAGCAAATACAGTACTTGAAACTAATCGCACCAATAACTTTGTCAACGCCGACTACCGATAACTTGTAGTTTTCCAGAATTTGCCTTTAAATATATCTACCGAAAACAGCTTTACAAATAAATATTGCCCTGGATATCTCTACGGATTTCTATGGTTTCAAGTCTACAGTTTTCTAATATTATATTCATGAAAGTACTTATTTGGCTCTGCTTTATATGTATTTGGCTTATTTTATATTTTTAACAATTCACTCTTTAAGTTGGCTTTTTAGAACACGTATTAATACGAAGTGTTTAGTATCTTCTTAAAATTCGGTTTCTGCACATTGACATAATATCACGTTACCTTCCTCTACGCCCCCGTGCTCCTGACTGCAGGATGCATGTCTTGTTAATGTATGAGGTTAATAATTTGCTTTAATTATTGAATTTCGATTTTAATATAATTTTTTGTTCTAGAAATATGAATTCATCGCGAAGAAAATGCAAATATAACGCTGATGTATTTTATTATATATGTGGTGTTGTGGTGTGACTAACAAGGTACGAAGTATCACAGATTTTGTTAAAGAAGTTTATACTGAATACTTCAGATTATATATTGAAAAACTAGATAAAGTAGGTTTGTAAATCTTGTGTTGAGTCTTTACGTTTGTGAAAGAAGGAGACCGCAACGGGTTAAATTTTAGTCTCCCTATAATTTGGATGCCTTAACTTCGATTGCCATTAATTTGCGTCGACGAGTTGCTTGTATGGCATTTTAATATCGTACGAAGGCATTTTTCCTTTGTCGGGTAGAACGCTAAGAATTTGTGAACTGAGAGGAGATCGCGTTCGTCTTCGGTTATAATTTTGTGCTAAGTGACGTTAGACTTGAGTTCAGATAACCCTGAACGCCCACTGGAGTGATCGAACATTGTGGAGCAGAGCAGCGCATGTGGGACTGCTGGCCGATTACATCGGTGACGTCAGGTTACATTTACACACCTTCTTACACCACTACCACACCCACCTACTTGCCTTTGACGGTACCTTGTCGTCGACCCTACCTCCAGAACTCGGTAAGTTTGTGTTTGCTTATCCAGCCATTACATAATCATTATCCATAGGCCATTTGGGCCCGAACCCTCTGGTTGCCCGTCGAGTGTGCTACTCATGGGCGCTAGTACAGTCGACTTCTGTAGGGACAACTGAGGGCCGCAACAGCCGGTTTGCGTTGATTTAAAAATCGTTAACTTTTTACTTGGTCAGCAAACTGGATACACAAAATACCCTTGGTATATTTGTACGTGGGATTGTAGAGCGAAGCACGTTCATTAGGAACAAGATGTGTGTTCCTCTAGAGAATCCTTAATTGTTGGTAAAGCCAATATAATTAATGAGCCACTGTTAATAAGAGAAAAGATCATAGTTAAAAAAAGATCATAGAAAAGATCCGAAGTATGGTGCCACTCACGCTCCCTTCGCGGTTGCGTTCTGCAGGTTGCCGCCGTGTTTGGCATTACAGGTCGGCGGATTGGGACGGAATGCGGTCTTTCTTTGCATTCTACCCATGGGGGCGGGTTTGCTTCTCGCCGGATGATCCCAGCGCTGTTGCTGACTCTGTCACTGATGTGGTGCTACAGGGAATGGAACTATTTATTCCATCATCTGTGGTACCCATCGGTGGCAGATCTCAGCCTTGGTTTGGTCGCTCCTGTAAAACTGTATTACGCAGTAAGCAGGAGTGTTATCAAGCCTGGGCTGCGGCTTCGGCAACTCAGGATGTAAACACCAGCATACTTAAAAAGAAGTATAACTTCGCCTCCAGGTCCTTCAAAAGCGTCATTGCCAAGGCAAGGTCTGAGCACATAGGCAGAATTGGCGAGAAGCTAGTTCGCCTTCCTTCGGGAACCCGTGCATTCTGGTCTCTCGCCAAGGCTGTCCAAGAGAATTTCTGTAAGACATCACTACCATCTCTGCACAGGGAGGATGACTCACTGGCCCAAGACGCAAAAGACAAAGCCGATCTTTTAGGCTCCCTTATTGCGTCCTACTCGACTCTTGATGACGGGGGGAAAACACTGCCGACCATCCCGCGGTGTGAGTGCTCCATGCCGGATGTGCTGTTCTCACAGCGCTCGGTTCGCAAAGCACTTCTCTCCCTGGACATCTAGAAGTCGAGTATGCCTGACGGAATCCCCCCAATTGTGCTGAGGACGTGTGCTCCGGAGTTGGCACCGGTCCTAACGCGTCTTTTCCGGTACTCCTACTCCCAAGGCGTAGTCCCGAATTCATGGAAGACAGCTTTTGTCCACGCGATCCCTAAAAAAGGCGACCGATCAGACCCGTCCAACTATAGGCCTATCGCGATCACCTCCTTGTTCTCCAAAATAATGGAATCCATTATTAACTGCCAGCTCATCCTGTACCTTGAGGATCACCAGCTAATACCGCCAATACGGATTTCGTCGGGGTCGATGAGCTGGTGATCTCTTGGTCTACCTGACCCATAGATGGGCGGAGGCAGAAGAGTCCAAGGGGGAGGCGTTGGCCGTTAGTCTGGACATTGCGAAGGCCTACGATCGGGTTTGGCATAAAGCGCTTCTTTCGAAGCTCCCTTCCTAAGGGCTTCCCGAAAAATTGTGCAATCGGATTACCAGCTTCCTTGCAGATCGGAGCATCAAAGTCGTTGTAGACGGTGCATGTCCTGACTACAGGCCTATTAACGCTGGTGTTCCACAAGGCTGCGTGCTATAAAGCTGAACGCTTATAAACGCTGTTTCTCCTGCATATCAATGATATGTTTCTAACTGGCAACATTCATTGCTATGCGGATGACAGCACTGGTGATGCTCTATACACCGGCCGTGCTAATATTTCTCGGGAAAACGTCTCCGAGTACCGGAACAAACTTGTGTCTTAAGTCGAGTCTTTGCTAGACAAAGTCTCGAACTGGGGGCGACTAAATCTAGTCCAGTTTAATCCTCAGAAGACACAAGTTTGCGCGTTTACCGCTTAAAAGAACCCCTTTGTCGTATCTCCTCAGTTTTAAGGCACTCCCCTAGTTGCCTCAGCCAGTATCGGAATCCTCGGCGTCGACATATCGAGTGACGTGCAGTTTCATGGTCACTTGTAAGAGAAAGCCAAATTGGCCTCTAAAAAGCTTGGCGTGCTCAGCAGAGCGGGACAGTATTTTATGCCGGCACACTGCCTGCAACTTTACAAGGCGCATGTTCTGCCTCACATGTAATACTATTCCCATCTCTGGGCAGGGGCTCCCCAGTGCCAGCTCCTTCCACTTGACCGCATCCAGCGCAGAGCGGCTCGAGTCGTCGCCGACCGAGCCCTTTCTGATCGGCTCGATTCACAACGAAGAGATGTTGCATCCCTTTGCATTTTCTTTCGCATCTACCATGGGGAGTGCTCTGAGGAATTGTTCGGATTAATCCCAGCCGCCAAATTTCACGAATGCACATCGCGGCAGAACTCCCGATACCATCCACATCATCTGGATGATTGGCGGTCCACCACTGTGCGATTTAGAAGAAGTTTTCTTTCTCGCACGACTTCCTTGTGGAGTCGATTACCATCAGCGATTTTTCCGGACCGATACGACTTAGGGACCTTCAAGAAAAGAGCGTACTCCTTTTTAAAAGGCCGGCAACGCATCTGCAATTCCCTCCCTGGTGTTGCAGTTGTTCATGGGCGACGGTAGTCACTTACCATCAGGTGAGCCGCATGCTCGTTTGCCCCCTCTCCTATAAAAAAAAGTGTTGCTACTACATATCAAATCAGGTGTGATGAAGCAATTCGTCAAAGCATTGGACAAGGAACGAGAATGCTTTAAATACATTTGTAAGATATTTCCTAAGCTGACTATGGAAAAGTAGAAGCTGGAATATTTCATGGCTCTCAAATTCGGAAATTAACGAAAGATTTGAACTTTATGAAATTTATGACTAATAAAGTGAAGCTTGTGTTGTTCATTGAACATTTTCTAGGAAACCACAAAGTACCAAAAAATAGGGAAATTATGCAAAAAAATGTTGAAAAGCTTTAAAATTTTAGGAGCAACTATGAGCATTTTTAACAGTGGTAGAGCCATGCGGCAGAATTGCTGTCGCATGGATGGGCCGGCTCGAACCGGGGTGGTACCATGAACTCACAGAATACCAGCGTGAAGTAGAAGTTTACCTCTGCGTTTCGCTTGGTGAGTGCAGGTGGCCGGAGGCCCTTTTTACTAGAAATGAGGCATTCCATCTTAGTCCTCACGGGTGACAACGCATCTGCATTTTGATTCGCAAACGAGGATAGATGTAGATGTCTATGGGCCGCAGCAACCACTTACCATCAGGTGGACTGTGTGCTCGTTTGTCACCCTTATCCTATAAAAAAAAGCATAAAGTTAAAATGTCTCCTCAGTCATCTGGATAGATTTCCTGAGAAATTGGAAAATTATAGTGGATATAAGGAAAACGTTTCCACCAGGATCTAAAAATGATGGAAGAAAGGTATCAGGGTAGATAGGACCGTCACGTGATGGCACATTACTACTGGTCTTTGAAAAGAGATTCTCCCCAAAAAAATATAACAAGAATGCTATTAAAATAATTTTTACTTAACTTAAAATAAGTTTTATGATTTTTTTCTTCTTTTCATCTTTTGTTTATATATAATAATTATTAAAACAAAACATTTAATAATAGTTTTCAAAATAAAGATTAAAAAAATCAGAACCAATCTTCCAAAGCCATCAGTAGTTTCACGAATTGTTGGCGTAGAGGTACTCCAAACCACTCTTATATTAAGGGCAACAAAACCACTGTTGACCGTTCCATGATGTCAGATTTCAAATGTCCAAATCACCTAGATGAAGTCTAAGATATAGATAAGTAAGTCAATGAGTTATGGAAATGAAACTTATCTTAATAATTAATATACTATTAGGCACACGAGTAAAGAAATCGTACCCTACAGAGGCAAGTTTCATACAACCGCACTGTGATAGGTATACTATCACAAGCTTGAGGCACATGTGTGCGTGAACACTGGCGGCTCGTTACATACAGAAATAAACTGCTTTAAACTGGCTCGGCTAGTGCTCAAAATCAGGGTAGTGTCAAAAATAATAATTGTCAAATTTTGTTTTTTTTTTAAATAATAATTCGTATCAAAGGAAATATAAAAAGCGTAAATATGGTTTAGGTTGATTTAAATTTTAACGAGGTTTCCGCAAGCGATACCGCTAATTTTGTGAATAAAATTAATAATTTGTTTGATTTCTTAAACTCAAGTACACTGGAATCTCCAAATAAATATAAAAGAGTTTTTCGATTCGATAGTTATCAAGTTGAGCTTTTCGGAAGAAATGCTAATTTTTTCAAGAATATAAAATCGATAAGAAGTGATAGGCGGAAAGACGTTATAAATAGCATGAATTTTATTCAAGGATTTCAAATGTCTATAAAATTTTTAATAAAACTTCATGAAGTATTAAAATCTAGATGAAAATTTTATAATCTAGATAAGAAGTATGAAAAGTCAGACAGGCGTGTCATAATTGCCAGGACCATAGGAACCAACATGTCATCTAGTTAGTATTGCCTTCAATAAGATGTTTATTACCAATATCTTAGGGAAACGTCAAAATACTCATTGTGAATACGATTTTGATATGTTACTACTTATGAAACCAGACGATTTTAATATACCAGCACCGCAACCTGACAATGTTACTGCCCCTGTGTTAATAGTAGGGACAAATGATGATCTATTGTATTTAACAGAAAAAAAATGGTTTAGTCTATTTGTCGGGATATTTATATAGAAAATATTATCTCAAACACCACAAATATAAGAAAATAAAATTGTACGATAGTAGATCTGAGCAACATATAAATATGGGAAAGTATTCTTTTTTCAGCCATTATAAGAACTTTAATAAAGATAGTATTCAATCGGATTTTATAACAATAATTTATGACAATTTTATTGCGTTTGTGGAATTGCTTGAGCAAAAATTTCGCAAATATTTTGACGTCGAAAGTAACATTGTAAATTTTGATAGTGAAATATTTAAAAAAAATAATTGAATATACATATTTAGAATTATTTATAAAAAACCTCCCACCCTCCCTCCATCGCGCGCACTATACCCGTCGCCGTCAATCCCAGCAATACCACACTAGGCACCACTCTCGAAAATACGACACGTGTTTCGCCTCTACACGAGGCATCCTCAAGATAAGTAGACTCTGCGGAGGCTGGCCTCCACTAAACCCCCTTATATCTGGGCAGGACACCCAGATTATAATGGACCCCATTATAATGGATTTCTGCAAAGTAACGCCTGATTCTATTAATTATAATGGTAATATTATTTTTCGATAATTGTTATGATGTTATGATAATTAAACAAGCGCATTGCTCGTTGATCTACTATGAACTCTTTAGAACATAACAAAAACGCTACTGCACAATTTAACTGTTATTCTTATCTGTTCTTAAAATAAATTTAAAATGGAATTTAAATAAATAAATTAAAACATATTTTAAAAGGCGTGCAAAAATAATGTAAATCAAAGATTATTATTTTTATGAAATTATAAATCGAATAAAAAATCGCTATTTATCGATTTTATGTCTGTTAATTAGCAACATCAAATCTGACACCTAGATCAATGTCATAATTCCTATATATAAAAAAAGTACTCTGTGATAGTCACAAGTCGAATTCCTTTGTATTTGTGTTATTCTGTTTGTTTTCCTCGCGGATTTGTTATCTAAGCACCGAATAATCTTTCTAAATTGACTCTGATAATTCTTCTCATCCTATTGACCACGACCAGCAAAGGATACCCTCCATCTCGGTATTTTCAACTGATTTATTTATCAAAGTGACAAACGATAATTCTACCTAATGGGAAGAAACTATTGCAGCCTGGACACATGCAACCATCAAGCAAATAAAGTCAAACAAGTAAAAAAATAAAAAGTCAGGAAACTGTATGCATTTTGGATCTTTTACCCATTAAATTGTGAAACACTTATATTTAAACTATTATTTGACGGCAGAAATACTTTTGAGGGTGGTATTAGTACAGACAATATTTAGGCAGAAAGTAAAGTTCTACAACTTCTATTGCTTTTTCAGTTTGTGTTTTTGGTGCTTGCTTCAGAGAACGGTCGAGGAGTGACAGAGGTACGTGCGGAGTGCAGTTCATGCGGTGGTTGCTGGGCGAGCGCTGGCACCTTCGTAACACTGATACCGCGCCTCCTAGCGCCCGCACGCGCCGTCACCACCGTGTGGCTCAACGCGGCCGAGCAGGTGCCTTTATATCTTCTTCTTCATTATTAGCCTGTAAAATTCCAGGTCTAGAAGACCTCTGCCATTGTAGGGATATTTGTAATGTTGGATTTTTCTAATTATTGAACAATGCGTGGCTAAATTTGATTATATTTCCTCGTCGTTAAATGTCGGAACCAACATTTTAAACATTTTAAAAAGTACTGCACCTTCGACGGCGTTGACGCTTAACAGATGCCTTATCGTCGCTAGGTGGAGACGAAGTTCTTTATCTTCTTCTTCTTAATAACTGGCTTTACGGCTCTGGGATCTAGCCCTTCTGAGCCTCAAGTTACAATATATTATAATAATTATCCTTCATAGTATACTGCTTCACAATATGTTGATGCGTCAAATTGTGCAGCCCTTGGGAGATTTTCACTGCAACTTGAGACGGCAGAAAGCTGACGGTTGGCGATGGTATCTCAAGACGCCTAAGCAGTCTGACACCTTATTTTGAGAAACACATCACCATCAGAGCACTTGTTTCACAGTTTTCCACTAATAATTCACACACGCAGTCACTTAATACACAAAATCGTACCACTTTTACATATTAAAGTCCACTTCAAACCATTATTTATACAATAATACAGGAGCAGCAAGCCGGCGTCGGTCAAGTCCCCCCAAAACTCAATTTTTATTATCTTTGTCAATTATTGTGGAGCATAGAACTCAACACTTAAGACCTCCGGATATATTCTTTTTTTTTTTATAAAACCTAAATAACAAAACGGACTTACAGTCCACCTAAAGGTGACTTTCTGCAGCATTCAAACGATCTTTGTATCTCCTATACTAAGTCACAGATGCATTGCCACCTCTGAGGACTAAAATGGAATGCCTCACAGCCTGTTATCATACTGAAAACCTCAGTACAAGCACTGCCATTTCGTAAATTAGTAAGCGGTCAGTTTCTACTCAATCGGACTCCTTTATATAAAAATAATCTACCACCTACTAAAACCACAAAACACCTCACCAAGAACACTGAAACCAGGAACCTTGTATTTCAATCAATCTCGTGTTCTGCATTTGTTCATAGAAACTGCAGTCGGAGTATGCCGGTGTGACTGTGCCGGTACTGCGGATATACAACGAGGCAGCTGCGCATATTACGTAAGATTAGATCAATCTAGTATCACAGTAGTAGTACATTTGAATATAACTGTACACCTCTACGCCACATCAAGTGTGTGACAGTAATCAACATTAACCGTATAGTCGTGGTGTAAAATATCTTCTTCCCCATATCATCCCGTGGGTTTTCTTAGGAATAACAGTAAGAAATTGAAGAAATAACAAGGCAGCAGCGTTTTCCTGATAAGAACTTAAAATTATAAATGCTGTGGTTGCAAACCTGCCGGCTAACCAGGACAACTATGGCAGAATTCCCCATAAGAGGCAGTCTATTGGGAGGTTTGTGTTCAATAGTGCATCTATAAACGAATCAATACTTGCACACCCTACTACGATAGTTGTATGAATTAATATTAAACAAAAAGAAACTATTAATCATCATCATCATCATTATAGCCCTTCACAAGTCCACTGCTGAACATAGGCCTCCCCCAAGGAATGCCACAAAGCACGATCCTGAGCCACTTGCAGCCATCGTTTTCCTGCATGTCTTACCAGGTCGTCACTCCATCTAGTGGAGGGACGCCCTACACTTCGCCCGCCGGTAGGAGGCCGCCACTCAAGAACCTTTTTTCCCCATCGTTTGCCGGTTCTTCGAGCTATATGGCCGGCCCATTGCCACACAACTACAAAGTTTCTTGGCGTTCACATTGATGAAAATCTGAAATGGCAAAGCCATATAGAATTCGTATGCAAAAAAGTGACACAGTCGCCTTATAACCTATATATGCTAGCAAAAAAAGTCAGTCTCCCCACCATTACTTGTGGCTTATCATGGTTATGTTGCGTCCAGGCTTAGATATAGAATAATATTTTGGGGAAACGCCACTAACTGGGATAAAGTATTTAAATGTTAAAAAATGTGTAAACATGCTATGCGTGGTTTAAAAATAACTGATAGCTGTAAAGATTACTTCATGAAACTAAAACTACTTACCGTACCATCACTATACATATTTGAAATAGCTTTATTTATCAGGCAATATCCATCACTATTTAAATTTGAGATTTAGAGATTTCGCAATAGAAGCACATTATATAATAACCTTGGTAGAACATATAAAACTACCTGTATGGAAAAAGTGTGTTTGCTATGGCTCCAAAGATATACAATAAGATTCCAAATAACATCAAAGAGTGTAACGATATACAGATTTTCAAAGATAAATTGTTCCACTTTCTAATTGAGCATTCATTTTATTCGATCGATGAATTTTTTTCCGAGTGTCAGAGATAATAAAAGTCTAACGGATACTACATAATTTTATCAAAATTAAAGTTATATATAAATTAATAATATTTTTATAATTTATATGAATGTTTTGATACAAATATTATTTAATTTGATTTTCTATATAATTTTATTATATTTAATATTCTTTTTCTATTATTGTAATTATAATTATGGGGTATTTGTATAGTTTTCTCATCTGGTTGGGCTGTATAAATATATTATTGAAAATGAAAATGATAAACTTACATAAATATCAATAAAATAAAATAAGTACATAAAAATTACATAAATATATAAAAACCCAACCAGATGGAAGCCCTCGGCAGGGGAGACCAAACGGCCAAGGGTTAGGGGGAAAGGGAAAGAAACCGGCGGACGATGCGGGCGGTATCGAGGAGCACCGCCTTCTGCATTTGAGCTTGGAGCGATCCGTCTCGGAGTCCCAGTCGCCTCAGATGACCCGAGAGGCTGACTGGGATCCGTGGGGACTGGGAACCGTTCGCAGAAACGACCACAGGAATAATTTCGGCCGGCAGACCACCCCACATGTCGGTCACCTCGTGAGCCAGGTCCAGATATTTTGTCAACTTATCTGTTTCGGCTTTCACGAGGTTCTAGTCATAAGGAATGCTAATGTCGACCAAAAATATCCTTGACTGTGCCCGATCCATCAGCACAATATCAGGCTTATTCGCAAGAATAGTCCTGTCTGTGATGATGGCCCGGTCTCAGTAGAGCCTGGCGCGGTCATTTTCGAGCACGGCTTCCGGCAAGTACTTATAATACGGCAGTTTCCGAGATACCGTATTTCAGAGCGAGCTCCTGGTGTATAATCCTGGCTACTAGGTTGTGTCTGTGCAAATACTCAGAGTTAGAAAGCGCCGAACAACCGGAGATAACATGCCTAAGTGACTCACCGGATGGCGACAAGCTCGACAGATGTCGACGGTGCCATCTTTTAGGATGTATCTCCGATAATTGTTGGTCTTAATAACCTGATCCTGTATCGCACAGACAAAACCTCGGTTTCCCCAAAGAGGTCACCGGAACGTAGCCAGTGGAGGGAGGCGACTGTGTCTACGCAAGGCTCATGTAGAGCCTTGTAGAACCTCCCGTGGAGCTCCTTCTCCTTCCATACGGTCTCCCGATCGGAAATGCTCTGTACTGCCGGGTCTTGCCTTTGCTCGTTGGCTAAGGATAGAGGGGTAAGTCCTTTATCACAAGAAACAACGTCCCTATAGAATTGATCATCCGCTCTCGTCAGAAAGTAGTTAC
The DNA here is from genome assembly GCA_033319125.1 of Parnassius glacialis. Lineage (NCBI taxonomy): Eukaryota > Metazoa > Arthropoda > Insecta > Lepidoptera > Papilionidae > Parnassius > Parnassius glacialis. The sequence continues at coordinate 55,931,860 of JAVANC010000017.1, forward strand.
GGAGGCTGCACACTTCGCGATTATGCATGGTAAGCGCGCTTAAAAAAACCGCGTCCACCATGCTTCCGCGGCAAGTACAACCTCATTACTGACGACCTCGGATGATGCATCCTGTGGGACGTCATAATTGTGAGGACTGTTCTATCCAGAGCGTTCAGTTCGGTCTGAGTCCACCTGAGCATGCCAAATGTATACATGAGAACAGGCATGATCCAACCGTTATATGCATGTGTCTTATTAACGCCCGACAAAAGACTGTTAAGCACTTTTGTCAAGCGTGCATAAAACACAACCGCAATCTGACTGTTGTCCGCCTCATCGATACGTATGTTCTGTGACATACCCAGGTATCGGTATGTTTCAGCCTAGGATAGGGTCTTTATGTTGATGGGCATAGATAAGTCTATGCCCTCAGAGTTAGCAACCCTACCCCTTTCGACATGGAGGATCGCACACTTATCCGTCCCCAGCTCCATTCTAATAGAATTGCTAAAATCACAAGTGATGTTTAGCAATTCCATAAGATGAGAGCGACTAGAGGCGAATAACTTGAGATCATCCATATAGAAAAGGTGGGTCACTTTTGTACCTCCTCTCCGAAGCTGAAATTCCCTCCCGGAACCCTTCAGTAAGGTACTAAGAGGGTTCAGAGGGAGGCAGAACCAGATTGGACTCAAACAATCGCCCTGGAAGATACCCCTTTTTATCCTTATGTGGTTCTCCGCAGCCATCATCCGCTCACCTAGATGACAAAGGTACTCCACAGTCCATACACTACCCGAGAAAGTCTCGAACTGTACAGTCGACCTTGTACAACTCGAGGACCCTCTTAAGCCATGTATGAGGTACCGAGTCGAATGCCTTTTTGTAGTCAATCCAGGTGGCGGAGAGATTCCGACGGTTGCGTTTAACCACCTTGCCAATGACCGCGTCAATGAGGAGTGGTTCCTTGGTTCCACGACCACCGCCCCGACATCCATTTTGAGCGCGCGACATCACCTGATTTGAGTTCAGATGACGAGCGATTCTCGCGCTCAAAATGGATGTAAGTGTCTTGTATATGGTAGGAAGACACGCTATGGGGCGGTATTTGCTCGGGTCTGTGGAATCCCGACCTTTAGGAACCAAATGAGTGATCCCAGTAGTAAAGAGGCTCGGGAGCGACTTTTGGTCGAGAGCCTCTTGAAACTGTCGGGCGAGCACAGCGTGACACACCACGAACTCCTTCAGCCAGTAGTGATGCAGTCCGTCGAGTCCCGGGCTTTTCCATTTCGGGGCCCTACGGACCGCCTCAGCTACGTCATCCGGCGTTATGATGACAGGGTCCATGGGCGTAACATTCGCACACTGACTCGCCACAACTTCCATCCAAGGGCCCTCGCTGTGGGTTTACGGGCTCTGACCACAGGCCGCGCCAGAATGCGATAATGTCGGCCTGATTCGGTGCTGGGCCCGTTCCACGTACCATTGGTCGCTCCAATTATTCATAGAACCTCTTCTGATCACTCTGGAAGAGACGATTCTGGTTGATGGACCGTGTCGACCTCTCGGTATATCGCCGAATCCGCTTCCCCCAAGCAGCGATTCTCTGCTTCAGGTCGTCTATGCGCGCCGTCAGTTTTTGCGTTATATCCGTCTGGGACAAACTGATGTTTGTCCCAGCAAACGCCATCCTGACGGTGCGCACAATTCTCGGCCTATTATTGCCCGACCTGAAGCTTATCAGCCTGCCGATAAGGGGCCCTTGCCTTTGCGATACGGTCCTCAATCCTTCTTCTCCAGGCTGGGATGGCGCTAATTTGTCTAGTAGCGCGTCCAGCCGTGGGAAGATTGGCACCAATAATACGGCAAACTGCCAGTGCGGTGCCAATAAGAATTGAGTCCGTATCGCAAAGGTCCCGGCTGGCTTCCAAATAGGTCACCAGCATTAGGTTGAGAGCCCTTACGACAGCCTGGTTCCGCTTGCTTAGGGGTATACGGGGAAGTCGCGGTTGATTCTCAGGAGGCGTTCTGTGCGTTTCCCTAATCGCCTCTTCAATATGCTCCTCATTTGCTCTTATTCCTAGGCGACTATCGTCGCCTGAGTCAACCACAAAGAGATCTACGGCGGCATCTGCATGTGCCGGTTGCTCTGCAACTCGTAGAGCCGCATCTCCTGTCGTAGTATTTTCATTCGACAAAGGAATAACCTCACGTTGCAGCCGTTCGAGTTCGGCGTCATCAATATTTTTTTGAGCGCATGATTTACCGAACTCGGTCTGCCAGGTTTTGCTCGGTGACGGTTATAGATGGCTCCAGCTCAGCAAAAAGTCGATGCATCCTAGCATGATACGCAAAACCTCTAATTTCTCCCCCTTTCGCCCCAAAATACGCTGCCGAAACGAGTTGAATCCGTCGACTGACTTCTCGGTCGAAGTTGGACTTACCTAGTCGGACTATTTGTCTCAGGTAAACATACTCGTCAACATCTTCGAGCTTAGTGCTCCCAACAACTACCGGCATAGGTGTGACATGGACATTAAACATGATCTTTGTTTTGTCCATGTTCAACTTAAGACCTATCCGTTGGGAGACACTATTGAGGTCATTGAGCGTAGTGCTTGGGTCCTCCAGTGATTCTGCTATAAGGACTATATTGTTGACAAATCGAAAGTTAGTGATGTACTTGCCATTGATATTAGTACCGTATCCTTTCCAGTCCAGAAGCTTGAAAACTTCTTCCAATGCAGCGGTAAAGAGTTTCGGGGTTATAACGTCACCTTGTCTTACGCCTCTCTGCAATTGGATAGGTTTCGTACTGTGGTTCTGTACTCGGATAGCCATGGTAGCTCTACTGTACAAACACTTCAGCATTTCGCTATAGCGACAGTCAATTTGGCACCGCTGAAGGGACTGCAAGACCGCCCAAATTTCAACGGTATTAAAGGCTTTCTCATAGTCTACATACGCCAGACGTAGGGGCAAGTTGTACTCCTCGGTATTCTGTACAACTTGCCGAAGGATATGTATGTATTCTATGGCTTTAGCCCTTTTGGAATCCAGATTGTTCGGGAAGCTGGAAGTCGTCCAGTCTGCGCGCGAGACTTTTAACGAGGTTTTTAACGTGGTATAGCCATGCTGGGACCGGGAAGGACCACGCTCTCACAGAATACCAGCCTAAAATAGCAGCGTAACGCTGATGTGTTTTGTATGGTGAGTGTAGAGAACTGGAGAACCTTTTTACTGGGTAAGGGGCATTCCATCTTAGGCCTCACGAGTGACAACGCATCTGCATTTTGATTCGTAAGCGAAGATAGATGTAGATGTCTATGGGCCGCAGCAACCACTTACTATCAGGTGGTCTGTGTGCTCGTTTGTCACCCTTATTCTTTAAAAAAAGAAGAGACGATTCGTAATGACTCTCAAAAACAGCACGTAGACGCAGCTCAGAACGAAAATCGGTCTGTAGTTCTTCAAGAGAGCGTTGTCATCTTTCTTGAAGAACAAGACCACCGCACTTCTCCTTCACGCCTTCGATGTAATGTCACCATGGAGGATGGATTAAAAGAGCTTCGTAAGGACTTCATTTACCGGTTTTTCACCCGCTTTCAGAAGTTCCGTTGTTATTCCATCCTCGCCTGGGGCGTTGCCGTTTTTAAGGTGCTGGAGAGCCATTCTAATCTCATTCAGACTGGCATCTAGACACTGACACTTAGACTCGCTCATGGATCATTACTCACACTTGCGTGTGACTCCAACGATGTGTACAGCTGCCCATAGAACCTCTCAATCTCACTTAAAGTCTCAGGTGTCCCGGAAACAACGCTGCCAACCTGTGTGACGCTGTTAAACTATTAATATACCTATTGAAAAATATAATTTTTACGTGTATTTCAGGCACATGTTGGTAGCAGAAGTACCTGCAGAAGAGGTAGATAAGCTAGAGCAGAAAGTTTCTACAACTGTAGCTTCAGAATCAATAGAAGAACACACACTTGAGGAAGTAGAGGATTGTCCAGCGCCAGAGTATTGGCAGGCCACGTTGCCGGCAAGTATATTTCAATTGAATAGTTTTATAAGATCTTATTTGGTACTGCCTATTATTATTTTTTGTTTAACGTATGTGTATATCATGGTTTTTATATGCCGTATTTTTTGAGAGCATTACATCTATTACCAAGTATGTTATCAGTAACAAATTATCTGACTAGATCAGTCCACTTCGTTCAAGAAGTAAGTTGACGGATTCACTAGCCTCAGCAGCGTTCGCGAAATAACGGTAATTCAAAGTATTAAAAACAACAGTGTACAACCGGTACGTGTTGTCAGTGATACATGAAATTGCGACATGGTCCTACAATTATGGCCGTATGAAGAAGTTTGAGGTCGCACAGCGTACTTCGGAGATGTTGGCAGTTTTTTCCGCGTTTTAAATTCGACACAGGTAAGTGGATCAGAAAGGAGCTGGAGCAAAAAGGAGCTTCCTGTATAGCTCGAACCGACAGCACAGAAAGTACAAGTTGCAGTCTATTAACGGTAAGTGAAGTATAGAACTGCCTCCTGTTAGTTGAAGTGATGACCTGGTATAATAATACACAGGAATTTGATGAATTCAGGTGACTTATGAAAGTATTGTGTGGCACTGCCTAGGAGAGGACTAACAGGCTGTGAGCTAGTGAAGGTCTGTAATGATGAAATAATTATCCTTCAGATTGAATTTCACAATTACCAAATCTGCGCAGGACAGGTTTAAAGTGCCCAAATATATCCACTTCAAGCACAGATGCACTCTATGTTCCCTGACACTCATAGTCCAATGGGACAGTAATCCAACATGAACGGAGAGAAATCAGGAGCAGGACCAATGGCTTTACGCGCTATTCGAGGCACGCTGGTTAAAACAGCATGTTTATATATATATATATTATATATATATATATATATATATATATATATATATATATATATATATATATATATATATATATATACGGAGTTGAAGAGGATCATCCCAGATGCACTCATGATGGATGGCGCATATACACATGCGTTACAACATAAAGCACAAGAAAATATAATAAACACATATTCTATACTAATATAATAAAGCGGAAGAGCTTTTTTGTTTGTTTAAACGCGCTAATCTCTGGAACTACCAGTCCTATTTGAAAAATTCTTTTTGTATATTATATCCAAATTCATGTGGAATAGTAGAGGCCGTCTAAAATTAAGCTATATCACTCAGCTAGCCTTAAATATAGATGTATGTTAAACAAGTCAGAAGAAAAAGCACTCTCGAAATGATTTATCCGCGTACGCTGGTGTTATCGTTAGAATTACGTAAATACAATGTTCTAGAAAAATATAGACCTTTACTCCGTCTAAAAAAGTCCGCGATACCATATGTCTATTTCTTATACATAAGCCATAATTTGGTATTTTGTGACAAAAAAATATTGGAAATTTACAAGTGACTTATGAGCGTTATTATTAGGCATGGCCTATTTATCCTTACGAACGAAAGTTACTTCATCATCAAGACAATTTTTTGGAGATAAACTTTGTTCTTTATACCATGTTATTTGGACGCATAGTTTTAAGAGATAATGCTAAATTAAAATAATTCAATACTTGGCTGGGCGCGCGAACGACACATAAACCCTAGCCGCCCGGTGAGAACTGCGAGAACTGCTCAACCGGGAGGGGGAGGGAAAGTGGATTGAACTTAATTTCGCTCTACATCATACATAATTTGCCGACAGATAAAAGTACTCCATTAATTATGCCAATTTTTCCATCCATTGCTATCAAATAAAATATTTAATTGCAATTATAAAATGCTTGAACTAGGTCATGTGGCGCACCTCCGACACGTGATGACGCGGGTGAAACCGCGGGGCACAGCTAGTATCATATATAGCAATTCGCTTTCCCGATGATGTCAATTTCAAAAATCCCCTAAACAACAATGGTTTCTACGTCACTACAGATACGGCAGTTCTCTAGAGTAAAACTCCACTCGAGACTAAGCCTGCCCGGGGCAAACGGAGCAATAAGTCAAAGGCGCCCTCTGCTACGCTATCCGTAAATTTCTGCAACATCAGGGGACTTCATTCCAACCTTAATGCCGTCCACTACTATCTGCAAACGGCGAAGCTTGATGACGGGGGAACACACTGCCCACCATCACGCGGTGTGAGTGCTCCATGCAGTATGTTCTGTTTACCCAACGCTTGGTACGTAGAGCCTTCCTCTCCCTGGAGGTCAACAAGTCGAGTGAGCCTGCTGGCGTCCCTCCTATTGTGCTGAAGATGTGTGCTTCAGAGTTAACACCGGGTTTAACGCGTCTTTTCCGGTACTCCTACTCCCTAGGCGTAGTCCCGAAATCGTGGAAGACAGCTTTCATTTCATGCCATCACCTCCTTGTTCTCGAAAATAATGGAGTCCATTATTAACAGCGAGCTCATGCGGTACCTTGACAATCACTAGCTCTTCAGTGACCGTCAATACGGTACCCGTCGCGGTCGCTTGGCTAGTAATCTTCTGAATTACCTAACTCATAAATAGGCGGAGGCAGTAGAGTCCAAGGGGAGGCGTTGGCCGTTAGTTTGGATATAGCGAAGGCTTTCAATCGGGTTAGGCACAAAGCGCTCTTACGAAGCTTCCTTTCTATGAGCTTCCCGAGAAATTGTGCAATAGGATCACTAGTTTTCTTGCAGATGGAGCATCAAGGTTGTAGTAGAGAGTGCATTCTCCTATTACAAGCCCATTAACGCTGGTGTTCCACAAGGTTGCGTGCTATCGCCAACGCTGTTTCTTCTGCATATCAATGACATGATAAAAATCGGTAACATTCATTGCTATGTAGATTACAGCATTGTTGATGCTTTATACACCGGCCGTGCCAATATTTCTCGGAAAAACTTCGCCGAGTACTAGGATAAACTTGTGTCTGAAGTCAAAACTTTATTGAACAAAGTCTCAGACTGGGGACGACTAAATCTAGTCCAGTTCAATCCTCAGAAGATACAAGTTTGCGCATTTACCGCTAAAAAAACCCCTTGTCGTATCTCCTCAGTTTCAAGGTACTCCCCTTGTTGCCTCAGCCAGTATCGGAATCCTCGACGTCGACATATCGAGTGACGTGCAGTTTTGTGGTCACTTGGAAGAAAATGCCAAATTGGCCTATAAAAATCTTAGCATGATCAGCAGATTAGGACAGTTTTTCATGCCGGCACACAACATGCCACTTTACAGGCCGCATATTCGGCTGCACATGAAATACTATTCTCATCTCTGGGCTGGGTCTCCCCAGTGCCAGCTCCTTCCATTTGATCACATCCAGCGCAGAGTTGTTCGAATCATCGGCGACCGAACTCTTTCCGATCGGCTTGACTCACTGGACTGCGTGTTCAGACTAATTCCAGCCGCATAATTTCACCATCACACATCGCGACAAAACTCGCAATGCCATCCATACCATCTGGATGACTGGTGGTGCACTGTGCGATTTAAAAGAAGTTTTCTTTCTCGCACAACTTCGTTGTAGAATCGACTACCACCAGAGATATTTCTGGACCGATACGAATTAGTGACCTTCAGAAAAAGAGCGTACTCCTTTTTCAAAAGCCGGCAACGTATCTGCAATTCCCCTGGTGTTATTGTTTACGGGCGGCGGTAATCACTTACTATCACGTGAAGCGTATGCTCGTTTGCCCCCTCTCCTATAAGAAAGCCCACCCCTATAATAATTATCCCTATAATAATAATAACAGTGAGAGTGATCAGGTGCGGAGTGAGGTCGTAGCGCACGTGCTGGTGGCTGCGATGGGCGTGGAGGGCGGCGAGCGCGGCGTGGCGCGGGCGCTGGGTGCGTGGGCGCTGCGCGCTTTGGCGCCGCCGCCGCTGCGCACCACCACCTCGCTGGCCGAGCGCGTTGCGCGCCGCCGCAGCCGTGCCGCGGCGCCGCCGCCCGACGAGCCGCCGCCCAGCGAGGACGAGCTGCGCGCGCTCTGCACGCCGCCGCTAGTCACCTGCCGCCTGCGGAATAGGGTACTCGGACTCCAAATACACCCTAAGTACGTTTGCCGTTACCCCATGTTATGCAAATGAAATAAAGAAAGTTATTCAGAACCTAAATTCTAATACTAGTGGTGGAATAAACAAACTTAGCACAAAAGTCCTAAAATGTTTACAAGATCTAATCTCTGAAGACCTGGCACATTTAATAAACAAACTTATGACTGAAGGCGAATTTCCCGACACTTTGAAGTTTGCAAAAGTAACACCGATTTACAAATCCGGACCCACAACTGACCCAGGAAACTACCGCCCGATTTCTGTACTACCAGTATTGTTGAAAATCCTAGAAAAAATAATACATAACCGTTTGTAGAGTTACTTCGTTTCCTTTAACTTTATATCTCCACGTCAGTACGGTTTTTGGTAAAGAAGCAATAAACTGCGGCAATAGTAAAGAACCATGCCCACTTTTCATACATTTAAAAACCTGAGAGTAAAAGTTTATGTATAGTTATAAGGTACAGTAGTGTTCACGCAAAAGCGTTAGTGTCAGGCATCGACGTTAGATGGCACTCGGCTCGGTCGATACGGAATGACGTTCGTGCGTGTTGAACGTCCGAGCTTGCTGAAAGGTGGGAGTCGAGAGCGAAAGATTAGATGCCTTCTTCGCGTCGAAAGAGAAGGCAGTCCTTTTGTTTGGGAGCTCTTAGATCTAATTTTATGTTAGGCGCGTATAGTAAATATACCACTGGGAATGGTAGCGCGTGTTGAGAGTTTACCCGGGACTTTAGGTTTAACGCAGAATCTGTATAAGTGGATTCGACTGTATTAGTTACTAGTGCGGTAGTTAATATTCTAGAAATAACGGTGACCTTTGACCCGTACGTTCTGTGTTCATTTTCGCGAGTCAATCGTAACAAAGGAAGAAAGTGACTGCGGAAGGCGACCTTAGCTTGGAGAGGAGCTGAGGGCCGAACTGCTGCAGGGGGAACGGTCAAATAAGGTCAATAACACTACCAGCCACACCCAAATACACATCACTGACCTTTACTTTCTAGCACAATACATCCACACGAGACCTGACCGAATCCTGAGGGACCAGTCGCCTTGAATAGAGGTAAGTAAGCTCTGTTCAATAATTGTAACGCTCCCCCCGGATTGTTTAGTGTAATTAGACTTTTAAACCCGTGGCGTGAGGACGCCCGACCAGCATCTGCCTGTAGCTTCTTCGTCTATGGGCCGCGAAGGATTCTACTCCTGGGATAGGCAGCTGCCGGCCGTAACATTTGGTAGCAGAACGCGGTGCTGGGATCGATTCCCGGTCGATCCACCGACCATAGTATTTGATAAAAATTAAATAATTTTGGTGGCAGGGAGCGTTGGGTTGATTGGTTTAATTTTGTGTCTACAATTACGCCCGTCCGTAATACGTAAAAATATTTTTTTTTATTATATACGTAATAATAAAATTCCTTTCTTTGTTAGCTTGCTTTGTTGTTTGCGGGTAAATTTGAAAAACCACGCCCGGTTCGCGCGCAAGCGGGAGATTGCGTCATGTAGGTAGATGGTTATTTTTACGTAATCGGTTAATTATCGTTGTCGGATGGTTGTAGTGTATTACTTATCGAAGGGTCGATTTCCGAGCAAGGTATTTTTTGTTGATGTGTATCTTCGTTATGTGTCTTTCGTATTGTAATTTGTATTTGAACTAAAGAGTGGTAATTTGTATTTACGTAATTTGAATTTAACTTGATTTGATCGCACTAGTATTTGTTATTGTTAATTTGATTTGCCTTTTCTTTTGTACTAACTTGTGTTTGATTTAATAAATAGCGGTTCTTATTTGTGTAATTTCTATTCAACTCGATTTGATAGGAACTGCATTGGTTAGCTGTTAATTTTTTTGTATTTTTTATTTGTTATTTTTGTAATTGTGCTCGAGCGGCGTCGTAATTTGTATTTAGTAGTGATGTCCTCGCCCAAGATGCTAATCCGTTGCCTGCGGACTGAATTACGCTGGGCCACCAGCGCCCATGCTTTGATAGGTCGACCGGATAGGGTCCATAATTTGATGAAGCGGTTCGAGCAGGTCGATGCTCGAAGGGCTGCAGTGGAGGAGGCTTACGCTGAGCTCGAGGATTCGGATGTGGAAAAGGGAGTCCTGGACTCCTGCTTCGCAGACTACGAGCAGTTCTTGTGGCTCACGGACGAGTTGATCGAGGCTGAAGGCAGGTATGCCGAAGAGGCGCGTGAAGCTCGGACGAGTGGCCTGCCCGAGTCCGTTCGGAAGCAGCCTCAGCCGGAGCTGTTGGGACGACTCCCAACTCTAGACTTGCCAAAGTTCTCCGGGGTCCTTTCCGAGTGGCTGACCTTCGTTGGTCTTTTCGACGGCCTAGTGGACGCCCGGAGTGACTTGACTCCGAGCCAGAAGATGGCGTACCTCTTGGCCTCACTGGAGGGGGAGGCCCTGGGCGTTGTCAGCCATTTGAGCTTGTCGGACGACGCCTACCAGACTGCTCGGGACCTCCTAGCCAGAAGATACGCCAACGTCCGGCGAATTGCGGACGAACATGTTAAGCAGCTTCTGAGCCTCCCGCTGCTGAGTGACCGGGCCAGACTACGTCCGGACCTGTTGGATCCAGTCTTGGTGGCCTGTAATATGTTGAGGCGGCTGGATTTACCAGTGGGCGAATGGGCCTTCTTGTTGCTCCGCATCGTGCTGTCCCGTCTACCTCTCGACCTTCAAATGCATTTTGAGGAGAGGTACGGCGGGGACGAGGCCTCCTATATTCCGCCCTTCTATGCGGCGGGGGCGCTCCGCCACGCCCTCTGACGGGCGATGCTCGGCGCCCGCCGGCTAGCCAACAGACCCCTAGGTTTGGAAGGGGTCCCTCTCCCGACCAGTCGGGGGGTAATTCCCCCAGGGGCGGGGGTGTCATCACCCCCCCTCAGCGTGCGAAGAGGAACTTCACGGCCACTCATCGGTCCGCTGGACCCTTCTCACTCCCGTTAGCTGAGTGGCCGCGACTGGTGTACCACTGTACCCCATTTGATGGAGGCGGCCCTAGCTAGCTGCCGCCTTAGCTCCCACCACGGCCGCCTCTACTGAGCCTTAAGCCGTCAACAGTCCGCTTGTCAAGCTGTTCTGTTGCCGACGGCCTCAGTGAGGGCGTACAACCCGAGTGGCGACTGTTAGCGGTTGCGCTCTGTTAGTCTCGGGTTCACGCGGTGTGGCCTCCACTTGGTGGTGGGAAGATTAGGGCCCCCTGGAGCGTTGAATCACGCTCTCAAGGGGTATTACATTTGGTTTGGTCTAGCACTTAGTTAAGAATTCTTTGAATTAAAATTAAAATGCTTTGAGCTTTCCGCGAAATTCATATTGTAGCGGTTGTGATTAAAAGAATTGAATTTAGAATAATCCTTTAAATGCTGTTGCATATGTTTTGTAAATACACTTGATCACTGCGTTTGTTGTTGCACGGAAAATTGAGACTTAATTGTGTGCCCTTTTTTAATGCTTGTGCGTATGCTTTGTATTGTGAATCCTGAGGGACCAGTCGCCTTGAATAGAGGTAAGTAAGCTCTGTTCAATAATTGTAACGCTCCCCCCGGATTGTTTAGTGTAATTAGACTTTTAACCCGTGGCGTGAGGACGCCCGACCAGCATCTGCCTGTAGCTTCTTCGTCTATGGGCCGCGAAGGATTCTACTCCTGGGATAGGCAGCTGCCGGCCGTAACAAGTAGAAAAACTTCCTGTAAGTTTAGAAAATAATGTCATGAAGTCATTTTTACGATTTAAACGCTACGAAGTCCAAAAATATTAATGTTACTCTTTAGGTTAGGATTTGCCGTTACCAAATATTTAATTTTTCTAACTCTTATTAATCCACTTCCTCTGAGATTATACTGAGAAAAATCTTGTGTATCCCTACATATTTCTTTCTATATGATCCATGAAAAACACACAAAATGGCACAATACACAACGAGACGCAAACACAACAAGTGATTATATTCTCTTTGGCAACAATGAAGGACTGCGCCGATGCCAATTGTAGAACTGTCAAATGTCAAAAAAATCCGTTTCACTCGTGTGCACTCAATGACATACTGCATGATTAATTTATTTAATTATTATATTATTTTTAAATTATCTGTACTATACAAAGAGTAATAAAGAAATATATATAAAAATAGTATATATAAGAATATTAACAAATACTTACTGATTAAATAAAAATAATGTTTAAAACTCAGAAACAGAGTTCAATTAAGTCAAGTAACTAGCAGTATGTGAAATGGAACGTCCTAGAAAAAGGGTAGTTAAGGTGCGTTCAAAATATGGTGGTAATAAGTTCGACCCTTGACGTAGAATTAGCATAAATATATATTAAAAATATTTTTCTCCTGCGTTTCTTTTAACATTGTGATACGCGCATTTAATTTAGAATTCAATTAGCTGAATTTTAAGATTTATTTCATTTCTATACATAGTCAGGTGAAAAATGGGCATCCTTCTTTAACAAAAAAATAAAAAAAAAACCTAGAGAGAAAAAAGATTGTTCTAGGTATTTACATCGACCTAAAAAAACCTATGATACAGTAAGCCACCAGTTACTTTTAAAAATGTTAGAGCACATTCGTATCAAAGGCCTTAAATTGTTTGAGTCGTACCTAACAAATAGATTACAGATAGTCAAAATAGATAATAACCAAAGTAATACCCAACTCGTACATATGGTGTCCCACAAGGGTCCATATTGGGGCCGCTACTTTTCCTTATCTATGTTAATAATATAACGGATTTAAGGCTACACGGCCATTTAACTTCGTACGTGGACGATACATGCCTATTCTATTTCGGTACTAATATGGACGAAATCATCTCAAAAGCTTACACATTATACATATTATGTGAATGGTTTCAATATAACCTGTTAACAATCAACATGTCAAAAAATGCTATATTATCTACAAATCGAAAAATAAACTAATTCCTTCTAACGCCCCTTTAACAATTGACAATATTTCCACTCGAACAAAAAGCTTGTGAAAAATATCTTGGTCTGGAAATGGATAGTAATTTAACATGGAACAAACAGATAGAATATATAAAAAGAAAATCATCGTCCCTTACAGGTTCACTTCACAACATAAATCAATGTATACCTAGGAAACTACGTTTGAATATCTACAATACCCATATCAAATCACATATTATATTTAATGAAAATATGGGGCAGTGCCGCCAAAACGATATTGAAAGAACTACAAAGAGCTCAAAATAAAGCAATAAAAATACTTTTTTCTTACCCATACTTAACCTGAGCTCGTAAAATATTTGATGACATAAAAATAATGAACACTCGACAACTTTATTTATATAGCACTTGCATTTTAATTAGGAAGATCATGAGTAAAACCATCTAAATTTGTTTGTCCTTTACCAAAAAGTCACAAATATTCAAACGCAGTCTTTGCTGACCTAGCTTGCTCAAAGACACGTACTAAATTCTGGACAAAAATATTAACTTTGACGGAGCACACTTTTATAACAGCCCACCTTCTCATATTAAAAGTATAGATTCCTTTAATAATTTCAAGTCTCAATTGCACAACTACATTCTTGAAAGCTGCTGACTTGTAATTTCAGAGAGTGTCACGATGGAACTGTGAAGACGGTGACCGCTACCTAGATTAAATTTATATTATTGTTCTCATGTAAGTGGATTTTTAACAAAATTATTACTTTTATGAGAATAAATTCTTCGAACCTAAGTATCATTAAAATATATTTTTAAATATTTTAAAACTATTTATATGACAAAAACCGATGGATGGGAGATTTCCGTTAAAATTATTGCGTTTATAATAGATACAATCGCATCTCATCTAGCTACTATTTTAATCGTAGTAACGAATCTGATGCGTTTTCTTATTTAGTAGTAAAATAATAAATTTGTTTTATCTGGTGGTACTTTTGACCCCGTCAATGTCATATAAGACCTATCTCTGTACTACCAAGCAGACTTCATTTTGCAGAGTATGCTGTAAAAAAATTAATGTCTGACCTGTGTTGAAGCAGATAGACTTTGTATTTAAGCTATTTTCATAACATTATTTCGTATGGTATTTTGCTATGGAGACACGCGACTGACACAATATTGTACGCGCCACTTTGCAACTACCGCTTAACGCTTATTAGGATATAATACTGCAAAGTTTATTTTCGGGTTTCCTATACAATAAATTTTATGCTTAGCATGTGCACTCTGCTGTTAAATGGAGTTCTCACAAGCTCGCAAGTCACGAAACTAACCACACAGCTCATATCTCGCGTAATCGCTTCAGCCTTATAATGATGAACTTGTCTTCGCCAAGTCTAAAAACTTTATTAAGCAAAGATTGTATAAAAAGAGTTATTATACAATGCTTTTTGTAATTTGTTACGAATTGTTAAATCTTATGTAATTGTATTGTATTGTTTCTTTTTTTTAAAAGTCCCGATAGTTTTCTTGCTGGTTTTTCCTAGGACATAGAGATTTTCCGAACCCGTAGTAAATTAAACATAAGAGTGACTTTCATTGTATATAATATATTAAATTAAAATAAAATTATTCTATGCTATGCGGATGACAGAACTGGTGATGCTTCTATACACCGGCCGTGCCAATATTACTCAGGAGAACGTCGTCGAGTACCGGAACAAACTTGTGTCTGAATTCGAGACTTTGAGGAACAAAGTCTCAGACTGGGAGCGACTAAATCTAGTTCAGTTCAATCTCCAGTCGATTACCATCAGCAATTTTTCCGGACCGATACGAATTAGGGACCTTCAATAAAAGAGCCTACTCATTTTTAAAAGGCCGGCAACGCATCTGCTATTCCTCTGGTTCTCCTTGGTGTTACAGTTGTTCATGGGCGGTGGTAGTCACTTACCATCAGGTGAGCCGCATGCTCGTTTGCCCCCTCTCTAATAAAAAAACGCTTTAACTAATATATCGGAGAATAAAATATCTTTCTTGCAGCAATGTATTTCCCATTCTCTTACGGCATCCACAGATTGAAATGTGATGATTCATTGTCTTCAATCGCCACTGCGCTGCCATATGATATATTATTTAATTTAAAAAATTACAATTTTTAATTAAAACATATATACAAAGTAAATATTACTTTACGTTGTTTTGAAGTCTTTTCCACGAATATAGATAAACATTTACACAAGCCATGATATATAGGTGGCACATAACCTAATAAACGTGTCTGTGTCATCAACAGCGGCGGCTGCGTGTGGGCGAGCACTTGCGCGGGCGCGGAGTGCATGTCACTACCAGCGCTGCGGCCGTTGATGCTAGTGACCGCCGACACGAGTGCGCCTATCTCTAGCCTGCCCTACGTGGTGCAGCCTGCTGCATCCGACGACTACATAGCCGCGTGAGTTATAATAGTATTATCCAACGACCGTATAGCTCGCGGCTGGTGCACGTGTGGGCGATGCGGTGATGTGTGTGTTATGTGTGCATGCCGGCGGTCGACGGGTCGCGGCTGGTGCACGTGTGGGAGGCGCGGTGATGTGTGTGTTATGTGTGCAGGCCGGCGGGCGACGGGTCTCAGCCGGTGCGCGTGTGGGCGGCGCGGTGATGTGTGTGTTATGTGTGCAGGCCGGCGGGCGACGGGTCGCGGCTGGTGCGCGTGTGGGCGGCGCGGTGATGTGTGTGTTATGTGTGCAGGCCGGCGGGTGACGGGTCGCGGCTGGTGCGCGTGTGGGCGGCGCGGTGATGTGTGTGTTATGTGTGCAGGCCGGCGGGTGACGGGTCGCGGCTGGTGCGCGTGTGGGCGGCGCGGTGATGTGTGTGTTATGTGTGCATGCTGGCGGTCGACGGGTCGCGGCTGGTGCGCGTGTGGGCGGCGCGGTGATGTGTGTGTTATGTGGGCAGGCCGGCGGGCGACGGGTCGCGGCTGGTGCGCGTGTGGGCGGCGCGGTGATGTGTGTGTTATGTGTGCATGCTGGCGGTCGACGGGTCGCGGCTGGTGCGCGTGTGGGCGGCGCGGTGATGTGTGTGTTATGTGGGCAGGCCGGCGGGCGACGGGTCGCGGCTGGTGCGCGTGTGGGCGGCGCGGTGATGTGTGTGTTATGAGTGCAGGCCGGCGGGCGACGGGTCGCGGCTGGTGCGCGTGTGGGCGGCGCGGTGATGTGTGTGTTATGTGTGTAGGCCGGCGGGCGACGGGTCGCGGCTGGTGCGCGTGTGGGCGGCGCGGTGATGTGTGTGTTATGTGTGCAGGCCGGCGGGCGACGGGTCGCGGCTTGTGCGCGTGTGGGCGGCGCGGTGATGTGTGTGTTATGTGTGCAGGCCGGCGGTCGACGGGTCGCGGCTGGTGCGCGTGTGGGCGGTGCGGTGATGTGTGTGTTATGTGTGCAGGCCGGCGGTCGACGGGTCACGGCTGGTGCGCGTGTGGGCGGCGCGGTGATGTGTGTGTTATGTGTGCAGGCCGGCGGGCGACGGGTCTCGGCTGGTGCGCGTGTGGGCGGTGCGGTGATGTGTGTGTTATGTGTGCAGGCCGGCGGGCGACGGGTCACGGCTGGTGCGCGTGTGGGCGGCGCGGTGATGTGTGTGTTATGTGTGCAGGCCGGCGGGCGACGGGTCTCGGCTGGTGCGCGTGTGGGCGGTGCGGTGATGTGTGTGTTATGTGTGCAGGCCGGCGGGCGACGGGTCTCGGCTGGTGCGCGTGTGGGCGGTGCGGTGATGTGTGTGTTATGTGTGCAGGCCGGCGGGCGACGGGTCTCGGCTGGTGCGCGTGTGGGCGGTGCGGTGATGTGTGTGTTATGTGTGCAGGCCGGCGGGCGACGGGTCTCGGCTGGTGCGCGTGTGGGCGGTGCGGTGATGTGTGTGTTATGTGTGCAGGCCGGCGGGCGACGGGTCTCGGCTGGTGCGCGTGTGGGCGGTGCGGTGATGTGTGTGTTATGTGTGCAGGCCGGCGGGCGACGGGTCTCGGCTGGTGCGCGTGTGGGCGGTGCGGTGATGTGTGTGTTATGTGTGCAGGCCGGCGGGCGACGGGTCTCGGCTGGTGCGCGTGTGGGCGGTGCGGTGATGTGTGTGTTATGTGTGCAGGCCGGCGGGCGACGGGTCTCGGCTGGTGCGCGTGTGGGCGGTGCGGTGATGTGTGTGTTATGTGTGCAGGCCGGCGGGCGACGGGTCTCGGCTGGTGCGCGTGTGGGCGGTGCGGTGATGTGTGTGTTATGTGTGCAGGCCGGTGGGCGACGGGTCTCGGCTGGTGCGCGTGTGGACGGTGCGGTGATGTGTGTGTTATGTGTGCTGGCCGGCGGGCGACGGGTCTCGGCTGGTGCGCGTGTGGGCGGTGCGGTGATGTGTGTGTTATGTGTGCAGGCCGGCGGGCGACGGGTCTCGGCTGGTGCGCGTGTGGGCGGTGCGGTGATGTGTGTGTTATGTGTGCAGGCCGGCGGGCGACGGGTCTCGGCTGGTGCGCGTGTGGGCGGTGCGGTGATGTGTGTGTTATGTGTGCTGGCCGGCGGGCGACGGGTCTCGGCTGGTGCGCGTGTGGGCGGTGCGGTGATGTGTGTGTTATGTGTGCAGGCCGGCGGGCGACGGGTCTCGGCTGGTGCGCGTGTGGGCGGTGCGGTGATGTGTGTGTTATGTGTGCAGGCCGGCGGGCGACGGGTCTCGGCTGGTGCGCGTGTGGGCGGTGCGGTGATGTGTGTGTTATGTGTGCTGGCCGGCGGGCGACGGGTCTCGGCTGGTGCGCGTGTGGGCGGTGCGGTGATGTGTGTGTTATGTGTGCAGGCCGGCGGGCGACGGGTCTCGGCTGGTGCGCGTGTGGGCGGTGCGGTGATATGTGTGTTATGTGTGCAGGCCGGTGGGCGACGGGTCTCGGCTGGTGCGCGTGTGGGCGGTGCGGTGATGTGTGTGTTATGTGTGCAGGCCGGCGGGCGACGGGTCTCGGCTGGTGCGCGTGTGGGCGGTGCGGTGATGTGTGTGTTATGTGTGCAGGCCGGCGGGCGACGGGTCTCGGCTGGTGCGCGTGTGGGCGGTGCGGTGATATGTGTGTTATGTGTGCAGGCCGGTGGGCGACGGGTCTCGGCTGGTGCGCGTGTGGGCGGCGCGGTGATGTGTGTGTTATGTGTGCAGGCCGGCGGGCGACGGGTCTCGGCTGGTGCGCGTGTGGGCGGCGCGATCGGGCGCACGCGGGCGGGGTGTGCCGCACCACGCGCCCGCTGTCGCCGCGCTGCTGCCCCCACTGCCCACTCGCACTCCACAACTCCTCGTGCTCGCGGGGAACTCGCTATATGTAAGCATATTATCTTTTTTTCCCCATAGAATAGAGTTGATAACACACAGAACCTAATGGCTCCTTAACATTGCCATGCTGTTGCCTATGAACATCTACATTTATACTCGATTAAGAATCTAAATGTGGATGTGTTGTCATCCCTGAGAACTGAGATAGAATAGCTAATAAGGTTAGGCCTCCTCCATAGGCTCATAAGTCCCCCTTATTTGCCATAGTTGCCACGTTTGGTAATCGCCGCTTTTTTATTTTGAGTCTTATTAGGAAGAAGCTACTGCCCATCTCTTAATTTATTTCCCTCTGTTGCCTCTTACGACACCCATGGGATGATATGGGGTAGTGGACATTCTTATACCGCCAATACCAAAACGGGGTACTTTAATGTAACTATTTAGACGGCACTTTAGTTTTTTTTTCAATCGAACTTTTTCCAATATAAATATTTTGAATAATACTTAATTGTACTGTAGCTCATTTTTATATTAAAATTAGCACTTATTTGAAAAATACCTCTATCTTGGGAAGAACAAGCAACAAAACCGGCGGGACATTTTTGCATTTGTGATATTACTTAGTCTCTTCAAAAATTAGTTTTTTATTAAAAAGTAACAGCCTACTTTATCCGAGGAAAATAATTTTATATTGTGAATCCTGGGCTTTATTTCATTTAAAAACTGTACCTAATCTAAACTATTTTCACACTCTCAAGTAGGTACTTGAGAGTGTGAAAATAGTTTATTCTTTATTTTTCTTTTATAACCTCTTACTATTTACCTTTTTAACAGTGCACTGATTTACCTCCATTGTAAAAGTATTTGCTTATATTTATTGTTATTGATAGGCGGGTTTGTAAGCACAGAGTCACCACTAGGTTTGTGAGATTCGTTTTCGGTATATTTCTAAAGAATTATGAAGTGTATTCGTTTCCTTCTTTCTTACTTCTTGCTTGTAGTACTAATAACTTTAAATATTTTAATAAATTGGTACGTATTTGTTAAGATGGCGAAATAAACAACATTAAAAAAATCTTAGAAATAGTAATGTACTCCAGACTGCATTTCGGCCATGGCGACCAGAGTTAACGAAGACTGGGGTCACTATATGCAGGATAGGATTATAGCAAGTATAGTGCACTCGCTATTTCCTTACTCTCGTTGTCAGATGGGACGACAATCCGACACGACCGAAAAGAGATCACGGGATCTCGCGTGGACCATCGGCTTTACGTGTTG
Source organism: Parnassius glacialis (assembly GCA_033319125.1). NCBI lineage: Eukaryota > Metazoa > Arthropoda > Insecta > Lepidoptera > Papilionidae > Parnassius > Parnassius glacialis. Next base: position 55,951,400 of record JAVANC010000017.1, read on the forward strand.
TCCAAGGCGCGGGAGTGAACTGCAACCAACTTCCTAACTACGAATTGCTACGGAGAATTTTTCGACAGATAAACCCAATTACTGACTTCTGCCCGACCCGGGATTCGAACCTGGGACTTCATGATGAGCAAACGCGCTTATGACTACTGTAGATCAAAACAGACAATCAAGGCAGTGAAATTCTTAAAAGTCAGAGTTTCCAAGTCAATATACGAGTACAAAGGTCTCACTGGCGAATAACTGATTTTTTTTCAATTCACAGGTGTGGACATGTCCCGTAATAGAATGCTGAATATGCAGTCAATAGTAATTGACTTATGACTATCTGGTTACATCGACCATAATAATAATAACAACAAAAGAAAAATAATTTCACACGTAAACAACGACCATCGAGATGTTTGGCGTGACCAACCGGACCAGCGAGGACAGACTGTTTTTAATTTTCAAGACCGCGACACACACCAGCATGGCGTTACACAGGCAGACCTTACGTGGATTCACGCGATTGCTGAAAATTGTAAGCGAAGCTTTGACTCATCAATATTTACTTTACTGTAGGAGAGATAGAGACGATTTGAATGACCCGTAACAGTTCAGGGACTGGGCGTTTGCTTCAGTCTTAAACGGTTTGTATCTGCAACCCGAGTTGGAACTTCACCGGCACAAATGAAATTATTACAAAACTGTATACCTTTGTTGTTTTCTTATTCGTATTTTACTAAAATACGTATAACACACATTATGTTTGTTATATATGTTTGATATTTTTACGTAATAATATTTATAGTACATGGTAGAATCACGACCCATATATCCGTGTTAACAACACGGATGGGTCGTGACCACGCAGGCGCTAACTGACAGCGTAAGTAGCAGCAAAATGCTGCCATGATGCATGTAGTGAGTGTATGGCACGGGAGACACAATTCACCCACTTACTATCAGGTGGGCTGAGCGCTCGTTTGTTACGCTTACTTTTATATATTATATAATTCTAATAGAATATAATATAATAGAATAATTTTATTCAATATAGATATTTAAATAATTTTTATTGAACCTCATTCCTTTATTTACCATTGTTTCAGAAAATACCTCTGTCCTGGAAAGAACTAGCAGTAAACCCAGCGGAGGTTTTTTTTTTAACATCTCATTTAACTTTACTACATCTTAGTGCATTTTTATATGAATTATAATAGAATCAGCATGTGGTAGCGATAACCTCATTTCCAGGAGCTATTTTCATTCGTGTATTTATTCCTTAGTATTATAATATTACACTCATGACTGGAGTAGAGTGGCGGATTCTTTATTTTTTTATAAGCCTTTCAGAAAGAATAAGAGGTCCGCTCCCAACAGGGACGTACAACCTTTAAGTTAATACCTTAATTTAGCATATTTTGTCTAGCCTTTCTGTACCCGCGCGGCGATCGGTGAGACTGTAAAAACACTATTTCAAGTGTTTTTCTCTTATATCGTAAATGTTGTCAGTTTCTTCTCTATGTTAGCTGCATGATTCGTTACCAACTTCATTTTTGTGTGATAAATACCTTCACACAAGTAGCATGTGTCGTATTTAACGCTAAAAGGTATATCAGAGCGACGCGGTTAATTATCATCATCATTATCATCATTATACAGCCCTTCACAAGTCCACTGCTGAACATAGGCCTTCCCCAAGGAATGCCACAAAGTACGGTCTTACCAGGTTGTCACTTCATCTAGTTGGGGGTCGCCACACACTTCGCCTACGGGTATGAGGCTGCCACCTTATTTCAACATCGGTTGTCGGTTCTTGAGCTACATGGCCGGCCCATTGTCACTTCAGCTTACTAATCAGTTGGGCTATGTCGGTTTTTCTGGTTCTATTGCAGATATCCTCATTTCTAAGTTTATCACGCAGAGAAACCTCGAGCATAGCCCTCTCCATAGCTTGATGAGTGACCTTGAGCTTCCTTATACGTCGAGCAATGAAGGACCTTGTCTCAAATCCATAAGTCATCACTGGCAACATGCACTGGTTGTACAATCTCTTTCTCAGGTTTTGAGGTATACCTGACAAGAAAATGTGTCGTAGTTTCTCGAACGCTGCCCAGCCGAGAGAATCCGTCAATTGACCTCTCGTTCGAAGTTGGACTTAACTAGCTAGACTATTTGTCCCAGGTAAACGTACTCGTAAACAACTTCGAGCTTAGTGCTGCCAACAAGTACCGGCACATGGACATTAAACATAAACGCGGTTAATACAATTATATAATTCAAGGAAACACCAAGCAGAGGGCGTGGTGCGTGTAACGCGCCGCCGCGGGACTCTTGCTCGGGCAGCGCTGCGCCGGCGTGTCCTCCGTGCGAGGCGCGCGCGCCGCCTGCCTGCCGCGCTCCGGCGCGCGCCGCCCTGCGCGGGCTGCGCGCCGCCTGCCGCCCGCCCCCGCGCACCGCCCGCCCGCCCTGCGCCGCGCGCCACCCACCCTGCGCTCTCACTTGCGAACATCTACACTCACAGGTTTGCCATTAATCCTACTACTCCGTACCCGGCGTTGACCCGTAAACAATGGAATATTCCACATTAACATTATAAAAAGAAACTTAAGTATCGCACACTACCCAATTATACTTTAAATTAAAAAAATTATTTATCAAGACACTAAAAAAATAATTTTGAAACCATAAACAGTCCCTTGCTGTTCATAAGCGCCTATCGTAGTGAAGAGAATTTTACTTTATTATCACGATTGACAGATAAATTACCAATCCCAGTTTAGAATTTGAGAGTTATGACTTCCATTAGATTTTTATAAGAAATGCAATAATAACAATTACAACTTCTTTATGAATGACCACGGTTCTTTGGCTTACACTAATTATATTTTATTTTTCAACATAGGATGCCTCGAAGACCTTATCAATGAATGAATTCCAGTGCACTACACAGTCACCAAATTCCACGAGTGGACGATGTGGAGATACCTTAGATCGCGTAGCACAGCGCATCTCAGCTGCAAAGCTCGCGCGTCGCCTCGACTATGAAAGTGAAGTAGCGGAACGAAAGAAAGCCATTGCGCCGTCACCTCCACCCGCTGACTACTTGCTTGGTGCCGACCGTGAAACGGTGCGCGCCACTGACGGTCGCGACTACATTGTGCTACCTCCACATCCTACTGCTGCAGCAGATTTGAATATTCAACGCCGAACTCATACAGCGTCGGGTACTGTTGAATTAGATCCCGCCACAAGTTGTGGTATTAACAGAGTTCCTCACGTAGACCCTTGTGCACATCAGCCACGTATTTTACTTACAATCGATCGCAGCGATGCTAATAATTTATCTTCTTCTCAACGTGTATCTTCTCCGCCAAATTCTGTCTCCAATACATCACGATGCACACCTTCTAATGACCAGCTTCGATCACAAGATAAAAGAGGGTTAAGTAAGAAAATTGATAATAAAGTAACCGTCCCTAAGAAACAATGTAATGGAAACGGCCCCGAAAAACTCACTAGCTGGTGCTCTTCTCCGCCTAAAATGGCACCCGAACCACCTCGTTGTCGGCAGCCTTCTCTTGTCGAGCGATTACGACGCCGACCCAAGAGTTCTTGCGGAGGGGTACGCAAATTACACTCAGCAATAACTAATTTGGCTAAATACGACAACAACAAAATCGACAAACATATATCAAACGCTGAATTGCAGTCCACTATTTCTCAATTAATTGCCGATTCAGAAAAATTAAATAAAATGCTCAGTGAAAGAGATAAGCTAAAAGATGCAGCAAGAGGTCGAATAATACTTAAAGATCAAAAGAATGAACCTATAGAGAGTGGAGGCATAGATCTGCCTGTGCCGGCCGGTACGAAATCTCTGAAGGTGCGAGTGACTCTGCATTAAAATTCGGTAACGCGACTCATACAACCTGTTCGTAGTTCTCGTTTGGATATCGAAAGCTCTTAGGAAGGCATATATTCCTTGCAAAATGCATCACCCAAACAGACAAGTCAAAATTTTGACAAATCACGTTGTAAACATAGACACACTTCAAATTCATCTTTTGAGCGAAAACAGACTAAACCTAATTCATCTCGTGAGAAGAAGCAAACCAAAGGCATGCCTTTGAGCCAACTAGATTTGAAGCCGTTGCTGGAACCACGACGATGTTCTTCAGCAAAAGAGCTTCTACCGAATACGATACTATTCACTTAACGATAAAAAAGTCATATAACGTCATTGCTGTGTGTGTCACCGTTTTGAAATAAATAAGTTTCTGAAAAATAAGTAATAATTTAATTATCTACTATTGACTTGACTATTTATAAAATTTATCATTCCTTTCCTATAGCCGCTCTATTGCTCAACAGGTGCCTTTTTATAGGATAGGGGTCAAAACGAGCACACAGGCCTCCTGATGGAAAGTGGTTGCTGTGGCCCATAGATATTATCTACATCTGTCCTCGTTTGCGAATCAAAATGCAGATGCGTTGTCACCCGTGAGGACTAAGTAATTGGAATGCCTCTTTTCCAATCAAATGGATCTCCAGTTCTCTATACTCACCATACGAAACACAGCAGTGTCAAGCTGCCATATAACGCTGGTATTCTGTGGGAGCGTGGTACTTCCCCGGTCGAGCTGACCCATTCGTTCTACAATTATACTACTAACATAGCTGCAGCATGGCTCTACCACGTGTATAATACCAATAATTTAATACCATGAATTTGTTCAAAGAGGGATTTTACCAAAGCTACTAAGCTGAGCAGGCGGATCTGCAACCTCAGTTTTTATTATTATAATTCAGTTGTTAAGAGTATCAGGAAGATGCTGCTGCCCATTTTTTCTATCTGATGTTGTGCTCAATTATAGCCGATTAATTTGTTGGCGTTTTAACTGTACCACTGATACAAATCAAATGGTAATATAAGTATAGATACATTTATAATTATTAGGTGTAATTTCATAAAACAAATCAAATTATGAATAACTTTAACTCCAAGAGTTCTTTAAATGCTTTTAGAAAATACTAATAATAATCGAAGTTAAAAATAATTTATTTCGAAGTTAAAAATGCTATTGGAACGTCTTTCTATAACTCCCCCAAGAATTAAGCTTTAGATCCGCGCTTGTATGACAAAAGCGTTGTTTATTGACTTTGCATAATACCACTTTATATAATAAAACGGAGTCTTTCTCGCTGAACCAAAACTAACACATTCTTGGGTTATATTTTAAACACAACAGAAGTTTTATTAAAAAATAATATTGTATTTAATAAAACACACACACACACACACACACGCGCGCACATTGTAATTCCTTTGTGTATCATGTAAAATTTGTTGAGAAAGCATGTATTATATTCATCTACTCTAATCTGTCTGTTGTGGTGCAATTTTACAAATCAATAAAAATATGTTTTTTAGATTAAGTATTGAAGTAAGTAGGTATCACATTAGTATTCGATGATCAATGTTACGGAGAGGGGGGATTTCTAACACAAATATTTATTTACCTAAAATAAATCCTCAATCATAACAGTGATATGTAAAAACTCTGATACTGAATTTTTTTTTTATTTAATTTGCAAAACAAAAAGTCACTATCCCTTGGATGCGATTAATAAGAAACTGGTAGTTATATCGAATATTTTTTTTGGAATAATATCCCCTTGGGTACATTGGTGGAAACCTATCACTCTATCACGATCTTTTAAGAAACCACTTAATTGAGCCGGGCGCCATTATAAACATTAGATGGATTTTTTAAATGTACACATCTTTATGTGGTAGCGCCACGCTCCAGTTGTGCTGTAGTTGTAGCACGAATGGGTTGGCTCGACCGGAGTAGAACGACGCTCTCAGAGAATACCAGCGTAAAACAGCAGCTTAATGCTGCTGTGTTTCATATGGCGAGTGTAGAGGGCCGGAGGACCTTTTTACTGGTACTTACAGTATTATGCTGGTATTCTGTGAAAGCGAGGTCCTACCACGATCAAGCTGACCCATTCGTGCTACAACCATAATATAGGCATATTACAACCATAATATTACATATTTTGAGGCATTCCATCTTAGTCCTCACGGGTGACAACGCATCTACATTTTGATTTGTAATAAAGCATAGATGTAGATGTCTATGGGCCGCAGCAACCACTTACCATCAGGTGGACTGTGTGCTCGTTTGTCACCCTTATCATATTAAAAAAAAGCTGCAGCGTGGTTCTACCAGGTACAAAAAAACGTAATGCTGTTGGTCAGGAAGGAATTCCCATTTTTGATAGAGATGAAACGTTAGGTGATGGAATGGTTGGAATGAGCAAATTTTTAAAAGTGCTCTTTTTGTTCGTTAAATTTTTACAAAATATGTTTAAAGGCACCACCCTTGGAAGTAACGCGGTACATAAGCTGCGATTGGCAAAGAAGAAAACTGATTTTATTACTTTTTCCTGGACAACATGTCTTATGGCCTCAATTTTTACCATTAATTTACATATTCTTGTTGTTAAAAAGGTCAAGGTCACAGTTAAAAATTTTCTTTCCCGTCCTCCCTGACCTCAGTTTCAAGCACACGTGTTTTTTTGTTTTATATGATAAGGGTGACAAACGAGCACACAGTCCACCTGATGGTAAGTGGTTGCTGCGGCCCATAGACATCTACATCTATCCTCTATTACAAATCAAAATGTAGATGCATTTTCACCCGTAAGGACTAAGATGGAATGCCTCATTTCCAGTAAAAAGGGCCTCCGGCCACCTGCACTCACCAAGCAAAACGCAGAGGTAAACCTCTACTTCACGCTGGTTTTCTGTGAGGTCGTGGTACCACCCCGGTTCGAGCCGGCCCATCCGTGCGACAGCAAAAGCTGCCTCGTGGCTCTACCACTGTTAATGTGTGAAGTTTGAAGGCGAAGGTCTGAAGAAAACATTTATTTCCTAACTACTCCCGGCTACTGAGATACTGCGGGCTGCATATCGATGCGAGATAATTTGACGTATATATTAAAAGTTCTAATATAGAAACAAGAAGCAACCGCAAATATCATCAGTACCGCATCGTCTTCACACACCGGCTATCTTCATGCATCCGTCGATCATTTTCGAGCCGTTTCTTCAACACCGCAGCTTCGCCTCTTCTTGCTGTTCCAGAGATGTGTTCCACGCCGCCGCCGCTCACCGATTGCGCGTACGCGCTGGTCTGCACCACTTTTATAATTCCGTCCAGCAACGCAGTTACGAGAAGCTATCCACAAGTCTGCTCAATGTTACGCCGGCAAATGGAGCATGACATATAATAGTTGTATATAATATTTTATTGATTAATCCTTATTGATCAAAATGTATGTATTGTAATTGACTTAGTAAATAAAAATTATTACATCATCATCAGAATCATCCTTGGAAGGAATCTATGTTCTTAAGCGAGGATTTGTGGTCTATCAAAACTAATGTAGTGACGGTGGCGATTCTGTAAGTGGTCACAGACTGCAGACTTCCCGGATCGTCGATTCTCACATCAGCTTCTTGTTCTTTAACTCGGGTTTTATTGATATTAAAGTTTGTCCTATATAAGAGAGACCACATTCACAATCAAGCTTGTATACTCCTGCAACTTGCAGAGGGACATTACACTTGACTGCAGGTAAAAAATCACTAATATTTTTTTTTAATTTGGGACTACAAGCAATTGTAAAAAATATTTTTAAAATTATTAAATTGTAAGATAATATATTACTTAGCATAATTATACAAACAAATTAAGGATCGTGGGAAATTGCAGTAGTAGAGCTATGCTGCAGCTATATTAGTAGTATAGTTGTAGCACGAATGGTCGGCTCGACCGGGGAAGGACCACGCTCTCACAGAATACCAGCGTAAAATAGCAGCTTCATACTGCTGTTTCGTATGGTGAGTGTAGAGAACCGGAGACCCCTTTTTACTGGAAAAGAGGCATTCCAACTTAGTCCTCACGGGTGACAACGCATCTGCATTTTGATTCGCAAACGAAGATAAATGTAGATGTATATGGGCCACAGCAACCACTTACCATCAGGTGGACTGTGTGCTCGTTTGCCACTCTATTCCAATAAAAAAAGTCCCTAGTCTCTGCCTAACATTCTAGGTTTTATATTTTGTGTAATATTTGAGACTCAAAATTCCTTCCTTGATAGCTGTGAATCTCTAAAGGTACTCCAAAACGTCAGAATACTTCATGAACTAGTTTATCTGCAACTGTTGAAGCATCTTAATTTGGAATGGTGAAGACTTCTGGCCATTAAATGAAGTAATCCATCACAACCATGAAATTCTTGTTACCACTTCTACTTTCCGGAAACGGCCCCGCAACTTCAAGGGCTATCTTCTCCCATAGTGCACCAACATTGTACAATTTCAATGCACCTCTGCTACGACTCTCTTTACAGTCGCACAACTTGTACATTTGCGATACTAGTCCTCGACATTTTGACGACAGTGGACCCAGTAAAACATAAAACGGTAAAACATAAAGCATTACATTAGCTATTTCTGATAGATTTGTACAACTTCGAACTAAAGTGATCAGTAGTAAAATTGTGTTTTATTATTTTTATTTTTTTATAGTATAAGGGTGACAAACGAGTACACAGTCCACCTGATGGTAAATGGTTACTGCGGCCCATAGACATCTACATCTATCCTCTATTACAAATCAAAATGCAGATGCGTTGTCACCCGTGAGGACTAAGATGGAATGCCTCATTTCCAGTAAAAAGGGCCTCCGGCCACCTGCACTCACCAAGCGAAACGCAGAGGTAAATCTCTACTTCACGCTGGTTTTCTGTGAGGTCGTGGTACCACCCCGGTTCGAGCCGGCCCATCCGTGCGACAGCAAAAGCTGCCGCGTGGCTCTACCACTGTTAAAAGTGTTGTAGTTTAGTTTGTTATTAGTGTGGTTTTATGTTGTAATTAGTGTTCTGTAATTAAAGTGTCAATTTTGGTAATTCACACGGCAGTTTTTCATTGTCTTGAACCCTAAGCTCGTCACAATATTATCTTATTTTTAAAATTACAGCACTTTTTATTGAATAAGTAACGCTACCGCAAAAGAATGAGAAACGCTAACCCACTTATTTATTTGTAGGTCATACAAATACTTGTTCCGTGTGGGGATACGAACCCGCGGCCCCAGCGCAACAACTCATTTGCTAAGCCACTGCGCCACGGAGCCGTTATTGCTAGTTCATTCGTCAATTCATTACAGCCTATTAGATGTCCACTGCTAAACACGCTTGGCAAGCGGGTCGGGGACCGCATTTTTATTATTTTCAGTTATTATAAGGGAGATACTGCTGCCCACCGCCTGTGTCATTCGCTCTGTCACCTCTTACGACACCTAGGAGATTTTAAAAGACAGTGAATCCTCGCCGCCATTGTACTGTGGCTTGTCAATACCAACAGTTTTCTTGAATCCACACTAGATGCGAAACTTCAATGAGGCCCCCATATATCAAAACTAGCAAGCAGACTTATTTCTACAGCAATGCAAGCAAGTAATCTGTTAAAAGTCTTACCAGTGTTGAAACAGCTAGATTAGTTTACCTATTTCCATAGTATAATTTCGTATGGTATTTTACTATTGGGAGACGCGACTGACACTGATATTATATTTTTGTTTTACATAAGAGAGTCTTTAACAAAAATTAAGGAAATTAACATATTAACATTGACCTCTCAATACATTTATGAAAAGATAATGTAACACAAAAATAAAAGTAGTTTTACAAAAATAAGTGATATTAATTCTGTAAATACTAGAAACAGACACAAGTTAGTATTACCAGTTACTTGAAACCATTGAGTCAGTAATTCATTCTTGCGGCGATGTATACGCTTTTGATTGATAATAACCCCTGGGAATGAGGTGTTCGATACCATGCTGTTTCTAAACATTTTCATAACAATTATATACAATATTATATTGTAAATTGTGCTTTTTTTTTAAAAAAAAGTTCCGCTGGGTTTCTTGCACTTTTAGTAAGTATTATGTACTGTAATATATATTGAATAAAAATGATTCTATTCTATTCCATTCTATTTGCAACAAAATCTCAAATCCTATACAAAATTTGAAGTGCTCAAAGTTCAAAAACTTTACTAGCAATTCATCTAGGTTTCATTAACAAATCTGCCTTTAATTAAGCAACTGTTGTATATGGTATATGGATACACTCATTATCTACCAGCTACATTTAGTAGTCAACAAAGAGCACGCATTGTGCATTGCGTTGATTGTCCCTGCGTGTTGGAGTAAAGCTACATTCATCAGTGGTTACAGTACAAAGGCCCATTATTGCAGATCGAGACGTGACACCAAAACAATGAACCTGCTCTGTGCGAATAACAGCTCTCTCCGTTAGCCTCTGGAATGCCTATTTCTAGCTTTATTTTCCATGTTTTCTTTGTCTAAGAAGTGTGTAAAGTAAACTAGGACAACGTTTTGAATAAATGTTGCATAGTACGTATATTTTCTACGTTTTTTGCATTCAACGATTCTGTAGTAATGTTTAAAGACACCTAAAATTAATTCTTTATGATTTGTGACGATTGACGGAGAAGAAATACAATTGATGAGGTTTCGTACTTAAGATTTATTTTTAATTAAAGAATAATCGACTTTAGGTGAAGGTATCTATGGACCACAGCATCTACTTACCTTCAGATAGACTATGTTTCTCCCTTAAATTGTACAAAAATTAAGTTAATGACTGGCCTTTGTTGCTTCAATCACAACGTATAACTATTTTTATTATATACAATTTATTATTATTAATATTAAGTTATGACGACTTTTGACTTAATTTAACACGACACTAAATTTAATTTTAAACATTTAGTTTGACTTGGTTAATAAAACCTCAGTATCCACATGGTTATACTTAACTTTATGATCTTTTGAAACCTTTTTATCACATAAATTTTTCAAATAATTAAGAGTGATTAAATGACTAGCAGTTGTGAGTTTCTAATAATGACGGATTGTCTTAGCTGCTTTGACCTCGTCGTTAGTCGAAAATCTTTGACCTCCCAAGTGCTTTTTTAGGTTAGGGAACAGAAAGAAGTCTGATGGTGCCAGATCAGGTGAATACGGCGGATGCGGTAACAGTTCAAAGCCACAGTTGTGAATTTCAGCCATTGACTGTACTGACGTGTGAACACGGGCGTTATCTTGATGAAACAGGACTTTTCTTCTGAGCATTCCTCGACGTTTTTCTTTTATTTCCTCTCGTAAACGACGTAGTAAGGTGCAGTAGTAATAAGAGTTTATAGTCTGACCCCTTTCAAGATAATCAATCATAATCACACCTTGCGAGTCCCAGAATACTGAAGCCATCACCTTATTTGCCGACAAAATCAACTTAGCCTTTTTAGGGGGTGGTGAACCAGGTCTTCTCCACTGTTTTGATTGTTGTTTTGTTTCCGGTGTACAGTAATGAACCCATGTTTCGTCTATAGTAACAAAACGATTCAAAAAATCATCTGCATCGGCTTCAAATAACTCCAAACAGTGGCGTGAAATAGTCAATCGCGTCCTTTTTTGTTCAACTGAAAGCAGTCGCGGAACCCACCTCGCAGACACCTTGTGGAAACCTAACTCGTTGACAATGATGTTTTGAGTTCGTTCATAAGAGATGCCTATAATCTCGGCTATCTCTCTAATTTTTAATCTGCGGTCTCCCATTATTAAATCAAGTACTTTTTTAATATTTTCGTCAGCAGTTGACGTCGAAGTTCTTCCAGAGCGGGGTTCATCTTTCACACTCTCTCTACCACGCTTAAATTCTGCTATCCATTTTTTGACGGATGAATATGACAGAGCACAATCGCCTAATGTACTGACCATGTCATCATGGATGGCTTTTGATGATAGCCCCTTCTTATGGAGGTATTTAATGACGGCACGCTGCTCGATTTGCTCCATTCGCGGAAATTATATCCAATTACTTTGTTAATAAATTTATAAAATCACAACTAATTATCGCACACGTTTCGAACTTCACACAATGAACTAGTCTGAACTGAACTAAATAATGTGGGTAGATTTGATTTTTAGAATTGAATGGATCTGTGTTAGGCCGAGTACTTTTCAATCCACCCTCGTAGTACATAGTCAAGGAAATTAAATTGTCGAATTATTAATTGTCATTGTGGGATAAAGAAAGGACTTACTGCAATCTTGCGGCTGGTTCACTGATACTACAATTCATCACCAAAATGTCCATAAATGGCTGGCACGTGTCGCACAATTATCAGTTCTTATCACTGCTTCTTTTTGAGTTTAATTATTTTAGTACTGCAATTTATTAATGCGGGGTTAGGATAAATTCCTAATTTTGATAATTATTAAAATCAGGCGTTATTTTGCGGAAATCCATTATAATGGGGTTGTTACAAATTAATTTGCTTAATTCCGCGTAAAGAAAAAAAATGATGTCTCCTGCCCAGTTTTAAGCGGACCTCCCACCCTCCCTCAGTCGCGCGCACTAAACATGTCGCCGTCGATCCCAAAACTACCATCCCCATCACCACCATACTAGGCACGACACACCACTCTCGAAAATACGACACTACTAAGCGGCCAGCTTCCGCAGAGCCTACTTCACTGAATATGCCTCGTGTAGAGGCGAAACACGTGTCGTATTTTCGAGAGTGGTGTGTCGTGCCTAGTGTGGTGGTACTGGGAATGGTAGTGCTGGAATTGATGGTGACAGGTATATTGAGTGCGATTGAGAGAGGGTGGGAGGTCCCCTTAAAACTGGGCAGGGCACATCATTTTCTTTCTTTACGCGGAATTAAACAAATTAATTTGTAACAATCCCATTCCTAATGTTGATGAAATCCTTTTAAGGATTTCTGCGGAACTCAAGCGTCCAGGCATGTTATTGAGGCGGGGGTTGATTGTAGACTGAAGAGGTAGGGAGTAATCGCAAGTGAGAAGAAGATCAATGCGTGTGAGTGAATAAGAGATTAGCGAATGTAATATTTGAATGAGTGTATGCATAAAATGTCCAATCCATGGCTCCCCGGGCTTGGAGGAATCTCCAACAGATATTCTACTCTAAACTATATCGATTTTTCTGAAGCGGTTTTTTACTTAAATTAAACTTAATTAAATTATTTAATTATAAAAGTTAAAGTAAATATAAATTTAATGAGTGGGAAGCGGACATGCACGTATGGCTGGGCGGACATAAGTTCCACCCTTAGTTCTAACTTTTATAACGAGATTGATCCCGTCTTTACCAGGATATACCTCATCTACCATGGCAAGAGGCCAACAGAGGATAGGCAGTTTCTCATTGAGAACAACAACCTGGCCCTGCTGAATGACATTTTTAGAGGTGTTCCATTTTTCGCGATTTTCTCGTATTTCATTCAAATCGTTATTAATACAGGAATGCATGATGCCATTGATTTAGCGACAGCGTCATCCACGGTGGTCCGTTAAACCAAGCATGGTTATTTATAAATGTATTAGGCGTAACAGGACGATATGATACAATAAACTAGGCGGTAAACTATCTTGAATGTTCGTTTGGCTATTAACGTTTGCCAACGGTGTGGAGACGAGCGAATCCACGCAAAAGCGATTGCGGAGTCAGTGAAAGCAAAAGTGCGATTTATATTTCATCTCGATTCAAAGTTAGCATTAAATGAGTGAACAAGCTGCGAGAGTTCTAAACAAGCAAGATTTATTTTCTTAAGCGGAGCAATGCGAGAGCGAGAACAAATTTTTCAGCGGGTGAGCTCAACGGACCAATGCGTGTAAATAGTAAAGCACCATAACACTTTTCTCTAGAATCTAAAAATCTGAGTAACGTTATGTATGAATTTCTACAAATACCTAAATACCTAGGAATTTTTATTTGCGTTATATCGTTGAGTTCCTCTTTTATTTGACCCCAAGCTCGAGCAATATCAGCGGGAACTTTATCATCCCAATGCAGGCTGCGTTTCCACCATTCCTGTATAAGTAGTTTCATGCCAGCGGTAAGCGGAAAGAGGGTCATACAAAGAAACGACTTGAGAAAGAATTGAGCGTTTTGTAAACGGGTCGTTAGAAATCATAACAATTTTAAAAGTAGTTGAATCCCATTGCATACCTATTAATTTAGTTTCCGAATCTGACGAATTAAAATCTAACTTTTTGTTAAAGCGAGAATCTTCTGGAATTTTTTCTAAACAACAGAAAGAATATGACACCCATTTTTTTAGCTTAAAATATACGACCGCATACATATTTACCAATTGGTCATACAGTCGGTGCACCTCTTCGGGAGAAGGAATAAAATAAACGAAATCATCTATATATGAATATTTGGATGCAACGGACGCGGCGTAAGGATAATTTTTCTTTTCATCCCGAACGAGTTGTTGAAATACACGGAGTGCTAGATACGGCGAACACTTTAAGCCGTAAGATAATCTTGTAAACTCATGTGTGTCAATAGGACTATTAACGTTAAATCGATATAATATTATTTGAAAGGGACTATGGTCATCAATTAATTTGTACTGTTAGGCGTTCAGAAGAAGGTGCTTCTTAAAAAGTCAAGTTTTATAGTAAATTATTTATTTATCTTACTTGCGCACACGTACAAGTAAGTTTGTATGAAGGGGATCACTGACCTGACGTATGGGTGAAGTCAAAGCGCTGTTCCCTCAAGGTCGTAGACAGTCAACTAGCAGAAGGAGCCGGTGATACCAAAGCACGAGAGTGATGATGGCCGTTAGCAGGAGGGTAGGCCAACACTCTGTTAGCTTGCGGCACGGCAAGCAGGTAGCCCTTAGGTAGTTGGTAGATCCTGCAGTCCCAGACGGCTGCAGCATGAAAGAAACTTCCTATTGCACTATATGCGCCCTAGTCAAATTCCAGCACCCTTCTAGGATTTTTTTATAGGATAAGGGTGACAAACGAGAACACAGGCCACCTGATTGTAAGTGGTTGCTGCGACCCATAGACATCTAAATCTATCCTCTATTACAAATCAAAATGTAGATGCGTTGTCACCCGTGAGGACTAAGATGGAATGCCTCATTTCCAGTAAAAAAGACCTCAGGCCACCTGTACTCACCAAGCGAAACGCGGAGGTAAACCTCATCTTCACGCTGGTATTCTGTAAGGTCGTGGTACCACCCCGGTTCGAGCCGGCCCATCCGTGCGACAGCAAAAGCTACCGCGTGGCTCTATCACTGTTACACCCACCCTTCTAGGATGTTTAAAAATTTCTAAAGCTAAGCAATAAGCAGCCACAGCAGAAGAGATAATAATTAAGCATAATAGTTACAATATATCAATAAATAAAAACTCACCCCAGTGGGATAAACTGCACCTCGAATAATTTAAATTTAAATTGTAGGTAAGCAAGTTCAACGGTCGTTAGTAAGAGGGTCATACGCGTTGCGAACTTGAAGCAGTCTCAGGTAGAAATCAGTGTTGCCGTTTTGTAAATGAAAAAAATGCTAGACTTTGGCAGCGATAATGCTAAAAAAGTGCTAAATCACACTTAAATATGCTAAAAAAAATGCCAGCTGCTAGTTCTTGTTTAAATTAATAAGAAATGAAAATAAATTAAAAGTAGGTAGTGTAATTAAAAATTCAGTGCTATTTTAAATTAAATTTAATCATCAAGATAAATCAAATAATATTTGTAGATCATCAATATCAGCTTCGCCGTGTGCTTGTGCTTGTGAAGGCCCATCTTCAAAAGCAATAGTCATTGGCATCACAAGCGACTCTTTAATCCCTCTTATCTGTTTTAAAACATGTTCGGGAACGTTATAGGAATGACAACATTTTCCTGATCTTTTAAGGCTATATCTGATGTGTAGGATCGAGTTTAGTGTATTTAGTGACATACGATTTCTTAATTTTGTTTTTACAATATTCATTTGGCTAAATACTCGTTCTATCTCAGCATTCGAGTGTGGCAAAAAAAGAATAGATATGGCCAAAGAAGCTAACTCCGTAAATGGATTATTATCCGCCGAGTCTTTGTATTCATGAACCTCCGAATTTCCGCAGTTGAACATTTATTTTCCCAGTCGGTATATCGAATATTCCTCCACTGTACAACTATACGTTCAATTTCATTGGCCTGGTACGTAAAATTTTAAAAATGCTAAAATATGCAATATGCTAAAGCCGATTTTTTCATGCCAAGATATTTAAAAATACGCCAAATTTTGCATTAAAATGCCATATCGGCAACACTGGTAGGAATGAAGTCAGGTAGGAATGGCCCGAACGGGGACTCGTCGTCGTGTCCGAATCCTACCGAGTCTTTTGTTTTAGAAATCGGTGAACAAAATGGTTCATGCTGCGCGGATTAACTTAATTAGTCTATGGTTCCGTAGAATAATTATTTTAAATTATCGATGTGTAATAATTTGCTACTTTTTATTTTTAGATTAGAATATTACATTAACATTATCGGCAGATATTGTTACAGCGAATTACCGGATATTAGTAAGTAAATCAAAAATATGCGAGTGAAGGGTCCGCAATGAAAATATCATTTAAACTCTTTATAATTTTAGAAGTATCTTTTTCGGGTCGGTAAACAGCTCTGTATATAGTATATATAAGTATAGTAGTATATAGTAGTAGTAGTATATAGTAAGAACGAGATAAGTGCTGTTGCATGTTGTCAATTTTAGTTAAAAATCCTTTATCTATATATTCCTGTATAATTTTACAGCAATCCATGGTCATTTGGGGGACTGAGATGTTTGACGTTTCAATGTCACAGTTAGCACGGCTACCTTCAGTTTTTGAATATATAATTTTTAAGTAAAACTAGCTATACGGATTTTATAGCGTACATTAAATTATATAATTTTTGGTTTGATCTACGCACAATAAGCTTACCGTATCTTGAAATCTTGCAGTGGTATGCTTGGGTTTGGATTTAATTTTATTAATTATAAGATCCTAAGCAGATGGCAGCACCCATACATCATATCTATTGAAATTAGGATATTTCTTAAATTCAATAGCCTCGCGTATCATCCTTGGTAGGAATCAGTGTTCTTTTGCGAGGTTTTGAGGTCTATCAAATCGTAATGGCGGGGACGATCTTGAACATGTATACAGACGGCAGAAGTTTGTTTTGTTGCAATACTTGCTCGATGTGCTGAAACTCGACGGCCAGATGTTTTCTGTCACAGATCCCTCGTGCTCGCTAAAACAAAAATTTTCCCACGGTAGCTAACTGTTATGAATGATGATACGATTCGCCATTTAAATATAGGTTGGTATGGGTCTTTTTGCTATACACAGTGTGACCAATAGAGTTATCAGTATTTCGGACGACTAAAGCATCTAGGAAAGTTAAGGAATTGTTTACGACTAACTCCATTCTAAATTGTATTTTAGAATTTATGGAATTAAGTTGATAAATCGCACAGTGGAGAACCGCCAATCGTTCAGATAGTATAGATGGTATCCCGAGTTATAACGCGATGTGCGATGGTGAAATTGAGCGGCTGGAATTAGTTTGAACAATTCCTCAGAGCACTCCCCGTGGTAGGTGCGATAAAATAAGCAAAGATATGCAAAATCTCTTCGCAGCGTCAGTAAATCGAGGTGATTGGAAAGGACTCAGTCATCGACGATTCGAACCGCTCCGAGTTAGATGCGGTTAACTGGAAGGAGCTGGCACTGAGGAGCCCCAGCCTAGAGATGGTAACAGTATTCCATGTGAGGCCGAACCTGCGCCGTGCAAAGTTGTGGCGGCGTGAAATACTCTCCCGCTCTGCTGAGCTCACCAAGCTATTAAGAGGCCAATTTGGCTTTCTCTTCCAAGTGACCACGGTGTCGTAAAAGGCGACAAAGGGAAACAGGAGGGAGAAGGGTAGCAGCATCTTCCTGATAATAGCCAAAGTTACAATAAAAAAACTGCGGTTGCCAACCCGCTCGCAACTATGGCAAATACCCCCCAATAACGAGAGTAACAAAGAGACGGCCCCCAGTCCCCGGCGGCCCCGCTATTTCTGGCTACGGTGGCGACCATGGTAACGGCGGGGCAGGGGGTGCTAAGAATCTCCGGTGGAGGTTCGGTTGCCACCTACGACGACTCGACCTGGCAACGTACAACGCACGCACCCTGAGGACTGACGAGAAAATCATGGAGCTGGAAGAAGAGATAGACAAATTGCGCTGGCATATTTTTTTTTTCTAGGAAAAGGGTGACAAACGAGCACACAGTCCACCCGATGGTAAGTGGTTGCTGCGGCCCATAGACATCTACATCTATCCTCTATTACAAATCAAAATGTAGATGCGTTGTCACCCGTGAGGACTAAGATGGAATGCCTCATTTCCAGTAAAAAGGGCCTCCGGCCACCTGCACTCACCAAGCGAAACGCAGAGGTAAATCTCTACTTCACGCTGGTTTTCTGTGAGGTCGTGGTACCACCTCGGTTCGAGCCGGCCCATCCGTGCGACAGCAAAAGCTGCCGCGTGGCTCTATATTATAGGATTATCCGAAGTCCGAAGAGAGGGGGAGGACACGGTAATCCTCGAATCCGGCAACTTGCTCTATCACCGGGAGGGCGACCATCTGTCCCAAGGAGGTGTCGTATTTATCGTCCACAAGTCTCTCGTTAACAACGTGGTAAAGATCGGGAGTGTGTCGACGAGGGATGCGTACCTTATACTCAGAATTACCAAACAGTATTCGCTGAAGGTCATACAGGTTTACGCACCAACCTTGGCTCACCCCAATGAGGAGGTGGAGGAAATGTATGAGGATATCTCTGGAGCCATGCATTCCTCCAAAACCCAATATACGGTGTTAATGGGAGACTTCTATGCAAAAATAGGCACAAGAGAGAACGGTGAGCTGAAAGTAGAGAAATTTGGAATAGGGCAACGGAACCCAAGGGGCCAGCAGCTGGCCGACTTCATGGAGAAAGAGGGACTCTTTATGATGAACTCTTTCTTCAAGAAGCGGCCCCACAGGAAGTGGACCTGGTCGAGCCCCGACGGTTCGACAAAAAATGAGATTGACTTCATTATGACGACCAGACGACAACTGTTCAGTGATGTCTCAGTGATCGCGAGGGTGAAAACCGGCAGCGATCACCGAATGATTAGAGGCACACTGAACCTAAATGTTAAGTTGGAGAGGTCTCGTCTGATGAAGTCAACGCTCCGTCCCCCTCGTGCTCTAATCCAAAGTCCCGAAACCTTTCAGCTCGAGTTACAAAACCGTTTTCAGTGCCTAGAAGACTGCAATGAAGTGGACGATATGAATGACAAGCTCGTGGAAACTGTCCATGCGGTCGGAGCTAAGTTCTGCAAGACCCGCCGAAGAAGAACACAAAAACTCTCCGATCACACTCTTAATATCATGGCTGTTAGAAGGGAGATGAGGCTACATTCTTCAACAGATTTGACAGCATACAGGCAACTGAACAGACAGATCTCCAAATGCATGCGGCGGGACTTACGCAACTTCAATACAGCTCGTATTGAAGAAGCAATTGAGCGGAACCAAGGCTCCAAAGTCTTTGCCAGAGATCTGTCTGCCAGAAAGAGCCAACTATCAAAGCTGAAGATCGAATGTGGCAGCATCGTTTCCGGGGCACCTGAGATTTTGAGTGAGATTGAGAGGTTCTATGGGCAGCTGTACACGTCATCTTTGATGCCACACGCAAGTGTGAGAAACGATCCAAGAGCGAGTCTTATCCGACACTATTCCGAAGATATCCCGGACGTCAGTTTGAGGGAGATTAGAATAGCTCTCCAGCACCTTAAAAACGGCAAGGCCCAAGGCGAGGATGGAATTACAGTGGAGCTTCTGAAAGCGGGTGGAAGACCGGTACTTGAAGTCCTTCAGAAGCTCTTTAATTCCGTCCTCCATGGTGGCATTACATCGGAGGCGTGGAGCAGAGGTGCGGTGGTCTTGTTCCTCAAGAAAGGTGACAACGCTCTCTTGAAGAACTACAGACCGATTTCCCTTCTGAGCCGCGTCTACGTGCTGTTTTCGAGAGTCATTACGAATCGTCTCGCGCGCAGACTTGACGACTTCCAGCCTCCCGAACAAGTCGGTTTCCGAAAGGGCTTTAGCACCATAAACCACATACATGCCCTACGGCAAATTGTACAGAAGTCCGAAGAGTACAATTTGCCACTATGTCTGGCGTATGTGGACTATGGGAAAGCCTTTGATTCCATCGAAATTTGGGCGGTGCTGCAGTCCCTTCAGCGGTGCCAAGTTGACTGTCGGTATATCGAAGTGCTGAAGTGTTTGTACAGTAGAGCTACGATGGCTATCCGAGTACAGAACCAGAGTACGAAACCTATCCAATTGCAGAGAGGTGTAAGACAGGGTGATGTTATATCCTCGAAACTCTTCACCGCTGCATTGGAAGACGTTTTCAAGCTTCTGGACTGGAAAGGATACGGTATTAACATCAATGGCGAGTACATCACTCACCTTCGATTTGCCGACGATATAGTTCTTATGGCAGAATCGCTGGAGGACCTAAGCACTATGCTCAATGAACTCAATAGTGTCTCCCAACGGATAGGTCTTAAGATGAACATGGACAAAACAAAGATTATGTTTAATGTCCATATTACACCTATGCCGGTAGTTGTTGGGAGCACTAAGCTCGAAGTTGTTGACGAGTATGTTTACCTGGGACAAATAGTCCGACTAGGTAAGTCCAACTTCGACCGAGAGGTCAATCGACGGATTCAACTCGGCTGGGCAGCGTTCGGGAAGCTACGACACATCTTCTCGTGAGACATACCTCAAAACCTTAAAACGAAATTGTACAACCAGTGCGTGTTGCTAGTGATGACTTACGGAACTGAGACGTGGTCCTTCACTGCTGGCCGGATGAGGAAGCTCAAGATCGCTCAGCGAGCTATGGAGAGGGCTATGCTCGGAGTTTCTCTGCGTGATAAACTTAGGAATAAGGATATCCGCAGTAGAACCAGAGTAACCGACATAGCCCAACGGATTAGTAAGCTGAAGTGGCAGTGGGCCGGCCATATAGCTCGAAGAACCGACAACCGATGGGGAAGAAAGGTTCTCGAGTGGCAGCCTCGTACCGGTAGGCGAAGTGTAGGGCGTCCACCCACGAGATGGAGTGACGACCTGGTGAGACATGCAGGAAGTCGATGGATGCAGGTGGTTTAGGACCGTGCTTTGTGACATTCTTTGGGGGAGGCCTATGTTCAGCAGTGGACTTGTGAAGGGCTGTAATGATGATGATTATGAAGTGAGCACTAAAAGGCACTTCACTCGATATGTCAACGCCGAGGATTCTGATACTGGCTAAGGCAACAAGGAGAGTGTCCTGAAACTGAGGGGATACGACAAAGGGGTTCTTTGCGGTAAATGGGCAAACTTGTGTCTTCTGAGGATTAAACTGGACTAGATTTAGTAGCCCTCAATCCAAGACTTTGTTCAGCAAAGACTCGATTTCAGACACAAGTTTCTTCCAGTACTCGGTGACGTTTTGCCGAGAAATATTGACACGGCCTGTGTATAGAGCATTAACAGTGCTCTCATCTGCATAGCAATTAATATTAACGGTTTGCAACATACCACTCATATACAGAAGAAACGCGTTGTTGATAGCTCGCAGCCTTATGGAACACCAGCGTTAATAGGCTTGTAATCAAAGTATGCACCATCTACTACGACCTTGATGCTCCAATCAGCCAGAAAACTGGTGATCCAATTGAACAACTTCTCGGTAAGCCCATAGAAAGGAATCCCAATTAACCTGAGGGCAAAGTTATACTTCTTTTTAAGCATGGTGGTGTTGACATCCCGAGCCACCGAAGCGTCAGCCCAGGTCCGACAACAATCCTGCTTACTGTGTAATGCAGTCTTACAGGAGCGACCAAACCGAGGCTCTGCCTCTGATGGGTATCACAGATGATGGCATAAATAGTTTCATTACCTGTAGCACCACTTCAGGTACAGAGTCAGTAACAGCGCTGGGATCATCCGGTAAAAAGCAAACTCGCGCCCATTTGTAGAATGCAAAGGTACACGGCAGCAGCCTGCAGAAAGCAACCGCGAGGGGAGCGTGAGTGGCAACACACACCGGATCAAACAATGGTCAGAAGAGCCGAGACATCGACGGAAACCTAATATCCGTCCAGATGAGAGGTCAGCAGAAGGTCCATCAGGGAAGGTGTATGATCCTCTACATCTGGAATCTGCGTAGGTGATGTAACCAGTAGTGTCAGACATAAACAGATCTCCCCGCATGATCGGTTAAACGTGAACCGAGTCATTCGGCGTGGTAAGTAAAGTATTTGTTGAGTATTAATGTAGAGTCACTAGTTTTAGTTGTGTTGTCAAAATCAATAAATGGAAATGCTGTGTCGATGCTCTGTACTAACGAATGCTACACGCGTGGACGTAAAAGTCGTCAGAAATAACCATGTCGGAGAATCAGTGGCGTTATCTACGATATGGGGTAACGCAAGTGTGATGTCATACCGGGTCATGCTTGGTTAAGGCCATGGGAGCGAGGGCATTCTATCCCTAGTGCGACTAAGCGAACGTATCTGTTCGGCCGAGGTTGTTTTGTTACTTGTTTTGCCAAAATAAATGCAGATTAGTTTATTGTTGTGATTGTTTTTTCGCAGATACCCACTTGACCGACCCAATGAAGATAGGGGCCCATTTGTTTTTTTTTATAGGATAAGGGTGATAAACGAGCACATACTCCACTTGATGGTAAGTGGTTGCAGCGGCCTATAGATATCTACATCTATCCTCTATTACAAATCAAAATGCAGATGCGTAGTCACCCGTGAGGACTAAGATGGAATGCCTCATTTCCAGTAAAAAGAATCTCCGGTTCTCTACACTCACCATACGAAACACAGCTGCGTTAAGCTGCTATTTTACACTGGTATTCTGTGAGAACGTGGTCCTTCTCCGGTCGAGCCAACCCTTTCGTGTTACAACTATACTATCAATATGGCTGCAGCATGGGTCTACCACGTGAAGTCCCAGAAAATTGCCCTTTTGCCGATATGTACAAATGCATAAGAATTTATTTTTATTATTGGTTAACAACTAAGCGCTAAAATAAGGGATTAGTAAAGCAAGAAAACACGAAACCAATAAGGTCTGAGTATATCTGCTCAAAGTGGATAAATTTATGCATCAAGATAAATATTTGTACACGCATTGATTACATACCGTCAAATCGATAACATTCCAGGCTATCCGAATCCTTAACGATCAAGTGAAACTAAATACTGATTTCATGTTATTATGTGCAAATTCGATACAAGAATAAAAAATGAGAGTGAAAAAGGTTCAAAGGTAAGCAACAAACTCTATGCTTAGTGAGCTTTTGTTAAACCAAGTCAGTGCGATTTACTACCTTCGGCTACATAACTACTTCCCACTAGATGGAATTGCAATCAAGTCTTATCAAAACTCATTCTCCCTATAATGACAAAGGCATAATAATATGTTACGCTGTATACTTATGATAGGATGTAATGAAAAAATAATTAGCAATAAGTTGCAGCGCTGGGAGCCGCGGTTCGAATCCTGCGCGGAAACTATTGATATGACCTACAAATCTTTGTTTCAGGTGTGGCTGTTTGTGCCTGTGAAAAGTATGTTTGTAAACTTCCTCTACTATAGCGCATGGGGTGACGTCAAAAGAACAGACAAAATAAATGAATGACTGGCCAATGTTCCATTTTACTGCATCCATTGTTCATTTACTGCGCAATACTTACATCGATTTTACAGATTCATGAAAGAGGAGTGAGAGTATTTCCGTTAGCGGAAATCAATATCAACTTTTTTTTATAAGATAGGATGACAAACGAGCACACAGTCCACCTGATGGTAGATGTTTGCTGCGGCCCATAGACATCCACATCTGTCCTCGTTTGTGAATCAAAATGCAGATGCGTTGTCACCCATGAGGACTAAGATGGAATGCCTCTTTTCCAAGAAAAAGGACCTCCGGTTCTCTACACTCACCATACGAAACACAGCAGTCTGAAGCTACTATTTTGCGCTGGTATTCTGTGAGAGCCTGGTCCTACCCCGGTCGAGTCGACCCATTTGTGCTTCAAGTATACTACTAATAAAGCTGCAACATGGCTCTACCACGTAAAAAATGAAAATGTACATAAAAGACATTTTCTGACGACTCTTAAATGTTTGAATAGTTTTAAGGGATGGGAATGAGGTTGACAAACGAGCACACAGTCCACTAGGTGGTAAGTGAATGCTGTGATCCATAGACATCTACATTGTTCCTCGATTAAGAATTAAAATTTAGATACTTTGTCACCCCTGAGGATTAAGATAGATTCTCTCTTTATCCGATTACCTCCAGTTCTCTACATCCACCATAAGAAATAGATCAGCATTAGGCTGCTGTTTTACGCTGTTATTCTGGAAGAGCGTGTTTTTTCTCCGGTCGAGCCGACCCATTTGTAATGCAGTGCCATAATAAGCTTTAATAGCGTAAAATTAGAAAAATAGTTAATATTTGTCATTGTACAAAATTATTTATTTAAGCTGTAGATTTGGTTGAAATTGAACTGTCTTAATACGTTATCTTCACTCACTAGCACTGAAAGAGACAGCTAGTTATAAATCCTATTAAACGTCTCAATCGCCACGACGGAAGGACGTTAATACTGTCACAATCAGAAGTCAACCAGAAGGTACTTGACATGTTCTTGCTTTTCGTCTAAGAAATACTGCAAATTAACTTCGACATACCATTTAAATAAAGTTACTTTATACGAAAATAAGAAACGGGCATCCACCGTAAAAATGAATCCTAATTGAACTAAAAAAACGATTGGTAAATCCAATTGTGCATGCCATAAGCACATTAAAAATTACGTAAAACATGATTATATGTAATTTTTTTAAGTAGTTTTAATAAACACAAGTTTTCACTAATAACCTTTTATAAAAAAAAACCTATATATCATCACATCACCTATTATAATTCCAATTTTCCAACAATTTTATATCAAACTTCAATTAAAATTAGTTTGGAAAATCCAAAAGAGCACGACTTATGATGCTCAAATGATCACCATATCGTCATTCAGGTTACTCCATGAAGTCCAAGACGTATTCATGTAGAAATATACTTAAATATATACATCCTAGTTACTTTTAGAACGTGGTTCTATTCTTTATTCTGTGCTTTTAAAATATTTTAATAAAAATCTCTGATTATTATAATAATCAAGTATGTATGAAATTTGGTTTTTCGAATATTTTGTATTTATTTGTACAGCGATCTTTTTGAGATGCTGCGAACAACCGATACAGTATCCACTCATGACCACAGATTAATATATACCAGTCTACTCATGACGGCGGTCGACGTCGATATGAGTGAGTGAGGCAGTCTATTTAGTAAAATAAATCATTACAAGGCTGTTTAAACACCGAAAATTTCCGGATTTCTACGCCGGAAAAAATTAATTATAACTTAACAAAAGAAAAACTGCAATTTACATTCCATTGCTTCCCACGTTATAGATGTAGAGATTACAAAATAGATTGAATAATTGATATTTTCAAAAGTCATCGTGTTTACCACCCCATGCGGACTTGATAAATCTACACCACAAGCCACTAAACCACTTTTTATGTAAAAATATCAATTATCTACATATACAAGTACAAAATAAAATATATATTTTTAATTTTATGGTTGATTGATATACCCTTTATTATTTAATTTATATTCCTTTTTTCTGGGGGCACTGAAGTGCCCCCGCCAAGTCGAGGAAAAAAGCGGCACGGCCGTACCATCCTTTTCTCAAAGCAGTTCAGACCATTTCCGAAACCCTATGACTTCGTTGTGGATAAAACTAAAAGCCTAAATTTTCAGTTACCAAGGAGGCATTGAACAATATCAGCATATTTTAAATTTTATTCAATTTGAACAAGTAATTTATAAATTATAACTAATCAAAGTTTCTTAATTTTGTCACTCACGGACTGAGCGATCATCAAAACTCTAAGGCACTTCTAGCAGACATAGAAGCTTCAAATTTGGAATACAATTATTGTTTAGTATATAAATCAAGAAAATATTAATATATTTTGCAATTTCAGTCCAGTTTTCGAGATACACCAACTGCATAAATAACTTTGTAATCTCATATAAGAAAACAAAGTTACATTTGCAGTGAAAGAATCAGTGTACCTCTATATGTATAATATAATAGACTAATAGGTGTAGATAAGTATCTAGATATAACTATTTACAAAAAGAAATGAGATGCTATCAAAAACATAACTTGTAAAAAACTAAGTCTCGTAACTCATTTCTTCTACCGTAATAAGTTGTGAGATCCATGTAATACCAAGTCGGTTAATTTATTCAGTCCCTACCAATACTACCATACCATACCATACCAATATTAAAAATCTTTTATATTTTAAATAAATAAATTGACTTGGCAATCGCACTAAACAATCTAATTTAATATAATATGTTTTACTTACGAACATATTACAGAGCTAGGGAGAAGATGCGCCCCTATGCCTCACTCCGCACTCCAACACATACACATCCGATAAAGAATCAGCCCACTTAACATGGTTTGTTTGGTTAGCATGCCAAAACTTGAGCAAGTCTAGCATTTCATCCGCTATACCCCTATTCCCCAGTTTCCTCCAAAGTACATCAGACGGCACATTGTCAAAGGCCGTAGAGAGATCCAGAAAACAGGCATATACCGGCATTCCAAACTGAGTATAATATTGGACAGTGACTTACTATAGCATTTTCAGTCGAAAGTTCAGGTCAAAACTCAAAATAGGCATCACATATGATGGAATGTTTTTACAATTCAGAGTTAAGCACACTATCTAATAATTTCGCAGTTGTTATTGCCAGTGAGATTTTAGTGATAGTTTCATTGTTAGCAAGATGTAGGTCTCTTATCTCACAATCAAAATTGTATGAATATTTTGTGTGTTATATGGTATGTTCTCTCAGTGGTTACAGTACTTTTGTTAAGTTTTGAACCAACTTGTAAGTTGTTGAATCGATCTGGCTCACTATGGGACGTAGTACAGCATTTGGTTTGTGTATTTTCGGTAACCCATACAACCTCGGTGGTTTATTATCATGAGCCAAACCACCTAGGTTGTAATTTACCATCATGTGCCAACATCCTAATTTCAATAGAGAAGACGGATGGGTGCTGCAATCTGCTTGGGATCCTGAAATAAATAAAATGAAATTAAAAGCAAAGCATACCATTGCATGATTTCAAGATACTGTAGGCTTATTTTGCGTAGATCGGATTAAAAATTTACACATACATATACATACATAAACACTCACGCCTGTCACCTAGAGGGGTAGGCAGAGACTATGGACTTCCATTTGGCACGATCCTGACAGACCTCTCTCGCTTCCTCCACATCCATATACCTACGCAAACACGCTCGTCGGTTAAAGGTACTCTTGATTTGGCCCATTTTCAACATATCGCCAATTTGGTGGATAAACTTTCGCCTATGGCGACCCTTTCCGACTCTGCCGTTCACCTCTGCAACATAAATTTGCTTTGTCACTCTTTCCTCATTCATTTTTTCTTTCCACATGACCAAACCACCGAAGCATTCCTTTCTTAATCCTGGTCACAACATCATCTTGCAAACCACACTGTTCTCTTATTAAACAATTTCTTACTCTGTCATTTAGATTTATCCCTAACATACTCCTTAATGATCGCATTTCTACAGCATTTACTCTACTCTCGTGCTTCTTCTGCCACACCCAACTTTCACTACCATACATTAAAGTAGGCACTAACACAGCATTGTGAATTGCCATACGTGCCTTTTTGGACACATTCTGACTTTTCACAATAGAGTGTAGAGCCCCATTCACTCTATTTCCTGCATTCACTCGTCGTTCTGTATCCTTATCATATCTACCATCCCTGCTAAACACACATCCCAAATACACAAACTCATCTACTTGCTCTACCAACTCCCCTTCTATTCTTATTTCACATATCGTTTTACTTTCTTCTCTTTTAAAAACCATAACTTTCGTCTTACTTGCGTTCACTTTCATTCCCTTTTCTTTTAATGTCCTGTTCATTAATGTAACCATCATTTGCAACTCGGCTGCCAAAGACGCAAGTATGACTTGAACATCGGCGTACAAAAGGCATTTGACGGTTAACTCACCCATTCTTAACCCGCATTCTTCTACTTACAAATTTTCCAAACAACTGTCCATAAATTGGTTGAACAGCCACAGGGAAGCCACACAGCCCTGTCTGACACCTTTATGGATGCCAAACCAGTCCGAGTAGGCCCCGTTGATCCTGACACAAGCACTAGAGTCCCTATATAGAGACTTCAATGCCCGTATCAGACCAGCGCTCAACCCAAATGAGGTCAGTGTTTGCCATAACACGTTCCTGTCTACTCTATCATAAGCTTTTTCCTAGTCCATGAACGCACAAAAAACTTTCTGGGTTTTGGCCAAAAATTTCTCCGCAATCATGCGCATGGAAAAGACTTGATCCGTACACCCCATCCCCTTTCTAAATCCAGCTTGCACATCCCAAATTTTTCTATTAGTTTCTTCCATAACTCTTTCAATTAACACCTTAGCATACAGTTTACCCACAATGCTAAGCAAGCTGATACCACGGTAGTTTTTACAGTCCTGCTGCGACCCCTTTCCCTTATATATTGGGACTATAACGGCTTTGCACCAGTCTTCCGGTACCCGCTTCAGTTCCCAACATAAATTAAACAAGGTGTACAGCAGGTCTGCAACCACACTCTCTCCACCCCTTAGCATTTCGAGTGATACTCTATCATATCCGGCTGCCTTACCTGCTTTCATGCTTTTCATTGCTTTCACTATTTCATCTACACTTATTTCTCTACCTCTCTCCACTTCTTCCGGAATTTCCATTTCACTTACTTCAGACGACTCTTTACTCTTAAACACGCTTTCAAAGTATTCCTTCCATCTCATTAAATTCGAAACTTCATCATTCAGCATGCAGCCATTCTCGTCTCGTATAGCATTAATTCTAGGCTGTTTTGAATTTCCCCTGGCAGTTCTTACGAGCTTCCAGAACATTTTAATATTTACCTGGAAGTTATCAGATATTTTTCTATCATTCTTATCTATTCTTTCTTGCTTTTTCCTTTCAACAACTTCTTTTACTCTCTTATTTACACGTCTAAAGTCTGCCTTTTTTCTTTCAATCTCATCATTCATACCGCCAGAATTACCAGCTTTGGTTACTAGTAAATCTAGCCATGCCCTCTTCTTTGCTTTAACTTCCAACCGTACCTCATCATCCCACCACAAATTATTACTTTTCCTTTCATTTGTTCTCTTACTTACACTACATACTTCGGTGGCTGTATCCACCAAAACTTTCTTAACATTATTCCATACATTCTTCAAGTCTAAATCATGCATACAAAATTCATTCAACACACTTATATTTTCCCTCAGTCTGCATTTATACTTCTCTTTCACACCTTCATCTTGTAACCTCTCTATTCTTATACGCTGTAACGCAGTGGTAGACACAGATTTCCGATGCCACCAACGCTTGAATAGACCATTAATTCGGCATAAGACCGAGTAATGATCCGTCCCTACGTTGGACCCCCGGTAAACCCTTGTATCTACCACTGCGCTCCTCATTCTTCCATCCACAATTATGAAATCTATCATGCTTCTATCATCCCCTCTTTACCATGTATACATGTGAATCCTCTTATGGCGAAAGAAAGTGTTCGACACAAAAAGATTCTTTTCCACACATATGGTGAGGAGGTCTTCACCATTCTCATTTATTCTTTCATCGCCAAACGCTCCTAATATCCTTTCATAACCAGACATCTTCACTCCCACCCTTCCATTAAAATCTCCTAACATAATAATATTTTCATTTTCCTTGCACTTCGTCAACACCAGCCTTACCATGTCCCAAAACTGCTCTCGGATATAAGTGGGCTTAGACATATCTAGGGCGTACACCCCAAGCACAAACAACTTCTTTAAGCCCACTTTCATTCGTATCCACAGCAGCCTTGGGCTTACACATTCATACTCTTTCACACATTGACTCATTCTTTCTGAAAGGATGACACCGACTCCCTGGCATGCCCGCTCAGTCTCGTCTACACCAGACCAGTAAGCGGTATACATTTACAAAAAATTATATTCAATAATTGAAAGTAACCGGGCTAACGGGATGTCAAGCACCTCAGCCCCTTCCCCCGTCTTCATAGCTGCTGTAAAGCACCCGAAACGTCGGAAATTAAAAAGTTAAATTATCCGTAAAAATTAGTTTCATTTAAAGTGAGGCATCTCTTTGGCATTCCTACTTAGTACTGTGGGCGCTGTTGGCGGAGACCGTAGAACCCAGCGGAGATAGTACTTTAAACTGATTTATGAAATCATTGGCCATTTCCACCGGCTTAACCCTTTATCACACAAAATAATGTCCTTGTAGAAAGGATCATCCGATCTCGCCAGGAAGTAATTACGGAGGCTGCACACTTCGCGATTATCCATGATGAGTTTAGTGACGTTTAAAAGCCGCGCCCACCATGTTTCGGCGGCAAATACAGCTCAATACAGACGATCTCGAATGATAAATCCAGTGAGACGTCTTAACAGTGCGGACTTTTCTATCCAGAGCGATCAGTTCGGTCTGAGTGCACCTGAGTGTGTGAAAGGTACAGATGAGTACAGCCATAACCCAACCATTATATGCGAGTGTCTTATTAACACTCGACAATAGACTCCTAAGTACTTTTGTCAAACGTGCACTAAACACATCGCGAACTGTCTGTTTCATGTCCGCCTTATTGATACCTATGTTCTTTGACATACCCAGGTATCGGTATGTTTCAGCCTCGGAAAGGGTCCTAATGTTGATAGATATACGTAAGTCTATGCCCTCAAAATTAGCAACCCTACCCCTTTCGACATGGTGGACCGCACACTTATGCGTCCCCAGCTCCATTCTGATAGAACTGCTAAACTCGCAATTGATATTTAACAATTCCATAAGATCGACTGGAGGCGAATAACTTGAGATAATCCACTTAAAAATTGTGGGGTCACTTTTTTCTCTCCCTACTGAACCTGAAATCCCTTCGCAGGGGCATCCAGAGAAGAGAGTTCAGGGAGAGGCAGAACCAGATTGGACTCAGACAATCGCCCTGGAAGATACCCCTTCTTATCATTATGCGGAACTCTGCAGCCATCATCCACACACCCAGATGACAAAGGAACGTACCTCACTGCTCCATATACTGCTCGAAGAAGTCTCTTACTGTGCAGTCTACCTTGTACAGCTCAAGGACCCTCTTCAGCGGTGTATGAGGCACTGAGCCTTTCCGGAGTCTATCCAAGCGGCGGATAAGTTCAGACGGTTGCATTTAACCACCTTGACGATGACCAGGTCAATGTGGAGTGGTTCCTTAGTTCCACGACCATCTATTTTGAGCGCGCAACATCACCTGATTTGAGTTCAGTTGAAGAGTAATTCTCGCGCTCAAAATGGATGTTAGTGTCTTGTATATGGGTAGTTAGACATATTATGGGGCGGTATTTGCTTGAATCTGTGGTATCTTGGTCTTTAGAAACCAAATGAGAAATCCCGGTTGTGAAGAGGCTTGGGAGCGACTTCTGGTCAAGAGCTTCTTGAAACTGTCGTGCGAGCACAGTGTGACACAACACGAACTTCTTCAGCCAGTAGTGATGCAGTTCGTCGAGCTTCGGACTTTTGCAGCTTGGAACCTTTCGGACCACCTCAGCCATGTTGTCCGGCGTTATGATGACGGGGTCCATGGGCGTAACATTCGCACATTAACTCGTAACAGATATTTGTTAACTAGTACCATATATCTATCTAGCCCATACTTTTGACACTTCTCTGAATAAATCTGAACAAATAAAGAGGATAGGTATTTATCTTGTATCAATATCCCCGGCATCGATACAATAATTAATTATTTAATGAACAATGAATAATAAGTGCCATGAAGTCAATACGTGACTTATGATAAAGGTAATTAATACTTTAAACCCATCAATTATCGACGTAATTTACAAAATGAGCGAGCAAACGAATTTCGGTAAAATTATGGCAATTAAAATATTAATCAAAACCGGTCGAGGAATGGTCGCCCATATCGTTATAATATGGATACTAAATAAATAAATTCAAAATCAAATAGTTCCAAAGTTATATTAAGTTTTTTTTTCATAGCCGTATATTTTCCTTACGTATGCATATTACGTGATAATATCAATTAAATTAGATATTTATAAAATAATAACAAAGGCCATCCATCTTAGTCATCAGGGTCAACAACGCATCTGCCTACTCACCACTGACCAGTGGTCTATCCATCCAACGATCTATTACAGCCTGTCCACTGCTGAATACTAATAAACCTTCCCATTGGGAGGATTTTGCCATAGTTGCCTAGCTTGGCAGGTGGGTTGGCAACAGCATTTTTTATCATTTCTAGTTGTTACTAAGAAGATGTTGCTGCCTTTCTTTTGTTTCAGTTATTATCTGTAGCTTCTATCGCCTATAAGAATATCCACTATCCCATATCCTCCCGTGGATGACGTAAAAAGCGACCAGTGGTTACTTACTTTAAAATAGGCCGACCGATAAGATATCCTAGACATCATGTTCAGTATGTTCAAACTATTACTATACCGCTTTCAGTAGCTTAATTGATAATTATATAATTTTTTAGCCCTTTCTATTTTGATTACTGCTGCACCGCCTCATGTTTGTCTATCTTTGTTTAGCCTAATAGTTGACTGGGAGAGAATGCTCTATGACAATAAGTTCACCATGTCTACAACTTTGTGCATAAATGTTTAAATAAATAAATACATGCACTCTTTAAGAAGTACAGACAAATTTCCTTTATGAGCCGCATCTAAGTCGTACGTACGTAAGTCGTCTCGCATGCAGAGTCGACGATTTCCAGCCTCCCGAACAAGCTGGTTTTTGAAAAGGCTTTAGCAACATTGATCACATGACACATGAACATGATACACTGCCTTCGGCGAATCGTACAGAAGTCCGAAGAGTAAAATCTATTACTTTGTCTTGCGTATGTGGACAATGAGAAAGCCTATGATTCCGTCCAAGTTTGGGCGGTGCTGCAGTCCCTTCAACAGTGCCAAGTTGACTGTCAGTATATCGAAGTTCTGAGGTATTTTTTTATAGGATAAATGTAACACCCGAGCACACAGTCCACTTCATGGTAAGTGGTTGCTGTAGCCCATAGACATCTACATCCATTACGAATCAATTTGCAGATGCATTGTCACCCGTGAAGACTAAGATAGATAGCCTCGTTTCCAATAAAAAGGGTCGCCGTTACTCTATACTCACCATACGAAACACAGAAATTAGCATTAAGCTGCTATTTTACGCTGGTTTTCTGTGAGAGCGTGTTTTCTCCGGTCCAGCCGATTCATTCTTGTTACAGCTATACCTATCAGTAATATATCTGCAGCGTGGCTCTTCCACGTTAAAAATATATATTGTATAAGTAAATACTTGTACAGCGGGTTCGCGAAGGCGATCCGATGACAGATCCAGAGTATGAAACTTATCGAACTGCAGAGAAAACTCTTCACCGCTGCATTGGAAGATGTGTTCAAGCTACTGGACTGCAAAGGATACGGCATTAACGTCAACGGCGAGTACATCACTCACCTTCGATTTGCCGACGATATAGTCCTGATGGCGGAATTTCTGGAGTAAATAAAAACTATATTCAATAATTAGGTCATAGTATCTCCCAACTGATAGGTCTTAAGATGACCATGGACAAAACAATTAATGTCTTGTGTAACGTTCATGTCATACCTACGCTTGAAGTTGTCGACAAATATGTTTACCTAGGACAAATAGTCAAACTAGGTTAATTCGACTTCGACCAAGAAATATATCAACGGATTCAATCTAAAACGTGAACCTTCACCGCTCGCTGTATGACCGTATGAGGATGCTTAAGGTCACTCAGCCAGCTGTGGGGAGAGGCATGCTCAGGGTTTATCTGCGTGATAGACTTGAATATGAGCATATCCGCAGTAGAACCAGAGTAACCAACATAGCCCAACGACTTAGTAAGCTGAAGTGGCAATAAGCTGAATGAATTGCTCGAATCATCGATAACTGATTAGGAAGAATCCATATCCATCTGTTTAACAAACGGCAAATCAAAATTACGTTTTTAGAACGCAAATTGAACATTTATTTTCATTTATTTTCTAGTTGTTGTGGGTAAGTCTATCGATTCATTATAAACATTCAAAATAAATATCGGCATGAATTTTGATATAGTGAGTCAATCCCTAGCGTACATAATATTTTGTTTATAAATGAATTCACCAAAACCATACAAATTATCAACAACTTGAACTTTTTCTTGCAAAATATTAAAATTAATAAAATTATTGAAAATATTCTATATTTTAAACATAAATTTTAACCAAAAATAAACGCGTCATAGCAGAAGCGACGTCTTGCGAATTTACCTGAGAAATGTGCAACCATCAGGATTATTTCTATTATTGACACCTCAGTCACTCACGGAACATGTAAACATTTTGGGAGACTATGATTTATAAATATTAACACTGTAATAACCTAAAAAAATACAAAATACCTACGAGCTTATTTCTTACGTGCCGACTTGTCATTCAAAATCGGTTACAAAGTCATGAGATTTGGTATCATTTTCTATCTTGCATTTTTGCCATAAGGAATTTTCTTCTCCCTTGCACACTATGTCGCAATTATATTCTAAGTCTATGATTTAGTCTATAGTTCAATTTTTTATTTTATTTAAAATTACAAAACTTAAAAAACGACGCGAACATTTTAAAAGTTGTTTAAAATTATAAAACTAGTCAATTAAATTTTTTTTTACTAATGATAAGCCAGTGCTTGACCACAATCCCACTTGGTGGTAAGTGGTGATACAGCCCTAGATGGTAAATCGCACTTTCTTAGCCTAACAAAGGCCTATTCACTCTTTCCTATCGTCCGAATACAATCTGGGCATCTTCATGCCCTGATTTTATTCGGACGGAAAGATAGACGCAGGCAAATTGATTATCGAACGCATTATAAAAGTCAGATCAAACTGTTTGGTCCTAATGCGTGCAATATCGACAACAAAAGTATGAAGACGCGCCGACCGCTTGTTCGTCCGATGATGGAAAGGAGAGGGAGGAATCAAAGCGTGTAATTCCTGCGCATACTCACCGAAATGCATCCTATAGAATACCGAGAGACTGCCTACTCTGCGACTGTGCTTGAGGCTGACAAGATTGGTTTCAACCGAATCACCAATGAGCCTCTGGACATCTCTCCACCAAGTCCAACGCCGGCAGGTGGCATTTTGCAGCACCAGCCGATATGTGACAGCAGTATTCCATATACGAACGGATTTGCGCTTTATATAAGGTAAGAAGTACCCTTACAAGGACACCAAGTTTCCTTGCGACTACTTTGGCTCTAGACTCAATGAACTGCCCATAGTAGAGGTTCGGAGAAATTTCAAACACTAACAACTGAAGGCAGCATACTTTACAGCTCCCATGGTCACGAGGGAACTGAGGTAATCAACGTCGCAATGTCATAGTTAACCCGGAGTACCTTCAGCTTTTTTATTATTACTTTTGGTTCAATCTACGCAAAATAAGCTTACTGTATCCTGAAATCTTACAGTAATATGATAGGGTTTAGTTGATATTTTATTAATTACAGGATCCCCAGCAGGCGGTCGCACTGTCTTTATCTCTATTGAAATAAGGATGTTTTTTAATTTCAATAGCTTCACGATCATCCTTGGTAGGAATCGATGCTCTTTCGCGAAAATTAGTGTTCTATCAAATCTTATATAACGACGGGGGCACACGGCTACCTTCAGTTTATTTTTAAAATACTATATTACTACTATAAATACTATGAACTATATTTAATTGTATCTCTGATGTGATCAAACTATCTTACACAACAACAAATTAACGAAAATAATTTATTATGGATTCCCTTACGTTATGAAAACAGTGAACAAGCAATCATTTTAAACGAATCTTTTACACAATTATTAATTTCATCAATACCGTAATTGATAAGAACGGTTACGAAACCCTATCATACTCCAATTTAATTATTAGAAGGGATAACCGAGTAAACGGTGACTGTAACAATTTATTAAAATTTTAATCAAAGTCAGTCAACATAAAAATTAATTGAATATTATTTTTCAGCTATTCTGTAATAGAGAAACGTTAAAGTCAAAACAAAAAAATTGCTGGCTATATTCGTTCCATTTCTGGGAATATAATATTCTTATGTATATGGTCTTATGTGCATGGTATACTGTTTTTAAAATAGTTTTGTATTAATTATCAATATATTAATAAATAAAATATGATGATATCTTATATTTACGCGAACACTACACATATAAATAAAACTAATTTTACGGATTTTATCGCGTATATTAACTTATTTTTATCTAATTTATTTATTTTATTGGTCATACTGTGTGCAGAAAAATACCCATACCAACCGATATTTAAATGGTGATTCGCACCATCATCTTTCACAGTTAGCTACCGTGGGAAAATCTTTGTTTCAGAGAGCACGAGGGATCTGTGACAGAAAACATCTGGCCGCCGTGCTTCAGCACGTCGAAGAAGTACTGCAAGACAACAAGCTTCGGGTCCCGCGCCTACGTCACAGTGACCGAGTGAAGCCAGCCGCAGTCGAGCGTGTGCCTGCTGTACTACCCTATGTCAGAGGAGTCACAGACAAGGTTGGCTACATCTTGAAGCGAGCTTCCATTAAAACATACTTAAAGCCGCTGAAGAAGATTGGTCAATTTTTACCATCCGTCAAGTGTCATATCCCTCTACAAGATGCA
The DNA here is from genome assembly GCA_033319125.1 of Parnassius glacialis. NCBI lineage: Eukaryota > Metazoa > Arthropoda > Insecta > Lepidoptera > Papilionidae > Parnassius > Parnassius glacialis. The sequence continues at coordinate 55,988,408 of JAVANC010000017.1, forward strand.
GGTGTGTACAAGCTGGATTTTGAATGTGGTCTCTCGTACATAGGACACACAAAAAGATCTATAAAAACCCACGTTAAAGAACATATAGCTGACGTAAAGCACCGACGTATCGGGAAGTCTGCAGTTTGTGAACATGTTCAAGATCGGCCCCGCCATTACATTAGATTTGATAGACCACAAATCCTCGCAAAAGAACACCGATTCCTCCCAAGGATGATTCGCGAGGCTATTGAAATTAAAAAACATCCGAATTTCAATAGAGAAGATGGATGGGTGCTACCATCTGCTTGGGATCCCATAATTAAGAAAATTAAATCTAAGCCCAAGTATACCACCGCTAGACATCAAGATACTGTAAGCTCATTCTGCGTAAATCGAACCAAAAAAACTAATATTAAAAAAACTGAAGGTAGCCGGGCTAACTATGACAGCAGGACGTCAAACACCTCAGTCCCCCGTGACCACGGGTGCTGGAAAGCACCCGAAACGTCGGGAAGATAAAAATAAGTTAATATACGCGATAAAATCCGTAAAATTAGTTTTATTTAAATAAAATATGAATTAGTTGATAACGATGATAAATAAAAAGGTAGAGTACTCAACGAAAACATTTAATTATTAGTTAGAAAATTGAAACATATTGCCACGACTATTTACTACTGTTCATATACTTTTCAAAACACGAATTTTCAAAATGTATATAAAAATATTTGTGTTGTAATGATTTCTTATATTGCTCGCGTAGACTACACACTAAAGGACTACAATTTTTTACGGATTTTATCGCGTTTAAAATTGTCGCGATAAAATCCGTAAAATTTAGTTTCATTTATTTGTGTTATTTCCTCCTCAAATTCCACATAGTATTTTTTATCTAACAATACTGGGAATGGGCGATTACTTGGATAAGACGCAAGATGGTATAATATTTTTTTTAAATAATTATAATATATATTTTTGCACACCATACAAGTCCTTAAACAATAAATACAAAATGTTTACTTATTCTACACAGCAGTACTTTAGCTGACGCTTACAATAGGAAAACCTGAGCTGTAAACGTCAGTAATCTTCCAGTATCACAATGTACAACAATCACACAAGAAAAACAATTAAGCTCATGAAATAGTAAAGTAAAGAGAAAATAAAAAATACCATTTTTAAGGAAAACAAGATATGTACCGCTTTGTCTCTTTCTCTCTCTCTCTTTCTTTTCTCTCTCTCTCTCTGTCTCTCTCACTGTGTGTACGCGAGTGCGTGCGTGGCGTTCGCGCGCGCTTTCGCGCGTGTGTGTGCGTGTGCGTGTGTATAACGACTTAATATGTAACTTTTAAATCAGTTCCAAGTAATTTCAATTAGAAAATGAGACAATAGAGGTAATTAATAGAATCAGGCGTTACTTTGCTGAAATCAATTATAATGGGGTTGTTATAAATTAATTTGCTTAATTCCGCGTAAAGAAAGAAAATGATGTGTCCTGCCCAGTGTTAGTCCAGTTTTAAGGGGACCTCAAACAAACCGAAATCAAACACTGTAGCTTTATAATCTGTGACAGCAGATTCAATCACAATCGTAGTTTCCTTTAACTTCGTTTTAAGGATTACAAGGTCTATAGATGATTTTTAATGAGTTATTTAAGTATGGGCTGGAAGAAGTCTATGTATAATCAAAATATTCAAGTAAGCAGATGCGGTCATATCATTATTCTCAGGTTATATTTTAATATTAGTGACATAGCTGGTATAACCATCTAATGATGGAAGGTATCGATTAGATGCTGGTCTAAATTCTTTGAGAATAATTTTAATATCGTTACTAAAACCAAAACGACTTAGCAATGTTTGTAATTCAGATATTATTTATATTACGTATTGTTGCATATTATGATTTGAAGTGGGTAGTTTTTAGCCGGTAAGTGCGCATTGTATTTCCGTCGCCAGTTCAAATAAATGCCTGTACTTGACGCATGCCTTTTATTTATCAGTGGCGACGAGGATAAAACGTGGTCCGTCGTGGAATAATTTTATTTGATCGGGTCGTAGACAATAGTCGCAACAATGTCTGTAGGCAAAATCGAGGACTTTGATGTGAAAACCGGCAACTCGTCAGCATATGTGGATCGGTTAGAAATGTATTTTGTGGTTAACAAAATAACGGACGATTTAAAGTTACCAACTTTAATCGCGCTCATCGGTGAAGAAACATACGAATTGTTGTCTACGTTGGCGAGTCCTAAGAAACCGTCAAGTCTATCGTATGCGGTCGCGGTGGATCTACTGCGTGCACATCTGCAACCGACACCACCAATCCTGGCAGAACGGTACAGATTTCGTCAAAAACGGCAAGTAGCAGGCGAATCGATAACGAACTACGTGGCAGACTTGAAAAAGATGGCTAGATATTGCGAGTTTAAAACTAACTTCAGGAAAACCTACGAGATCAGTTTGTGTGCGGTCTGCGGAGTGATTTTATTCGACAGAGGTTATTTGCAGAAAATGATCTTGATTATAAAAAAGCGCTACAGTTAGCTAATACCCTAGAGGCAGCCGAGCGGGATGCGGGAGCTGTGGAGGGCTCGCGGGAACAAGATCCGGACCGGGAACTTAGCGAGAAGATACATAAGTTAGGAAACAGAAATTGTTCAGCGTGCGGTGGCGACGAACATAGCTCACAAAATTGCAGGTATAAAAATTTTGAATGCAGTTACTGTGGAAAAAAAGGCCATTTGCGAAGAGTATGCATGAAGAAGGAATTCGATCGTCGTATGACATCGGATAATTCAAATTCAAACGGTGCGCGAGGAAGGTCACGCAGAGGTCGCGCGCTCGGCCACAGCGCGGACGGCGGAAAGCAGCGCCGCGGGGCGGGGCCGGCGGCGGCACGCGGTATGCGGATGCCTGCTCTAGCGAGCGCTAGCGCGGGCACCCACACTGCGGCCGGTGCGGCGCACTGGTTGAGCGGGCCGGCGACGGGTGACGTCTCTGAGGATGATCAGAACGCGTCTGATGATGGCGAGGAACCGATGTATCAGATGTCTTTAGCGAATTATAGACCGGTGTGTATGAACATAATTATAAATAATAAACCCTTAAAAATGGAAGTCGATACAGGCTCGGCATTATCTTGTATATGTTATTCAACACACATTAAATTATTTAAGGAGTTACCTTAAAAACGTGTAAATTAAAATTAAAATTTTACGATGGTTCAGCTATTTATCCGATAGGGTACTTGGAGACAAATGTTGAGTATAATAATAATGTAAAACAGTTAGATTTATATGTAATAAATAAGGATAGCGCTAGTTTATTAGGGAGACAGTGGCTGTCTGAATTGCGTATAGAAATACCTAAGCTAAGTAAGTGTACAGAAATACATAATATGGTACCATGTAAAAATAACTCGCTTAATGATATTATTTCCAGACATGAGAATCTATTTGACGGCACACTGGGCATGTATACTGGTGAAGAGGTCAAGCTGCACGTGCGCGAGGGAACGCAGCCGATTTATTGCCGCGCGCGAGACCCGTGCCGTATGCGCTACTCCCACGGGTGGATGCAGAGTTGGACGCGATGCTGCGCGCAGGCGTCGTCGAGCCGGTGGACCGCTCGGACTGGCCACGCCGTTGGTTATAGCGAGGAAGGCGGACGGCGGAATACGGCTGTGCGCGGATTATATTTTAACAGTGGTAGAGCCACGCGGCAGCTTTTGCTGTCGCCACGGATGGGCCGGCTCGAACCGGGGTGGTACCACGACCTCACAGAATACCAGCGTGAAGTAGAGGTTTACCTCTGCGTTTCGCTTGGTGAGTGCAGGTGGCCGGAGGCCCTTTTTACTGGAAATGAGGCATTCCATCTTAGTCCTCACGGGTGACAACGCATCTACATTTTGATTTGTAATAGAGGATTGATGTAGATGTCTATGGGCCGCAGCAACCACTTACCATCAGGTGGACTGTGTGCTCGTTTGTCACCCTTATCCTATAAAAAAAAATATAAGGTCACACTGAACAAAGCTTTGTTGGTCGATAGGTACCCCGGTTCCAAAAGTAGAAGATTTATTTAGTGGTTTGAGTGGTAATCGTTACTTCACCAAGCTAGATCTTTCACAAGCATATAATCAGTTACTTTTAAATGAAATGTCTAGAAACTACACTGTTATTAATACGCATAGAGGGACTGTTTAAATACAACCGCCTAGTGTATGGTCTCGCTTCTAGTCCCGGAAGTTTTCAAAAGATAATGATAAATCTCTTTAAAAATGTGCCGGACGTGGTTGTGTTTTACGACGACATACTAATTAAAAGTAAATCGTGGGATTCGCACTTAAAAAGTATAGAACAAGTATTTAGTATCTTGGAAACTAACGGATTGAAAATAAAAAAAGACAAATGTGAATTTATGGCTCCCCAAGTAAAATATTTAGGATTCATAATAGATAACAAGAGTGTTCGAGTCAACCCGGAAAAGTTAAAGCCTATTTTAGGTATGCCTCATCCAACTAATATAACGGAATTAAAATCGTTTTTAGGCATGGTTAATTTCTATGGGCAAATTTATAAAAAATTTTAAGTACTCATATTACCCCTCTTTATGACTTATTAAAAAAGGGACAATGTCACATACAAAGTGTTTTAATAAAATTAAAAAGCTTTTGTGTAGTGCGGAAGTGTTGGTACATTTTGATATGTCGTTGGAGAGCATAGTAACATGCGATGCCAGCTCGCGTGGGCTCGGCGCGGTGCTGGCGCAGCGCGCGCCCGCCGGCGGTGGCGAGCGGGTGGTGGCGTATGCGTCGCGCGCCCTCTCCTCCGCTGAACAACACTATAGTCAGATTCATAAAGAAGCCCTCGCGATAGTATTTGCAATGGACAAATTCCATCAATATTTATTTGGTAGAAAGTTCACTTTACGTACGGATCATAAACCGTTAGTCACAATCTTTGGACCGCAGGCGGGTATTCCCAACACGGCGGCTAGTCGACTACAACGCTGGGCTATTAAGTTATCCGCTTATGATTTTAATATAGAATACATTCGCACGGACAAAATACAGCAGATGTTTTGTCTAGGTTGATTAGTGAGCATAAGCAAGGGGCTTCTAAGGAAGAATTAGACACCCCACAACAAACATATTTACATTTGCTTCAGAAGCGTTACTATTGGAATCACATAAATTAAAAAAAGAAACGGCGTCGGATATTATATTAAGCAGAGTAGTCAGATATATTAATGACGGTTGGCCGAACGACGTCGAAATGAGAGAATTAAAACCATATATTCACAGAAAAAATGAGTTGTACGTGGAACTAGGTTGTGTAATGTGGGGACATAGGGTCGTTATTCCAGAATCTTGCAGGGATAAAGTTATTACGTAGCTTTATGAGGGGCATATGGGGGTAGTAAAAACGAAGGCGCTGGCTCGGAGCTATGTGTGGTGGCCGGGCATAGACGAGGCTGTAGAAGCAGTGTGCCGTGCCTGCACCGTGTGCGCAGCGGTAGCTGACGCCCCTCCGGCGCACACACCGCGCTCATGGCCATGGCCAGACCACCCATGGACCAGGATACACATAGATTTTTTGGGGCCGATAGCGGGACAAACTTTCCTTATTGTAGTTGATGCTCATTCAAAGTGGATAGAGGCAATTAAAATGAATAGCACTACAGCGAAAGCTGTTATAAAGGAGTTGCGAGAAATGTGGGCGAGATTCGGTTTACCAAAACAAGTGGTCCTCCATTTTTCAGTAACGAGTTCAGACAATTTTTAAGTTCCAATGGAATTGAACAAATTTTTTTCAGCCCCATATCACCCGGCTTCGAATGGGGCGGCGGAAAATGCCGTTAAAATGTGTAAACGTAATATTAAAAAAGCAATTAAGTGTAGAACAGACATACACACGTCTTTATGTAGATTCCTATTAGCTTATAGAAATACACCACACTACACAACCGGTGAAAGTCCTGCAAAAATGTGCATAGGGCGTAATTTACGCATGCGTTTAGATTGTTTGAAACTGATCAGAAAGAATTAGTAAAAGCGCGGCAGAAACGAGCAGAAACATCAGCTGAGAGGAGCGATTAGACAATTTGCGGCAGGTGAGAAGGTCTGGTTTAGAGACTATCGCGGCGTTGATAAGTGGACGGAAGGGACAATAATAGAGAGGACAGGTAGTACGGATTACAAAGTCAGATCTATCACTGGAACCGAGGAACACAGACATATCGACCAACTAAAGCGAAGAGTGTCATACGATGTAACCAAAATAGTAAACTTAACACGTAATAATAAAAACAATCATAACAGTCACACAATACGCGAATCACCTGTAAAACGATTCCGCCCTTCGCTAATGTTTCCAGTAAACAACGACAAACAGTCCGACGCGCCAGTTAACAGGCCAAGCGCGGCCGTACCGGAGGGCGCATCGCTAAACCCAACCAACGACACTGACACTGTATTAACGGCAACTTCGCCAACGTCTAACGTGCCCAATGTGCGGAAAAATAGATAATCATGGCTCGAACAACAATGTCACTAATGAATCGCGTGGTGTTCGCCGTGTATGTAAACCAGTCAGATGATATGGTATAGATGATTGTTACAAGTAATAATTAAAAAATTGAAAGAGAGAAATTGTATGTAATATTTATCCGAGTAGTGGGTTCATTGATATTATTTTCTTAGGCAGAATATTTGTAACAATATAAAATAATTATGTTTAAGTATAACTTATGTTCGTAGTCATTATGTATAGTACAAAATAAGGGTGGAGGTGTTGCATATTATGATATGTAGTGGGTAGTTTTTAGCCGGTAAGCGCGCATTGTATTTCCGTCGCCAGTTCAAATAAATGCCTGTACTCGACGCACGCCTTTTATTTATCACGTATATTTTGACTAATTATTTAAAAACTACTTACGGGATTGGGTATGAGATCCTTACAATCTTCCAGATTGGCACAGCATAGGTTGAAACCTTAAGACTATCTATTTGTTTCTCATCGTTATAAATAAATTCAATGAATATTATTTTTAATAATACTGACGTGAAACTTTTAACGGGAGGGCTTTGAAATTCTGATCCGCAACCTTTTTTGTGTGACGAAAAGTGGTGGAGGTAAACACTACGTACTGGTTCATTCAGGCCAATCATTCAAATCGCGAACTCAGGCCATTACATACCATAAAGTATGCAGAAATATATTAGAATTACAAGATCGCAACGTTCTTTCGTTCAAATACTAATCTTATATTAATTTTATTTAAGAGTTACCAAGGTACACGTATTTATTTTAGAAAGAGTAATCGCATTTGAGTTATAGTGCCATCTAATACATTTTAAAGATAAAGTCATTTATCTAACAAAACTTGATTGATTCTCAAGGTGGTACGTAGGGTTAGATGCTACATGGCGTAAACCCAAAAATAATTAATGTTAATTGGTAAGATTTGAAAACTCATGGATTGTTATGAATGGCTTGGACAAACATGATGATATTTTTTTTTGGATTTAAGCTATATAGCGTCTTTTCTACGTAGCACCATAAGATTTAATAGATTTTGGTTCCATAAAATTACTTTACTTATAGAACTAATTAGATAGCACTATTAAAAATGAACAAGAGAGATAATTTGAAGCCAAATATGGCAGAGCAGCGTTATTTAAAAGAAAATTATATAAATTATAGAAAATTAATTAACTAACAAACTAAACCAATAATTTAATCTTTTTAAGATCGAAGATCTTCTTAAGATCGTTTCACTGTGACACATATGTAGAGTGAAACCTGGATAACTGGGCCCTTAAGGGACCTGCAAATTTATCTCACTTATATAGGTATTCCACTTACCCAGTGTCTCACATATCCAGGTATACATAAATATATGTCTCATTTTTTTTAAAGGATAAGGGTGACAAACGAGCACACAGTCCACCTGATGGTAAGTGGTTGCTGCGGCCCATAGACATCTACATCTATCCTCTATTACAATTCAAAATGTAGATGCGTTGTCACCCGTGAGGACTAAGATGGAATGCCTCATTTCCAGTAAAAAGGGCCTCCGGCCACCTGCACTCACCAAGCGAAACGCAGAGGTAAACCTCTACTTCACGCTGGTATTATGTGAGGTCGTGGTACCACCCCGGTTCGAGCCGGCCCATCCGTGCGACAGCAAAAGCTGCCGCGTGGCTCTACCACTGTTAAATTTTCAGAGGATTTCATTAATAGAGGTGAGAATAAAGGTTTTTTCCAGTTATAGATGTGGGATTATTAAATAAAAATAACGTAATTTGTAAACATAATACATAGACATCCGGACGATAGCAAAACCAAACTAAAACAGGAGGTCACTTTTACATACTTTGCCAAGTGCAAAATTGCGGGTAGAATAAGAATAAATAAAAAACAGTACTCAAAATGTAGTATCAGTAAAAGAGGTAAAATATACTCATTGTCTTAATTATAGAGGTAATTATGACGATAACATTCGATGTTATCGTCATAATCCCTAAATCCCAGATAAGAGGTTTGTTTTGTTCCTCTAACAGAGGTGATTCAGTGCTAAAGTGTCGAGACCTAAGCATGAGTTCCAGCTATGGAGGTATCTCACTTATCCAGGTCCCACTTAACCAAGTTTTACTGTGTATAATTTTATATAAATAAATGAATGATATACACAATCTATACTATATGCTGTGCGTGAGTGAGTGCGTACGAGCGTGCAAGCGTGCGTGCGTGCGTGCGTGCGTGCGTGTATGCGTGAGTGCGTGTGTGCGTGTGTGCGTGTACGCGAGTGCACGCGTGTGCGCGCGGGAGCGCGCGTTGTGCGCGCGTGTGCGGTTGCGTGTGCGTGTTCGTGGGCGTGTGTGTGTGCGTGTGCGTGTGCGTGTGCGTGCGCGTGCGCGTGCGTGTGCGTGTATGTGTGTGTATGTGTGTGTGTGTGTGTGATAAAAATATATAACAATTAATACATTAGCCGCCGTAGCATTTTTTTCGTTTTAATATTAAATAACATCATGTAAATGCATACAGATATCACCTGATGAATTCTAGACGGTCAAAGACCCATGCCATTTGAAGGCGAATATAGGTAGTTTAAAGGTTATCAAACCTAACTACTCAAATAAAGAAAAAATCAAACAAAAACTGCACTTACGGCTAACAATTTAAGGCATAATTTTAAAAACAAAGGGAACGCACGCTGCAGGCGTGTGAAAACAAAGTCAACCGAAAAATTTACTTAAAATAATGAAGTTAAGGCATAATTCTCTACGCGCAAAGTGACAAGAAATGGGATCGGGTGTTAATATAAATTATTATTTTTCTGGCGCGTGCGACGTTTTGTAAGTCACTTCAGGTCAGTAACCTATATATCAAGGCTGATTTATTTCTTGTCAATATTTTACCCTATTTATTTTGTTTGAAAAATGCATTTTTTATTTTCTTTTATTATTGTTTATTTTATTATTTTAATAGACAATATCAACTTGTATTAACTGCTGTGCTATTTAACGTGATAACCTGGGCGCCACCCAGTATATAGATAAAAATAATAAATGTTATTCAATTCAGTTTAATTTATTTGTTATTCTTGTTGTACCTACATTTAATCTTAATTTTTAATTATTTTTTATTGTTCAAGAAAAGAACTGCAAGGGTACTGCATCTATTGGCAATTATTAAAATTATCATTTAATGAATATTTACAAGTAAATTAATGATTAATGAGATCATACTATATTGTTTATTCCTATTTCCTACTCAATCACTTAAAAACTCCTGCAACGAGGAATAATATTTTTCGTTAAATATGTATTAACTTCCTTTTTAAACTTTATATGCTTTTAATGCTTCTGATGCGTTCTGGAATTTTGTTATATATTTAATTAACAAGGCAATAGGCAATAGATTTGTAATTGTGATGTAACTGTGGATAATTACATTTTTGTTTTTAAATTTTTAGGGCAAAAATATTGAGAGAACAGATCGATATCATTTCTAATCATGTTAAATGGTTCTTGTTTTAAACGTAAAATTTAACATAATTTTTTTTTATTTGTTATTATAAGTTCATTATAAGTTTTTTAGATATAACAATGAAATGTTAATATTTTTATATAAATTAAAAAAATAGCAGAATAATACTCAAACCTCAAAACTATTGTGAAAAATAGAACAGCTAGTCAATCAGCTTTTATCGTCAGCCTCTTCTAATCTGCTTCAGAATTAACCCGTACCAGAGGGCCGTTATCTGATTTTCTAAGGTACACTTGACCTCTAGATTCATAGTTAAAGTTTCAGAAACAAATATTGATCGTTTATCTCCTGGCAATTTAACACGTGACGTATTTAGTTTATTTTCCTTAGATGTATTTTTGTTCAGGTTTAAGTGAGGTCTTCGACGTCCAAATGTCATAGTAATTAACCACAGTTAGTTTTTGGTTCGATCTACGCAGAAAGAACTTATAGCATCTTGAAATCCATTGAAGAATAATAAAAAAAAACTACTGATACAGAGATGTTCCAAGATTACTTGAATGACAAACAGCTATGATAGTACAATTGCCATTACATTGTTAAATACTCGATTATTTTTGAAATATAGTAGATACCACCTAAATTTGTCTTACGTTTTTGTTTGTTTGTATGAGTTATTTTTTTGACATTAGATCTACTACTTTTACTAACTTGATTAGAAAATTATATAAAAGTATTGAAAAGAAATTTAGATTTTTTTTTCATATTGAGCGATTACTTTCATGTCTGATAATATAACAATTTTTTCTAAACCTTTGCAGCTATATTAGTGGAAAGTCCGAACATATTCTGCGGGAAAACGTACTACGTTATATCCGTAATAATTACTTAATCGTCGTAATTGAACACTAACGACGTTCACATATGTGCGAAATAAATAAAAAAACTATTATAGACGCCTTTTACAACAAACTGCCGTATAGTGGCTTACGGTTCGGCGGATCCGTGGTGCAGTGGCTTAGCAATGAGGGCCACGGGTCCGAATCCCGCCCGGAACATGTAAGTATTTAATATGATTTGCAAATAATTCTTCCTGGTCTGGATTTTTGTGCTTATTAATTTATGTTAATAAATATCTTTCTTTTTAGGAGACAATCTATGGGTTAGGCTTAGCTTCAGAAATGTACCAATGACAGGCTATAATGAAATATGAATTTAATTTTTTTTATAATTGATTTTTTTCTGTTGCAGCTCTACCCATAACTCGTATTTATTTATTATTTATTTATTCTTTATTGTACACCAGAATATAGAAAACCTAGTAGAGTTCGATCTAAAGTATAATAATATGTACAACAGGCGGTCTATCACTTAATAAGTGACCTCTTCCAGACAACCTTTGCATAGAAGACTACTGCAAACAATAGTTTAAATAGCGGGGGGAAGGGAGTGTACAAAAAAAGGTGAAAATACATATAAATATAGATAAGTCCAAATGATATATTAAAACATATTAAAGAAATTAAATTAAAAGAGTAAGTAAAACGAAAAGTAGACCACCACGCTATAAAAGTTAAGCTGGTAGAGAATGCCTTTTCAGCATTAAGTTCGCCATTGAACCAAATGGATTTGAGTGCAATGAAGAAATTTTCCAATTGTTCTTCTCTATTGTAAACAAAAAAAGTAAAAAATAAATGATATATTGAATGAAACACAGATAAAAATAAAACTAACAAATGTTAAGTTTAATTTATCTACAAGACAAGAATAAACTGTAAGCCCTCTTATCTCATTATTGATGTTGTCCAAATCGTGCCTCTATAGTGCTCGGAAACTTCGAGAATTTCTTGTTAAAAAGTTAGAGTTAAAATCCTTTATCTCTTTTAGCGACGAACAGTTTCAATATTATATTAAATACCTTTTGTTTGTGTTTCTACTCTCTTTCAGTAAATTGCTAAACCAAACTAAATATTCTTAGACTTATTCTTTACCTTGTCCTTCTATTTTTATACATATATTTAGATGTCTATACAATAGGAGTAAGATCGAATGCCTCGTTTGCAGCAAAAAGGGTATCCGGTTCTCTACACTCACTCTAGGAAACAGCAGCACCAAGCTGCCACTTCATACTGATATTCTGTGAGAACGTAATCCTTCTCCGGTCGAGCCAACCCATTCGTGCTACAACCGCAATATAGCTGCAGTGTGCTACCACGTATGTAAATCTTGATAAAAACAACTAATTTTATACGTAAAATTAATAAATATAATTATTGAATAAAACTGTTTTTTACGGATTTTATCGCGTTTATTTTATTATTTTTATTCCCGACGTTTCGAGTGCTTTTCAGCAATCCATGGTCACGGGGGGGACTGAGATGTTTGACGTCCCAATGTCACAGTTAGCCCGGCTACCTTCAGTTTTTTAATATTAATTTTTGGTTCGATTTACGCAGAATGAACTTACAGTATCCGGAAGTCTTGCAGTGTTATGCTTGGGTTTGGATTTAATTTTGTTAATTATAGGATCCCAAGCAGATGGCAGCACCCATCCATCTTCTCTATTGAAATTAGGATGTTTTTTAATTTCAATAGCCTCGCGTATCATCCTTGGTAGGAATCGGTGTTCTTTTGCAAGGATTTGTGGTCTATCAAATCTGATGTAATGGCGGGGACGATCTTGAACATGTTCACAGACTGCAGACTTCCCAGAGCGTCGGTGCTTCACGTCAGCTATATGTTCTTTCACGCGGGTTTTAATGGATCTTTTTGTTTGTCCTATGTAAGAGAGACCACATTCGCAATCAAGCTTGTACACTCCTGCATCTTGTAGAGGGATATTACACTTGACGGATGGTAAAAATTGACTAATCTTCTTCGGCGGCTTGAAGTATGTTTTAATAGAAGCTCGCTTCAAGATGTAGCCAACCTTATCTGTGACTCCTCTGACATAGGGTAGTACAGCAGGCACACGCTCGACTGTGGTCGGCTTCACTCGGTCACTGTGACGTAGGCGCGGGACCCGAAGCTTGTTGTCTTGCAATACTTGCTCGACGTACTGCAGCTCGGCGGCCAGATGTTTTCTGTCACAGATCCCTCGTGCTCTCTGAAACAAAGATTTTCCCACGGTAGCTAACTGTGATGGATGATGGTGCGATTCACCATTTAAATATCGGTTAGTATGGGTGTATAGAAAAAAGACCCATACTAACCGATATTTAAATGGTGAATCGCACCATCATCCATCACAGTTAGCTACCGTGGGAAAATCTTTGTTTCAGAGAGCACGAGGGATCTGTGACAGAAAACATCTGGCCGCCGAGCTGCAGTACGTCGAGCAAGTATTGCAAGACAACAAGCTTCGGGTCCCGCGCCTACGTCACAGTGACCGAGTGAAGCCGACCACAGTCGAGCGTGTGCCTGCTGTACTACCCTATGTCAGAGGAGTCACAGATAAGGTTGGCTACATCTTGAAGCGAGCTTCTATTAAAACATACTTCAAGCCGCCGAAGAAGATTAGTCAATTTTTACCATCCGTCAAGTGTAATATCCCTCTACAAGATGCAGGAGTGTACAAGCTTGATTGCGAATGTGGTCTCTCTTACATAGGACAAACAAAAAGATCCATTAAAACCCGCGTGAAAGAACATATAGCTGACGTGAAGCACCGACGCTCTGGGAAGTCTGCAGTCTGTGAACATGTTCAAGATCGTCCCCGCCATTACATCAGATTTGATAGACCACAAATCCTTGCAAAAGAACACCGATTCCTACCAAGGATGATACGCGAGGCTATTGAAATTAAAAAACATCCTAATTTCAATAGAGAAGATGGATGGGTGCTGCCATCTGCTTGGGATCCTATAATTAACAAAATTAAATCCAAACCCAAGCATAACACTGCAAGACTTCCGGATACTGTAAGTTCATTCTGCGTAAATCGAACCAAAAATTAATATTAAAAAACTGAAGGTAGCCGGGCTAACTGTGACATTGGGACGTCAAACATCTCAGTCCCCCCCGTGACCATGGGTTGCTGAAAAGCACTCGAAACGTCGGGAATAAAAATAATAAAATAAACGCGATAAAATCCGTAAAAAACAGTTTTATTCAATGTGTAGTGTTCGCGTAAATATAAGAAATCAAAATATAATTATATAAAAATAACAATGAAAATTTATTATTAGAAATTTAATATTTGACCTATTAAAATCGAAAACGAAATATGAACAGTTAATAATAGATATTTTAAAATTAAAAATTTTTAGCTTCAATATAAGTTATTTAGAATTACTCAAAAAGTGTTAGTCTGACGTTGATCAAATTTATATGGAACCACATGAGAAGTATCAGCTTTCAAATAAAAAAAAGAATCATCAAAATCGGTTCACCCAGTAAAAAGTTATGAGGTAAACACATAAAAAAACATACAGTCGAATTGAGTACCGTCCCCTTTTTGGAAGTCGGCAGAAAAGAGTGCAGTAGGATAGCGAAAGAGGGCGTTGACAATAACTGTGGTGAGTGTTTCCGTTCCCATACACTTAACTCTTAGAGTGCTTTATTACTCTTAATGTATGCTTTTGGTAGTGTTGAAAGAGCGAGGTTTAATCACGCTTTGTCTTATTTTGTCACCTTACTATTCGACAAGACAAAGGAAAGAAATAATTCAGATATTTTAACTGGGAGGGGAAACCTTTATTTAGTTATTGTTATATAAAATTAATGAACATGGAACCAATCTTATCAGCCTCCCGGTTTTTTTTTTAATTCACAATTAAATGATTTTATTCCTCCCTCCACTTTCTACTTATTTTTAGGGTTCCGTACCTCAAAAGGAAAAAAACGGAACCCTTATAGGATCACTTTGTTGTCCGTCTGTCTGTCTGTCTGTCTGTCTGTCTGTCTGTCTGTCTGTCAAGACCCTTTTTCTCAGGAACGCGTAGAGGTATCAAGCTGAAATTTATATCAAATACTCAAGTCTACTGTCCCTTGCGGCTGTGAAAAAATCAAACTTCTAAGCCAACGCAATCAAAAGATACAGCCGTTTATGCCGCAAATTTTCGATATTCGCAAGGGAATCAAAAGTCAAAACCTACAGGGTACTTCCCGTGAACTGAGAATCTTAAAATTTGGCATGAAGCAACGTATTATAGCACAGATAAAGGAAAAATTGCGAAAAGCATAAATTTTTAGTTACATCATATAATAAAAATATTTTTAATAATTTTAAACTCATATACCTACGGATTTGTTCGGAACCCTCGGTGCGCGAGTCCGACTCGCACTTGGCCGGTGTTTTGTCGTTATTCCGCGCATTCAAACCAAACGGTTTGCTTCGTATTTCGTAAACAGTAAAGAAGAGGAATATTCTGCCGGTGTATGTCTCTCCGTCCGATTACAATCACCATCATCACTCACCACCAGGTGGGACTCTAGTCAAGTCCTGGCTTAAAATAATTAAAAGAATATAATAGTGCAAAGTTATCGATATAATCGGGTGGGATCGAATCCCTAAAGTATTCAAAAATAGCAACTCTAACTGGTGGTAAGACTTTCACAGTGTTTGTGTTATTGTAATGTTAGCTAGTTCCATGTGAATGCTACAAATAATAGTAATACGAAGAAATAAGAGAACTCGGGATATTACAGTCTTCAATATGTTTTATTTTAATTGAAATCATCTTTTTTTTGAAAACCTTACAAGCACACATTTGGTATTTCTCTATACAGTAGAAACGACATATACAGTTACGACATAGACATATACAGTAGAGACGAGGAAGAGAAGGACATACATCTGGAACCGGAAAAAATATTCGTAGGCAACTAACAAACTTCTTCCATACGGATTCGAACCTGCAGCCCTGCAGCGCCGCGGCCAAAAGTTAACCTTACCTTAACCTTAACCTTACCCTTTGCGCCAAGGACTATTAAATCCTATAGCGTAATGAAATCCTATAGTATTATTTCATCATCAATATCATCTGCCCAAAAACAATCAATTTTTAGACACGATATTTAAAATATTTCTTAGGTAGAATCAAATTCTAGAAGTCATAATATATAAATATATATATATATATATATATATATATATATATATATATTTTTTTTATAGGATAAGGGTGACAAACGAGCACACAGTCCACCTGATGGTAAGTGGTTGCTGCGGCCCATAGACATCTACATCTATCCTCGTTTGCGAATCAAAATGCAGATGTGTTGTCACCCGTGAGGACTAAGATGGAATGCCTCATTTCCAGTAAAAACAGTGGTAGAGCCAAGTGGCGGCATTTGCTGTCGCAGGGATGGGCCGTCTCGAACCGGGGTGGTACCACGACCTCACAGAATACCAGCGTGAAGTAGAGGTTTACCTCTGCGTTTCGCTTGGTGAGTGCAGGTGGCCGGAGGCCCTTTTTACTGGAAATGAGGCATTCCATCTTAGTCCTCGCGGGTGACAACGCATCTGCATTTTGATTCGCAAACGAGGATAGATGTAGATGTCTATGGGCCGCAGCAACCACTTACCATCAGGTGGACTGTGTGCTCGTTTGTCACCCTTATCCTATCAAAAAAAAAAGGCCTCCGGCCACCTGCACTCACCAAGCGAAACGCAGAGGTAAACCTCTACTTCACGCTGGTATTCTGTGAGGTCGTGGTACCACCCCGGTTCGAGCCGGCCCATCCGTGCGACAGCAAAAGATGCCGCGTGGCTCTACCATTGTTAATATATATATATATATATATATATATATATATATATATATATATATTTCGAAATATGGGTGAAATACGATTATGCAGTCTTTCTATAGGTAAAGGAATGCTGTTACTGAAAGACAACTATACCATCGATTATGTGTCAAATTGCAGATGCGTGGTCACTCCTAAAAGGGCAAAATGTAATGCTTCGTTTTCAGTAAAAAATAATTAATGATACATACGAAATACAGAAAAACATAATACAGCTGTTAAATGTTATTATAACCACGACGTTTATGTTCTTGAGTATCTATGCTTTTTATTTTATCCTAACCGTGTATTAGCGGTAAAAGAATATCAAATACCTCAAATCATACCGTGGGTGTCGTAAGAGGCGACAGAGAGACATTCAACCAGGAGATGGGCAGCGACATTTTCCTTATAATAGCAGAATAAAAGTAATAAACTGAGATCACAAACACACATTTTTGTACGTGGTAGAGCCATGCTGCAGCTTTATTAGTAGTATAGTTGTAGCACGAATGGGTCGGCTCGACCGGAAAAGGACCACGCTCTCACAGAACACCAGCGTCAAATAGCAGCTTAACACTGCTGTGTTTCGTATGGTGAGTGTAGAGAACCGGAGACCCTTTTTACTGGAAACGAGGCATTCCATCTTAGTCCTTACGGGTGGCAACGCATCTGCATTTTAATTCGCAAACGAGGATAAATGTAGATGTCTATGGGCCACAGTAGCCACTTACCATCAGGTGGACTTTGTGCTCGTTTATCACCCTATACTATAAAAAAAATTTGCCAACCGTGGCAATAAATGGCAAAAATCCTTCCTATAGAGCAATCTATGTGAAAGGCTGTGTACAGCTGTGGATATTTGATTGGCTGTAACTGTAAGGTAGATAGATTTTATATTGGTATGGTCCTCAGTTTTTTTGCTGATGGTAAGTGACAGCTGCAGTCCAATGATATCTGCAGCTTACTTTAAACAATGGAGGCTACAGATGCGTTGTCACCTCTGTGAGGACCAAGAAGAAATACCTCACAGCTTGTAATGATACAGGCTCTATACCCACAGACCAGATAACAGCAGTGCAATCACTGATATTCAGCGGCAAATATATGTAAGAAGGACATATCCAAAAATAAAGGCCAATTTAAAAAAAATTAGTCCTACCAATTAGTAAAAGATTTTTCAATATAACTGAACAGAAGAACCAGTTACAACGGAATTTAGAAATAAATGTAGTTACATAATATATATGGTATTTTGTAAGTATTTATTAAAATAAAAACTATTGGTATATCCAATTGTGCATTCCCTCAGCGCATTGAAAATTACGTCTAACATGATTAAACGGTTTTTTTAAAGAAGTTTAAATACACACAAGTTGTCACTAATAACCTTATTATACTTCCAATTTTCCTTTAATTATATTTCAAACTTAAATTTAAAAAACTTTGGAAAATCCAAAAGTGCACGTCTCATAATTCTCATATTATGATCATCATAATATCATCAGTCAGCCACTCCATAAAGTCCAAGACGTATTTAAGTGTAAATATATACATCCTACTTACTTTTAGTACGTACAACTATTACGAGTAAATTATCCTGTACTTTTAAAATATTGTAATAAAAATCTCTGATTATTATAATAATCAAGTATGTATGAAAGAGCAATGGCAGAGAAATAGTTGACAAAAATTATAGCGTCTAGAAATAAGTTATATATAAAATGACTTATATTATTTTTCTATGATTTTTCAAATAAAAATGTATTTTAATTAAAGCCACAGAAAAAAACAAACATTTTTGGGAATATCAAATGACTTAAATCATTTTACTCTATTCAAATGTTGCCATTTAGTATATTCATACTATTTTCGTATACACTTTGTAAGACTACCGACACAACACACAAAATATTTTTATATTAAGTTATTATTAGTAATAACTGTACTATCAATAATAATAAAAATAAAAGTGATATGGTTGAGCATAAATCTCTCACAAAGAATTTCCTACAATAATACATTATCTCAATCATAGTACTATGTAACAATTCCATTTAATGTTATGCCAACACTAGCTAAAATAAAATATCACTGTTTTTTTACTAGCTTTACGGCTCTGGGTTCTAGCCCTTCTGAGAAAGTCACTATGATACAAAAGCCCTGGAGCCATGCCAGAAATATACATTTATAGTATGCAAATATATAATAGAGATACAATAATCTAAAAACACTCAATTATGTATTATGTATTAAGCTAATATCAAACAACCACAGGAAGCATTACTTTTTCCAAGTGACATAGGACATAACCTAAAAAGGTTCAAATGTAAATATCTTTTTGAGACGCTTTCTCAGTACAAAATTCTTTGACAGGGTTATTAAGGGACTGACGCTTAACATTTTAAGATATTTTTGGTATATAGACGCTACCATTTCTTCTCAACTAATTTCATGTATGAAAGTCTGCCATTGTTCTTTTGTTTTTCGAGTATTTTTATTGGTACAGCAAACTTTTTGAACCGTTGCAAACAACCGATACAGTATCCACTCACGACGGCGGCTGACGCCGGACTGAGTGAAGTAGTCTATTTAGTAAAATAAGCTACATACAAGGCTGCTAAAACACCGGAAATTTCGACATTTTGCAGCCGAAAAAAAATTTTATAACAAAACAAAATGAAACTGCCATATCCATTCCATTGCTTCTCACACGATAGATGAAGAGATTAAAAATAGATTGAGTTAAACAATTGATATTTTCAAAAATTATCGTGTTTACAACTCCGTGCGGCCTTGATTACTACACCATAAGCCACAACAACCACTTTCGTATGTAAAAATAGCAATTAATCGATTTAAAAAAATATTTGTAAGTTCAACAATCATTTATCTTTCTGAGAATGTGCTTTTTATGACATTTCTATGTTCAATATGATTGTTGGATACAATTTTATGCGACTAAATGTTGGAATCTTGATTTTTAGGCGCTAGCAGAACGTACATACGCGCTTTGCACTTAAGGCATGCAATATTGTGGTTATGGGAAAGTTTATTACATGGAGACTTTATTTTATTTTTTAAACTTAGTAATACTGCATGCTAAAAAGCATAAATGTATACATACCGCATACCTCACGTGGAAATCGAAATTAATAAATGTAAAAAAGACACCTATATTTATATGTTACATTCATTTTCATTAAAAGGAAGAGGAATGAAAGTGACTGCAAGTAAGAACAAAGTGATGGTTTTTGAAAGAGAAGAAAGCAAACGATATGTCAAATGAGAATAGAAGAGGACTTGGTTACTCAAGTGGATGCGTTTGTGTATTAAGGATGTGTTTTTAACCGGTATGGTAGGTATGATAAGGATATAGAACGACGAAGAGTAGAGTAAATGGGGCTCTACTGTGGAACATCAGAATATATAAAAAAGGCACGTATGGAAATTTACAATGCTGTGTTAGTCCCTATTTTAATGTATGGTAGTAACAGTTGGGTATGGCAGAAGAAGCTCGAGAGTAGAATAAATGCTGTAGAATTCATTCAGGGCATTAATAAGTATGTTCCAGATGTATCTGAATATCAGGGTGATAAATTGTGTGATAAGAGAAAAGTGTAAGAGAAAATTAGTTGTGTAGAAGAGAAAATTTCTACGTGATAGAGCCAGCTATATTAGTAGTGTAGTTGTAGCACGAATGGGTTAGCTCAACCGGGGAAGGACCACACTTTCACAGAATACCAGCATAAAATAGGAGCTCTACACTACTGTGTTTCGTATGGTGAATGTAGAAAATCGGAGACCCTATTTACTGGAAAAGAGGCATTCCATCTTAGTCCGCACGGGTGACAACGTACCTGCAGTTTGATTCTTTATTGAGGATAGATGTAGATGTGTATGGGTCACAGTAACCTCTTATCATCAGGTGAACTGTGTGCTCGTTTGTCATCTTCATTCTATAAAAGAGACTGTATTTTAAATAATATAAATATACTTTTTATGAAAATCGGTTCAGTATAATACAGACAGAGAATTCCTGAGACATTAAGGCCGCTTTACATTAAGTTGTATGAAATCAAGCAAAGAATAAAAATATAGTAGCCTTTATTATCGATCTTCTTCACCCTTCTGAAAATATCGGCATTACAAATAAGTAAGTACCTACTTGAGGAATTACTTCTTTATACTGTTCATTATAAGGGCATTATGAAAACCAGTCCTTTGCTTTGAGCTAAACTGCAGGCGATTTTTTTTTCCATTTAGGTGCCTTGAGATACTGTCACAATTAAAGGTCCGATGGATTAAGCTGTCGTCTAAAACTCGTACAATCTTGAAAAAGTGACGCATAAGCATATTTTAAATTATTAAATTGTATGGTGTTTCTGTAGTCTAAGATGTTGTCGCTAAAAAGAAATTAACTCTCATAACCGACCCTTTCGGTTGGCACCTTATAATATGTTTTTTGAATTTGATCGAATCGATCATCATCAAATTTTTACAAGTTCTTAAATTCAGTAATGCTTATTTTTAGGGTTCCGTACCTCAAGAGGAAAAAACGGAACCCTATAGGATCACTTTGTTGTCTTTCAAGTTGTCTGTCAAGACCCTTTTTCTTAGGAACGCGTGGAGGTATCAAGCTGAAATTCATATCAAATACTCAACTCTACTGTCCTTTGGAGCTGCGAAAAAAAAACAAACTTCTAAGCCAACGCATTCAAAAGATACGGCCGTTTATGCCGCAAATTTTCGACATTCGCAAGGGAATCAAAACGTACAGGGTACTTCCCGTGAACTCAGAATCGTAAAATTTAGTACGAAGCAACGTATTTTAGCACAGATAAAGGAAAAATTGCGAAAAGCATACATTTTTAGTTATATCATATAATAAAACTATTTTTATAATTTTAAATTATAATTTTATATACCTACTACTTTTACTACTATTTTTAATTTTATATACATACAGATTTGTTCGGAACCCTCGGTGGGCGAGTCCGACTCGCAATTGGCCGGTTTTTTAATATAAATAAGATCTTTAAAAATCAGAATTTTCAATCTACAATATTTAAAGTATTTCCATCCATGTGGCATAGCCATGGGACAGCCTGTATATATCTGTTATAGGTATATCTACATTAATATAATATTCCGTTGTAACTGTTTCTATTGTTCCTCAGCCATTGATTGTAAATTAATTGCACGCTATTAACCCACTAGTTCTCAGCTCGAGAAATTAGTCATGTGTATTTGCTTAATTAACTGTAAAGCATTCATGTTTCTGATCATCATCACATTGAAAATGTATCTATTATAAGGTCCTTTGTTCAGTATCACTACCACGCCATGGAAATTGGCAAATGTATACTGTCCCTGTGACAGGACTTTAAAGGTATCTTTCATTTCGTTCGTCCCGTGGGTTAAGCAAGAAGTGACTTTAGGAAATGCCAGAAAAATCTTTAGGATTGACGGTGGTATACCATCTCTCTCCTTCACGTCAGCCACGTCCAGTATCAGTCTTGTCAGTAATTCTATCTTAGGGCGAAGTCTACACTTTTACCACAGGAAATATAAAAAGTACGAATTACCCCTAGTTTAAAACTTTATTAAAAAATATTAAATGAAAAAGATTATTATCATATTATATGAATTTATGGATGTTAATAACTTTGTAAATGAGGTTGTCGCTACCAACAGATTTCTAATTTCTTATGTGTTGTTAATTATTGGAGTAATATATTTAAGGATTATAAAATATCATTTCATAAAATAATGTCACGCTGTGTTTTTTGGTAGTTTTTCCCAAAACAGAGGTAGTTTCCGAGCCAGTGTAGATTAAGCATAAGTGTGAATTTCAATAAGTATTACTTATAATCTATATTGCATGTAAAAGTTTCTATTTATAGCTCTTCTATAGCTATTTCTTACGATAGACGTAAAGTTTAAAACAGTGACGTCTAGCAGCGTCCAAAGTTGGAACTCAGGTTATACCAGTGGTCACCCAAGGACGACGAGATGAAATCATATAAACAACTTTCATTTAAATGTGTAGTGTTCGCGTAAACAAAAGAAATCATAATCTACCTAAAAGTTTACTTGATGATCTTCTTCCAACTTCTTTTATGTCAAGAAATCCGTCTGCGAGGATCCCGGGTACTACTCACTTACGAGTACCTATTTACCGCCAAGCAGCAGTGCACGTTCTGATAATCAAGCACCTGTGCTGTGTTCCGGTGAAAATTTTGAGTCAGTATCCGTATATTTATATATATATATATATATATATATATATATATATATATATATATATATATATATATTATATAAAGTACAGGCTCTGAACCGCCGAATCTTAGTCTTATCAAATTGTACATAGTTTAAAAATCGAAAATGTTACGAAATTATTAGGTATTAAAACTCTACTATCAAAATATGATTTTAAGACAATGGTAGCAAAACTCATCTTTAAATGGCTGTTCACATTATTAAGAATCATTAATTTAGATTTGGAGTCAGTGACTGTTTCTTGTACGAATTAAGTTTTTAAATTTATCCATAGTTGCAATGCTTTTTACGGCAGATTTTTTTTTCTTAAAATATTCTGGAAATATAAAAAAGAAGTTGCAATCTTCTGCCCTTCACTGTTGGCCGGATGAGGAAGCTCAAGGTCGCTCAGCGAGCTATGGAGAGGGCTATGCTCGGAGTTTCTCTGCGTGATAAACTCAGAAATGAGGATATCCGCAGTAGAACTAGAGTGACCGACATAGCCCAATGGATTAGTAAGCTGAAGTGGCAATGAGCCGGCCATATAGTTCGAAGAACCGACAACCGATGGGGAAGAAAGGTTCTCGAGGGCAGCCTCGTACCAGCAGGCGAAGTGTAGGGTGTCCCCCACTAGATGGAGTGACGACCTAGTAAGATATGCAGGAAGTCGATGGATGCAGGTGGCTCAGGACCGTGCTTTGTGGCATTCTTGATGATGATGATGATGAATCTTCTGCATAGGTGATTATGTATTTATGTGTATTATTATCTAGAAGAAAAAGAGCTCATTCACCCGCAGCATATATGAATAATCCTTGAACCGCGATAGAAAATTAAGTCACTTATCTTCGACATGTTAAGAATGTTATCTGCGTGGTTATTTTAGTGGTCGTTAACGCAGCTGCTGCTCGTGTGGTCCCGGGTGCAAATACCGGGTCCGGGGTAAATTATTTATTGAGTTTTACTGTCAAGAAATTCTCAGTAGCAGTACGGAGTCAGGGAGTAAGCGGTGTTTCACTACTGTGCCTTAGAAATTATGTAAAGCCGCTGTTCTTGTGTCTGATATCTCTTCGGGTCGTGTGTTCGGTGTAAAATTGCCATCCCATCGGACATCACACTAAAATACACTTGTACTTACGCACACACTTGTGTACTATATTCCTTGAAGGCGCAGATGGCTAGTTTCCGTTGAGACTGGCCGCGGTGGCAGAAATTTTGTCTAGCGGATATTTTTATAAGGTTATAAATTTTATTATTATATAAGTACATAAAGATACTTAAACAATTGCTTTTTTTGGTATCATTGTAGTGTTTTAACGTTGAAAATGTTTTTTTTTCAAGATTATTTAGCTATTGTTGCGTTGTAATGAGTTCGCAAATTCTTAAATAAGATAAAACAACAAAGTTGTTTTTTGCATCAACACTTTGTAAAATGTTTTAATTGGGAAAAGTTATGCTATGTCATCGCGATGTAAATAATCAATTTAATATTTAAAATAAAAGAGATATTTGTTTAAAACAAAAAGAAGCACACGTTTGACCTATTTGACGCAATAGGTCAAATATGTGCTTCTGTAAGTAGGTAATTAAACCTGTGTCGCACCGTGCTTTAGGCATGAAAATATACCTACGCTGCCCGGCCGCCACAGGAGGCTAATTCAGTGAGGTTGTCACGCGCACGCTCGAGTTGACGAACACATTGCGTCAACAAAAAACATTCTTTCTCTTATAAGTATTTAGGCACTTTTGATAGTGTTACGCGCCACTATTAATGTCTTGTACATAGCAACACTAGTTACACCAGCGCCCTCTAGTGTCGAGTAGCAGAACTAGGAGAGTCAAGATCCTTCCAGAAATTTCGGGACCGATATGAACTCGAACATTCTAAATATCGCTACAGTAGAAGATTCTGGGAAACTATCCGAGGCCCTATATAAGGCCGGTATAGACCTACGAACAAGGCAGTATTGAATTGGCGATACAAGAGAATACTTCGAAGCGAAATAACTGCGAACTAAAGTGATTGTGTTTTATTATTAGTTTGGTTTTAGATTGTAATTAGTATTGTGTGATTAAAGTGTCAACTTTATTAATCTAATCGGCAGTTTTTAATTGTCTCGAACTCCAAGCTCGTAACAATATTCATTTCTGAGTTTTTATTCAAGTATGACCACTCAAAAAGCCTAAAGGGTAGGGCAATGTTGACTTTTCATTCTTTACTGTTCCTAAGGATATCGAAAGGATATTTATAGGTAGATCTAGATAATAGGTACCTAGTTTCAGTAACTGTACAGATTTTTATAATTTGATTAGTAATTCGACGACAGATTTGCAGTTTTCGATTTTTTCAGCTATAATGCCAGGACCCTAAAAATGAGTTCAGTGTAAGTAGACCTCCCAGTAAAAGTGACTGCTAACTAATGCAAGATCAACACTATACTAGTTACACGTTTATCACTTCGATAAGAAAGGTATTTAAAATAGCAGCACTTATTATTGCCACTCTTTCATTAATAATGCCGTCGCATGTTTGTAATAGCAAAAAATTGAAACAGACAAGTGATGTTTCGGTGGCGCAGTGGCTAAAGGTGTTTTTTTTATAGGATAAGGGTAACAAAAGAGCACACAGTCCTATCTGATGGTAAGTGGTTGCTGCGGCCATAGACATCTACATCTATCCTTTTTTTTATAGGATATGGGTGACAAACGAGCACACAGTCCACCTGATGGTAAGTGGTTGCTGCGGCCCATAGACATATACATCTATCCTCTATTACAAATCAAAATGTAGATGCGTTGTCACCCGTGAGGACTAAGATGGAATGCCTCATTTCCAGTAAAAAGGGCCTCCGGCCACCCACACTCACCAAGCGAAACGCAGAGGTAAACCTCTACTTCACGCTGGTTTTCTGTGAGGTCGTGGGTACCACCCCGGTTCGAGCCGGCCCATCCGTGCGACAGCAAAAGCTGCCGCGTGGCTCTACCACTGTTAAAAAGCCTTAAGCGAAAGTTATAAGTAGCCTGAAAAACTTGATGAAACGGTGATCGCAAAATTTTTAGCCGATATCGACAGTGTCTATTACAGCGGAGCTTCTGTAAGCGGGTGGAAAACCGGTATTTGAAGTCAACCAGAAGCTCTTTAGTTCCGTCGTCCATTGTGGCAATACACCAGAGCCGTGGAACAGAAGTGCGCGTGTATTGTCTCTCTTGAAGAACGTCAGACCCATTTTCCTTCTGAACCGCGTCTATGTGTTGTTTTTGAGAGTCATTACGAATCGTTTCTCATGCAGACTCGAAGACTTTCAGCCTCCCGAACAAGCCGGTTTCGAAAAAGGCTTTAGCCCATAGTCCACTTACATAATATTTGAGGAATTGTACAGAAGTCCGACGAGTACAATTTGCCACTATGTCTGGTGTATATAGACTATGAGGAAAGCCTTTCATTCGGAGGACAAATAGGCGGTGCTTCAGTCCCTTTAGCGGTGCCAAGTTGACTGTCGGTATATCGAAGTGCTGAAGTGTTTGTACTGTAGGGATACGATGGCTATACGGGTACAGAACCAGAGTACGAAACCTATCCAACTGCAGAGAGATGTAAGACAGGGTGATATTATATCCCCGAAACCCTTCACCGCTGCATTGGAAGACGTTTCCAAGCTTCTGGACAGGAAAGGATGCGGTATTAACATCAACAAAGAGTACATCACGCACCTTCAATTTGCCGAAGATATCCTTATGGCTGACTCGCTGGAGGAACTAAGCACCATGCTCAATGACCTCAATAGTGTCTCCCAACGGATAGGTCTTAAGATGAACATTGACAAAACAATGATCATGTTTAATGTCCATGTCACACATATGCCGGTAGTTGTTGGGAGCACTAAGCTCTAAGTTATTGACGAGTATGTTTACCTGGGGCAAAAGTGCGGTGGTATTGTTCTTCAAGAAAGGTGACAACGCTCTCTTGAAGAAAAACAGACCGATTTCCCTTTTGAGCTGCGTCTACGTGCTGTTTTCGAGAGTCATTATGAATCGCCTCGCACGCAGACTTGACGACTTCCAGCTTCCCGAACAAGCCGGTTTCTGAAAAGGTTTTGGTACCATAGATCACATATTACACACCCTTCGGCAAATTGTATAGAAGACAGAGGAACATAATCAAAGCACTATGCTCAATAGCCTCAATAGTGCCTTCTAACTGATAGGTCTTTATATGAACATGGACAAAACAAAGACATGTGTAACATCCATATCATACATATGCCGGTAGTTGTTCAGAGCACTAAGCTCAAAGTTGACGAGTACGATCTGGGGGTTTGTCCTAGGACAAATAGTCCGACTAGGTAAGTTCAACTTCAACCGAGAGGTCAATCGACGGATTCAATTCGGCTTGGCAGCATTCGGGAAATTAAAGTACATCTTCTCATCAGGTATACCTGGAAACTTGAATACGTGACTGTACAACCAGTGCGTGTTGCCAGTGATGACTTATGGAACTGCGACGTGGTTCTTCACTGCTGCCCAGATAAGGAAGCCTAAGGTCGCTCAGAAAGCTATGGAGAGGGCTCTGCTCGCAGTTTCTCTGCGTGATAAACTTAGAAATGAGAATATCCGCACTAAAGCCCAACGGATTAGTAAGTTGAAGTGGCAATAGGTCGGTCATATAGCGCGAAGAACTGCCAACCGATGGTACAAAAAAATTCTCGAGTGGCGGCCTCTTACCAGCGGATGAAGTGTAGGGCGTCCCCCACTAGATGGAGTGACGACCTGTTAAGATATGCAGGAAGTTGATGGATGCAGGTGGCTCAGTATCGTGCTTTGTGGTATTCCTTGGGGGTGGCCTATGTTCAGCAGTGGACTTGTGAAGAGCTGTAATGATGATGTCGACGATGATTGAGTTTACTGAAATATGCAGCATATTACGATTAACGGGGTGGTTAACGAATAATGTTTCGACTACTATTTTGCGTTCTAGGAAGTGAATCAGACTTCCAGCGCGTTCCATCTTTTGAAATAATAATATTTTTGAACGATTCCCTTTCAAAACTCGCATCGAAATCGTAAGAGTCAATCTCAATTTCGAATTCAGTTTCTGGATGAACATCCGATATATCCAATATACCTTTTCAACAAACGGAATATAATTATTTACATTATCAGTAGCAACAAACTCACCTTTGTCACTCGAAAATTCTGCTAATATCTCTAGTAATTTTGTTCAAATATATCTTCTAACACGTTACATTTCTTTAAAAGTACTCGCTCGATTATTCAATATGAAATTATTATAACCTCACAAAATATAAGTAAACTCGTACAATACTCGTACAAACAAAGCTATACAGTCAAGTGTCAATATCAAGTACGATGCATTGAATGGATTCAGTGTTTCTTGCGCACCGATAACCATGTACCGCACTCCACCCTGCTCTCCTTTGATCATCGCAGATCGCCAACTGTTTAGGTTAACAAAAATAATAATATTCAAGGTACTCGGGTACCTCGTTACTCTAATAAAGGTGTTTTATTTGTAATTTACATAAGGGTTAAAATACTCACTACATGGCATGTAATCGCAATATGTGCATTATTATGAAATCAGTATTATTCCGACAGGAACCACAAAACTGCATTGTTTGTATATTTAGCTGTCAAGCAAAATATACAAACAATGCCGTTTTGTGGTTCGGTTTACGTGGCGTAGTGGCTTAGCAATGAGTTGCTGCGCTGGGGGGCGCGGGTTCGAATTCCGCACGGAGCAAGTATTTGTATGACCTACAAATAATTGTTCCGGGTCTGGATGTTTGTCTTTGTGCAATTTGTGTTTGTAAACTGCTTCCACGATACAGGAGAAAATCCTAGTGTGGGGATAACGTTTAAAAAAAAAGAGAAAAAACCATGAACAGGTTAAGCAAGATGATAGGATCCGAAACCCGAATTCAATAGTTCAAGGGTTCGAATCCACCGTTTGAATACTTTCTTAAACCACTCCTAACATAGGTATCTGGGGGCACGGCAGTGCCCCCGCCAAATCGAGCAAAAAAGCGGCACGGTCGTACCATCCTTTTCTCGAAGCAGTTCAGGCCATTTCCGAAACCCTATTACTTCGTTTTGGATAAAACTAAAAGCCTGAATTTTTAGTAGCCAAGTAGGCATTGTATAAAATCGGTATATTTCAAATTTCATTAAATTTGAACAAGTAGTTTAAGAATTATAACTAGTCAAAGTGTCTTAATTTTGTCACTCACTGACTGACCGATCATCAAAACTCTAAGGCACTTCTAGCAGACATAGAAACTTCAAATTTTGAATACAATTATTGTTTAATATATAAATCTAGTAAAAATTAAAATATTTTGCAATTTATTTCCAGTTTTCGAGATACACCAACTGCATAAATAACTTTGTAATCCCATATAAACATATAGTATTAGAAAGTTACATTTGCAGTGAATGAATCAGTATACCTATATATGTAGTATAATGGAATAATAGGTGTAGATAGCTACCTAGATATAACTATCTACAAAAAAAAATGAGATGCCATCAAAAACATAACTTGTAAAAAAACCAAGTCTTGCAACTCAGTTCTTCTACTGTAAATAGTTGTGAGATCCATGTAATACCAAGTCGGTTAATTTATTCAGTCCATAGAATGATACATAGATTGACTTGGCAGCCGCACTTAACAATCTAATTTAATAAAATATGTATTATTTGTGAGATATATTGTGTTTTCATGCGATATATATATATATATATATATACATCTATTGATCACAGCATCCACTTACAAACAGGTGGACATTATGCTCGTTTTTCACCAGTATTCTAAAATGAATGCTTGAAATTAACTCCTGAAGACCAATATTCGTATTTGTATAGATTTTTATTATATAAAACAAACATGGTTTACACAGTGAAGCCCTAAGGAAAATTGTATGTTATCTATCTATTAATCGAATTCCCGGTGTTGCCTCGTATACCATATTAATTTTACTTTTAATTAAGTTACCAAATTATTATTCTGTTTTCACCAGAGTCAATGGCGATTTTTATAACCAAGATTTACCGTGTTTTTTATAAATTTGTTTTATGGACTCCAATTTTTATAATATTATATTACTCATAAATATGATATTTTCAAGTAGCGATCATTTTACAGATAAACGTTAGACATAATTGTAGTTTTAAAAACGTTAAGCACAGCTCCTAAAACTTAACTAACTCAATGTACATTAACAAATACTATTGAATTTTATTAAGTAATAGCACCTTAAATTTTAATATCAACAGATGACTCAAAAGTGTCTCAACATCCAGACAAACCCGTAAGGGGTTTTGTGATTATATTGTGTTTTTTCATTAAATAAATTTAAAAAAATTACAGTATCTTTCTTTTATTTACATTAATGAAGATAATATCATAAAATGATACCATTTGGAAGAACAATAAAATACTTTTGCAGTGTAACTTTTCATCCCTGAGAGTTTGATCCTTCTTCTCGAATCCCATTAGACATGACAAAGTATATAAAGTTTCTTTTACGTCTACAAAAATATTGCACAAACTTTGTAACTTGACGGCTTGGTAGTGCAGTAGATGAGTATAGCCGCGGACTGCGAACTGCAAGTTCGATTTCCGTTCAAAATAAGTTTTGTACGACTTACAAAATAATTATCCCTGGTCTGCATGTTTTTCCTTCCGTATTTTTAAACGTAGTAGAGCAACGCTGCAGCTATATTATGGTCTTTGCACGAATAAGTAGGCCTAGTTATTCGCCACAGACAGCGAAGAATAGCAGCTTAATGATGCTGCATTTTATATTGTTGTATATTCGTAGAACTCAAAATCCTTTTTTACGAGATATGGGGTTTTCCATCTTAATCTTCAGGGATGTCATTTGCATTATGAGATAATTAATTACCTAGATGTGTTACACTAAATTATATAAATTCGCTAAAGAGGTATTTGTTTAGTGGCTTTCTCTGTATAAGTATATCTGAAGTAATAATATGTATTATGTGGACGTTTATAATTGCTTTATTTGAAGTCTACGTGAATAAAGACAGAAATGTTGATTTCAATGGGCCACAATATCTGTTTCCCTTCAGGAAAAACTGTGAGCTCGTTTGTCACCTTTATTCTATAAAAAAGTGTTATGGAGAAAACTCTATTGAGTTAAAGCTTCGAGATTCGAGTAAATGGACTGACAGATTATTTAGTACTTAATTTATGTCTTTTTATTTTACTTTGAAGTAAATAATCTTGTTCTTAATTCTGTTCTCTAAGTAAGCTATTTAGTGTATAATTAATTCATAATCAAACGAAATGGAAATCGTACTCCGTTTCCGGATTGATAAATAAAACAATGCACTCATTGTTTTATACTAAAATAATATAATAATAATGTGTACAATTTACGATTAATGGTTTGCAGTACGCTTTGGTCCATTATGCGGTTAAGTACCAAACAAATTAAATGAAACAAATTATACGGATTGTAGGGGGTATTTTGTGTTTTGTGACCCTCTACATATAATTGATATGTAGTATATTAATGTAGGTTGTATCTTCTACGTTACGGGATGTGGTAATTAAAACTGTGTCCGTTTCCGTAGAGAGCGTTTATTGTACTGAAAATACTTATGAATAAAAAATGTAATTATAGTGAACGTGTCGCGCGCGCAGGCGCGATATCAGCATTATTTTCTAAACTGTTGAAATATCATGTACTTGCTCGTACATCTTGCCAATTTTATAAACAAGAAGAAAGTTTAAGGCGATGAACCCCTATTGAGTTTACGGGCAGCCGTTGCGATCACCGCATCCACACTATCGATGTCCCAGCCGTTGCGCAGCATCTTCAGTTATTAGATTTATCTGTGATCCTTGGTCGAGAAGGCATCGCAATTGAACAGTCGATCCATCAGCTGCCATCACCTTTAATTGAACGGTCGCTAGTAGGACTTCGTTATAATTTCCAGACACGTGGTTTGCCTTTTGCTGTGACGTATGTGGCTTGTTGCTAGGTATAACGTTATTTGAGACCGCGATTTCAACTTTGCGGTAAATATCGTGCAATGTTGTGTGGTGTGCTTCTTTGCACACGCGGCATCTTTTGTTGGAGTTGCATTTATTGTCGTTGTGTAAGTACAGGCAATTGCGACAAATATGTAGTTGCGAAATTGACCTCATTTTGTCTTCCGGTGACATGTCTTGAAACGACTTGCAGTAGAGTAAAATATGATTGTTTTTACACAGCGGGCAATTTTTGTCTGTGCTTGTATGATATGCTCGAAGAAAACTACGCCTGTTGGTGTTGTTAAAGTCCTTCTTAAATTGAGCTGTTGCCTCCTTGTTGGTCGAATTGTTTGACTTGTTAGGTGTCTGTCTCTTCTTTTGAACAGGTTCAAGCGCAGTAAACTTGTTTTCCAAGAAGTTTATCAGCTCATCCAAGGAAGGTAGCTCTCTCGGAGCCTTTCTGATCTCCATGTAGGCTGCATACGTGTCGGAGTCCAATTTGCCAGTGAGAATGTGCACCAGGATCGGATCCCAAGTCGTTGTGTCGATGCCCAGATTGTGAATAGCATGTATGGTCTCGACACTTGTGTCATGTAGCTTCTTCAGCTCGTATGCATTCTGTGTTTGCAACGCCGGTTGTCCCATAAGGGTTTGTATATGTTTTGTAAACAAAAGTTGTCGGTTGTTGTACCTATGGGTGAGTATCTCCCAACAGGTGTCGTAATTATCAGCTGATACTGTAAGATGCTGTACGATGCGCTCCGCCTCGCCTTTAAGTTTGCCCTTGAGGTGCTGCATCTTTTGCGTTTTTGTCAACATGACATTGTTGTGGATGGCTTCACAGTAGAGGTCCATGAATGTAGGCCACTGGGTATAATTACCAGAAAAAGAAGGAATCTCAATTGTAGGCACTTGCTGATGCTGTTGAGATACTGAGTTAAGCTTACGATTCAAATCCCTTTTTGTAGTTTCGTACAAGGTTTCGTATGCAGAAAACTCTTCTTCGTAGCCTACATCACCGCCAGAAGTCAGGTTATCGATTTGCCAGTGGAGCTCGTCGATCAGTTTCCAGCGAGACTGCAGCGAATTCAGTTTGTCACAAATTTCCCACTTTTCTGTCAACTCTTTGGTGTTGATGTTTTTAATCACCCTAGAGAGCGCCCGGAAATTAGTGCGTTGTTGGCTAATGAACTCATCAGACCTTGATGGTACTCCAGTTTCCGCAGTTTTCACCTCGTAGTTCGTCAGCATGTCACGAATCGCTTCGTACCGCTTCTTTGTGGTGGTGTAGGTATCATTGATGAAATAGTCGTCATCCAAGTCACTGTCTGTTTTTTTTAGAACACCATGATTCATGTTGAACACCTCCCATTGAGCATTCAAAGCATCCAACCTTTTCTGTATGTATGTTCCTGACTTACGTGAATCAGAATCCTTTTTGAAGTTAGCCTCAATTTTAAGGATAGATTCAATGATTGTTCTCTGTTGTTGAAGTAGGTTCTCCATGGTTTAAGAACGATGTTGTAAATAGTTGGTTTCAGATACGTGTGACTGCGACTCTTACCGTAGTATGCACCTCAATCAAGCTGGTGAGACCCGCTTGTGGGAGGCCAGCAACCAAAGTGACACTACAGATAGAATCACGAATTACACTTTTTTTTTTTTTTTTTTTACAAATACACTTTACTGTTGAACTATTGTAGACGTAATATGCAAGTCTTAGTTCACGTCGAGGGATACTCATCCCAATTTACCTGTCCGGTAGTTGTGGTATGGTATACGGGTATGCGACCCCGGCTTCCCTAGCTATTACTGTCCTATCCCTTGCCCTCATGGACGGTAATATCCTACATTTCCTATTTCCTACCCTAACTTACCTTACTCTTCCTTTTCAAACCACCTATCCTTCCCGTTTTCCTATTCCTACCCTCCGCCAATCCAACGTCGGCCGCGCGGATGGATGCATGGCTAGGGGCGAGCCTAGTCGTTAGCGTGCTACACTGCCCTGGGACCGGGCGACCCCAGAATTAGGCTAGCCTTACCCTGGCATGCGGGGCTCTGCTGGGGGGGACAAACCTTTCCTTTGCTATTCGTGGGAACGCAATGGATAACCAAAAAATTTACCAAAATGGCGGCGATGTGGTTCGCCACCCATCACGTCTCGTTTCTCGCGGGGGCGAAAAGCGGCCCACTGAGAGCCGCTTCGCTACGTTGAATGTAAGAGGAGGAATGAATGGTAAGGTAGATGAAGTATGTCAGATGATGGATGAACGTTGCCTTGATATTCTGTGCGTGAACGAAACCAAGAGGAAAGGATGTGACACCACGGTTCATGGCCCCTACACGGCATACTGGTCGGGAGTCCCCCAAACCAGCCGAGGCTGTCAGGGAGTTGGTGTCATTCTTTCATCTCGAATGGTTGAATGTGTGATGGAGCATGAATGTGTAAGCCCAAGACTCCTCTGGATTAGGTTAAAAGTCGGACTCACTCGCCTATTTATCCTTGGGGTCTATGCACCGACGGATCTGCGTGGAGGTGGGTCACTAAAATCACAACAAGAGAGAGAGGAATTTTGGGATAGCATGAGAGAAGTCTTGAATAAATGCGGAGAAAATGAACGGATCGTGATGTTAGGGGACTTTAATGGATGGGTTGGAGTAAAGCGTGATGGGTATGAAGGAGTTCTGGGTATGTTTGGGGACGAGAGAGTGAATGACAATGGGAGAAGACTGCTTGAAGTATGCTTGGAATGGAATCTGTGCGTGGCCAACACAATGTTTGACCACAAAAAGATCCATTTGTATACAAGAGATGAGGGTGAGTCTAGAAGTATGATTGATTTTGTAATTGTGGATGAAAGACTGAGGAAGAAAGTGCTAGACACTCGGGCATACCGCGGTGTAGGCCTCGACACAGACCACTTCCTGGTCATAGCCCGAATGCGTGGCCTCTTTAAACGGTGGCGACACCGAGGGGCCGAGCCTACGAGTGTTTTGGACAGAGTAAAAGTGGAAAATCTACAAGATAAAGAAAAGAAAGACGAGTATGTAGAGAAATTGAAAGAAAGTTTTAAAGGGATAGAAGAGATAGGAGTGATTGAAGATTTGTGGGAGACATTTAAGAAAGGGGTTGTAAATGTTGCGGTTGAGGTATGCGGGATAGCTAAAAGAAGGAAAGGGAGAAAGAATGATAACGTGTGGATGGATAAAGATGTACAAAGGGTTGTGCAAGAAAAGAAGAAAGCGTGGTTGGATTGGTTAGCAACAAAAGCTAACCAAAAAGTTCAAAAGGCAACGGATGACGAGATAAAGGAAGCAAGAACGAAGTATAAAAGATTGAAAACAGCAGCGAAAGAAATTGTGTCTAGAAAGAAAGAAGAACGAAAAGATGATTTCGATAGGAGGCTCACTGAAGATTTCCAGTCAAACATTAAGTTTTTCTGGAAAACCATCAAAACAGCCAGAGGAAATACTTCTACCTCGGAGCTGAGTACAATCAGGAGTCAAGATGGGAGCATTATAAAAGGAGAAGAATGTGTGTTAAAGAGATGGAAGGAGTATTTTGAAAGTTTGTTTGAAAGAGAGGAAGTGCAGGTACAGCATCTGCCACCTTCCACGGAAACTAACATAAATGTTGATGAAAATGAGATAAGCATGGATGAAATAGTGAAAGCGTTGAAAAGTATGAGATTAGGTAAGGCTGCAGGGTATGACAGGATTACCGTCGAGATGCTAAGGGCTGGACAGGGCATGGTGGCTAGTCAGCTGTACCGCCTTTTCAATCTGTGCTGGCGAAATGGGCAAGTACCGGGAGACTGGTGCAAAGCCGTAATCGTGCCATTGTATAAGGGAAAAGGGTCACGGCAGGACTGCATAAATTACCGTGGTATAAGCCTTCTTAGCGTTGTCGGTAAATTGTATGCGAAAGTGTTGATTGAAAGGGTTGTGAATGAAACAGACGAGAAAGTATGGGATGCACAAGCGGGATTTAGAAAGGGAATGGGATGTACGGATCAGGTCTTTTCCTTGCGGTGCATAGCCGAAAAGTGTTTGGCTAAAAACAGGAAAGTCTACTGCGCCTTCGTAGATCTAGAAAAGGCCTATGATAGAGTGGTGAGGAATGAATTGTGGTCAGCACTGTCCGTGAACGGTGTGAGCAGTATCCTCATACGAGCATTGCAATCTCTTTATAGGGATTCTAGTGCTTGTGTAAGGATAAACGGGGCATACACTGAATGGTTTAATATCGAAAAAGGTGTTAGACAGGGATGTGTAGCGTCACCGTGGCTGTTTAATCTGTTCATGGACAATTGTTTGACAGATTTAAAAGAGAATGAAAGTGGGTTGAGAATGAATGAGTTACTCGTCAAATGTTTTCTCTATGCTGATGACCAAGTATTACTTGCGTCTTCGGCCGAGGAGTTGCAGGAGATGGTAACTGCTATGAGTGGAGCTTTTGTTAGAAAGGGAATGAAGATGAATGTAAGGAAGACGAAAGTGATGGTGTTTGAAAAAGATGAGGCAGTGACAGACTGCAATATCGTGATTGAAGATGAACAAATTGAACAGGTGAAAGAGTTTGTGTATCTGGGGTCAAAGTTTACAAGAGATGGAAAGTGTGAGAGTGATATCGAAAGAAGAGTGAATGCAGGAAACATGGTGAATGGAGCTTTGCACTCCTTTATGAGCAGTCGGAAGGTGTCTAACAAGGCTCGTTTGGCTGTGCATGAGGGGGTGTTGGTTCCAACACTCATGTACGGAAGTGAAAGTTGGGTATGGCAGAAGAAACATGAAAGCAGAATAAATGCAGTTGAGATGAGAGCATTAAGAAGTATGATAGGAGTTAAACTGAGTGACAGGATAAGAAATAGTGAGATAAGGAAACGTTGTGGTCTGAAAGAAGATGTAGTGACAAAAATTGAGAAAGGTATGCTGAGATGGTTTGGCCACGTCGAGAGAATGAATGAAGAACGATTGACGAAAAAAGTGTATAAGGCGAGTGTGAATGAAAGTGTTGGAAGGGGTAGACCTAGGCGGACATTTCTAGACCAAATTGGGGACGTCTTGAAAAAAGGCCAGGTTAAGAGTACCCTAAACCGTAGAGCATGTATGAAGGGAATAATGAAAGTGGACGAAGCGAAACAAGTATGTAAGGATCGTAGCAAGTGGAAAGAAGTGGTCTCTGCCTACCCCTACGGGAAAGAGGCGTGATTATATGTATGTATGTATGTAGTTCACGTCGAAAGCTCGAAGGACCAAAATGTAGGGGGTATTTTGTGTTTTGTGACCCTCTACATATAATTGATATGTAGTATATTAATGTAGGTTGTATCTTCTACGTTACGGGATGTGGTAATTAAAACTGTGTCCGTTTCCATAGAGAGCGTTTATTGTACTGAAAATACTTATGAATAAAAAATGTAATTATAGTGAACGTGTCGCGCGCGCAGGCGCGATATCAGCATTATTTTCTAAACTGTTGAAATATCATGTACTTGCTCGTACACGGATTTTATCGCGTTTAATTTAACTTTTTAACTCCCTACGTTTTAGGTGCTTTACACCACTCATAGTCACAGGGGGACTGGGGTGTTTGACCTCCTGATGTCATAGTTAGCCAGATAACCTTCAGTTTTTGAATCTTAATTTTTAGTCCGATCTACGCAGAATGAGCTTTCAGTATCTTGAAGTCAGTGTTATGCTTGGGTTTTGTTTCCCAAACAGATGGTAGCACTCATCCATCTTCTCTATCGAAATTAAAATGTTTTTTTTTTACATTTCAATACACAAAAACTTAAAACTTCTTATGTTTACGCGAACACTGCATATTTAAGTGAAACTAGTTTTTACAGATTTGATTGCGTATATAAACTTATTTTATCTTGCCGACATTTCAAGTACACTACAGTACCACACCACAGTGTAATACTACATACTACAGTAGTTTAATTGATATAGTATCAGTCAACGTATAATCCATATTACGTAATAAAATAAAGTTTCTACCAGAAGGTAGGACCCCTTTTCTGCCCAGGAGTCCCTTTGGGTAAGCTCCACCCTCTTACCGATTTCTACCAAGAAATAGCAGTACTTGCAATGCTGTTTCCTGATCCAAAGGGTATGTAACGCATTCTATCCTAGTCTTTAGAGGTGACAACGCATCTGAAACTTTTTCTTTTGTTGTTGAATGTAATAATAATAATAATAATAAGCATTTTATTTGATGCTAAAATGAGGTACATACATAGTTTATAGTTTAGAGAAAAAAAGCAAAAAAGGAAAAAAAAAGAAAAAAATGTTGTTGAATGTATGTAGGTGTTCATAAACCCTAGACTCTAACCATCAGAATGCATGTGTCTACACTCACCATACGAAACACAGCAGTGTCAAGCTGCCATTTTACGCTCGTATTCTCTCCATTTCTTAGACATAAACCATAATAAGGTATACTCACTGATAACATACGCAAAAAAAAAACTGAAACCGTCTCTGTGACCATAGAAACTACACGAAAGAATTGACACATTTCAGTTTTTTACCGTGTGCCACGCCCTGTATGCAAAGAGTCTGTCTGTTTGGTCTAGTGGTTAAAATCAGTTATTTGAGTTTACTGACAAGCAATTCGCAGCGCAGCAGCTCTGAGTCAGGACATTGGCGGTGTTATACCCCTATACGTCGGTGTATAAACTGACGTGAAGCACCGACATTCTGGGACGTCAGGTCAGGTTCCTATTTAAGACTGCATCTCTATTATAACTAAGAAACTAGAATATAACAATATGCCTATATAATATGCAGTATTACTCAAACACTGCCTCTCATCTGGCTATCTATAGTGGAAGGTTCTACAAGCAAGTAGATGGTGTGGTGATGGATTTACCTGTATCTCCCATAGTCGCTGACATATTCATGGAGGACTTTGAAAAGAAAGCCCTTCTAACTGCTCCTGTAAATTCAACATTCTACAGGCGGTACGTAGACGACACTTTCACAATTTTACCATTTGACTAAGCTATTGCATTTTTAGACCACCTAAATTCCATGAACTCTAAAATACAATTCATAATGGAGTTAGAGCCAAACAATTCTTTAGCTTTCTTAGGTAAATTCGTAATCTGAAATCCTGATAACGCTATTGGTCACACTCCTTGTAGGAAAAAGACCCATACCAACTGATATTTCAATGTTGAATCTCACCATCATCCATCACAGTTAAATACCGTGGGTAAATCTTTATTTCAGAGAGCATGAGGCATCTGTGACAGAAAACATCTGCCTGCCGAGCTTCAGCAAATCGCGCCTAAATCACAGTGACCAAATAAAGCCGATCACAGTCGAGCGTGTTCTTGCTGTGTTCCTTGTCTGTTACCCTATGTCATAAGAGTGATAGACAAGGTTGTCTACATCTTGAAGCGAGCTTCTATTAAAACATAACTCAAACCGCAGAAAAAGATTAGTCAACTTTTACAATCCGTCAAGTATCATAACAAGATGCAGGAGTATACAAGCTGGAATTTGATTGTGGTCTCTCTACTACATAGGACAAACAAAAAGATCTATAAAAACCCGCATAAAACATATAGCTGACATGAAGCACCAACGTTCCGGGAAGTTTGCAGTCTGTGCACATGTTCAAGATTGTCCCTGCCATTACATGAGATTTGATAAACCACATGCTCGCAAAAGAAAACCCATTCCTACCAAGGATGATTCGCGAGGCTATTGAAATAAAAATCACCCTAGTTTGAATCGAGAAGATAGATTTGTGCTGTCATCGGCTTGGGATGCTATAGTTAATAAAAATTAAAACAAATTCCAAGCATACCACTGCAAGACTTCAAGAAACTATAAGCTCATTCTGCATATATCAGACCAAAAATTAATTTTATTGAAGCCCCATTGAAGCTTCGTGTCAATAGTAATGCCAAGAAAAATAGTGACAAAGAATTAACTCCTCCCCATTTAGAAGCATATTGGAATTTGAATGTTAACATTAGGTATTCTTAATTTAATGCATTTTGTCTTATTGCCTTTTAAGAGGAAAAGTTTTGGCGTAAAACGAATGTACTGATTTTGCTCATTCTACGTAGAATGGACCAAAAATTAATATTCACAAACTGAACAAAAAAAATTAAGTAAATAAACATAATATTAAGATTGGCATCGTAATATATTTTAGAAAATATATGTTCATAAAAACAGAAATAGCTTCGGTAAGAATAAATAACCAGGAGCTAACATAAACATGTTAAAACATTTACTCTAGACTCCACAAAATCAATAATTCATTTATGGGGGCAATGTATACGTTTCTAAATCAAAATCTCAGAAAATGTACAAACATTTTCAATAAACTTGTGTTACGGCCCTCAGTTGCCCCGACAGAAGTCAACTGTACTAGGGTCCATCAGTAGCACACTCGACGGGCAACCAGAAGGTTCAGGCTCAAATGGCCTATGGATAATTATTATGTAATAGCTGGATAAGCAAACACAAACTTACCGAGTTCCGAAGGTAGGGTCGACCACAAGGTACCGTCAAGAGCAAGTAGGTGGTATGTAAGTGGTGTGAGATAGGTGTGTAAATGTAACCTGACGTCACCGATGTAATCGACCAGCAGACCCACATGCACTGCCCTGTTTCACAATGTGCAATCACTCCAGTGGGCGTTCACCGTTATCGTAACTCAAGTCTAACGTCACTTAGCACAAAACTATAATCGCAGAGGAACGCGGTCTCCTCACGGGTCACAAAGTTTTAGTGTTCCACCCGACAAAGCAAAATTCCTTACGATATTAAAATGCCACACAAGCAACTCGTCGACGCAAATTAACGGCAATCGAAGTTAATTTAATCACTCAAAACTCAAAGAAGCCTCGTTGTAACGTAAACTCACGATATAAGACAGCGCAATCAGAGGCGGTCTTAACGCGACCTAACATTACGAGCTTAAATTTCAGACGACTAATCGTCACGGCCGTTGCGGACAATTAATTGTTCCAGACTGTTCGTGAGGGCACGGCCGCCGCGTGCAAAACGAGTCCGGCCGGCATAAGCCGTCAAACCGTTTTTGAATGCAAGTTTTAAATGTTTAAGATTAGGCCTAAACAACATGTTTAAATGTTTTACTTTAAACAAATTTTACAAAATTTGTATTATAATATCCAAGAATATATTAATGAAAATAACATCTGAAAATAAGGTTATCTCCAGCATGTTGGTTCTATTAAAATTAATTTATAATTGTACAAACAAAATTATTGCATAATGAAATATGTTTAAAAAAAGGCCCGGTTTCTTGCAGGTTCTTTCTAGGTCAGAGGTATTTTCCGAAACAGTGGTAAAGTAAAAAAAAAAATTACTTTCAATAAGTATTATGTAATAATCTATATTGAATAAAAAATTCTATGCTAGTTTATTTTGTTTCTAATTGATTTAGTTCTTTAAAGTCGGCATTCACTTTTTAAAGTAATGTTTTTTTTTAATAATTTCAGTGTTTTATTGTATAGGTATCACATTTGCAATATCGTCTAAATTGTTACATTAAAAACTTCATCCTCTATTTTGCCAACCTGAGGTTTGGAAATAATTATTTTCTCTAAAATTATCTGGGACACAATGAAGTATAATCCAGTTAATTAAATAAAATTTCTAAAAATAGGTTTATAATTGAAAAAAATATTTTGTAACATACGTCCAAAAAAACGTACATTCAGATTGAGAATAATTAAAGATTAATTTTTAAATACGGGTGAAAAATTAAAAATGAAACGCGATATCCGTGACTGCACTTAGTCACGGATTATATTGCGTTTGATTTTTCTGAATTTATCTGAATGTTAGTTATTATTACCTATTATATATACCATCTACGTCTAGCTCGATTAAAAATAAAAATGCAGATGCGTTGTCAGCCCTGGGGACATAGATAGGCAGCTTCTGTTTTACTAAAAGGATCTCCGGTTCTCTACACACACCGTTCCAAACACAGCAGTAATGAGCTGCTGTTTTACGCTGATATTGTGTGAGAGCGTGGCTATTCCGCGGTCAGGCCGGCTCATTCACATTAAAACCATAATATAGCTGCACCATTTTCCTGTAGTGTAAGAATATTCTCCCTATATCATCGCGTGTAAGAGGCCACAAAGGGAAACATCTTTACTATTTCTGTTATTATAATAAACAACTTAAAAGAAACGAATAACGTAATTATATATTTCATTAAATATTGTCATAAACAAAAATCTAAGTATTTGAGAACTAATTTAAAATTTCACTTCGTAATTATGACCGTATTTCTATTATTAAATATTTCTCCGTTATGAAAAATTCTAAGTAGGCTAAGTATAAACGAACTGCTTGAATAACTAATACATCCGCTTAGAAATAAACTTTAAGTAGCATCATAATGTTTTGCGAACTTCTTGAAATTTCATAATGATAGGCTCAACTCTGTAGAAACTCAAAAGTTTTACTCATATAAACTGCTTTGTTATAAGCCTCTGGAAACTTTAAAAAAAATAGGTTTCGCAGTTTGAAAAACGAATGCAGTTATTTAGCAAAGATCCGGAGTTTTGGCGAGAACTTGTCCGGCGGCGGTTTGCTGCTCCTGTGTTATTGTTTAAATAATGGTTTGAAGTGGACTTTGATATAAAAAAGTGATGCGATTTTGTGTATTAAGTGTGTGCGCATGTGAACTATTAGTAGAAACTGTGGAACAAGTGCTCTGATGGTGATGTGATTCTCAAAATAAGGTGTCTGTCTGCTTAGGTGCCTTGAGATACCATCGCCAACCCTCAGCTGTCTGCTGGCTCAAGTTGCCGTCAAAATCTCCCAAGGGCTGCACAGTGTGACGCATCAACATATTGTGAAGCAGTATACTATGAAGGATAATTATTATAATATATTGTAACTTCAGGCTCAGAAGGCCTAGATCCCAGAGCCGTAAAGCCAGTTATTAAGAAGAAGTTAGCAAAGATCCGCGTGAATGTCTTGCCTAATTTTTACCCCACTGCACCAGAAGGGCGGTAATGTTTTCCGAGCATGTGTATCAAATTGCATACTCTGTATTCTAAGCGATTTGATAGATTTTTTTTTTTTAAATAACAGAGTTAGCATACAAGTATACAGCTCACCTGACTGTAACTAATTACCGCCGCTCAAAATTTTTTTAAAGTATAGGGTGACAAACGAGCATACAGTCTACCTGAAGGCAAGTGGCTGCTGTAGTCCAAAGAAATCTACACTTATCCTCATTTTTGAATCAAAATGCAGATGCGTTTTCACCCGTGAGGACTAAAATGGAATGCCTTATTTCCAGTAAAAAAGTCTCCGGTTTTCTACACCCACCATACGAAACACAGCAGTGTTAAGCTGCTATTTTACGCTGGTATTCTGTGAGAAAAAAATTGGAACACCAGGAGATTTGCAAATGCATTGCCGTGTTTCTTGAAAGAATTAAGGTCTTTTCTTAAAAGTCCCTAGGTCGTATCGGTACAGAAAAGTCGATGGTGGTAAACGATTACACAAAGAGGCAACAAGAGGAAGAAAACTCCTAGTAGAATGCACAGTGGTGGACCACCAAG
The DNA here is from genome assembly GCA_033319125.1 of Parnassius glacialis. NCBI lineage: Eukaryota > Metazoa > Arthropoda > Insecta > Lepidoptera > Papilionidae > Parnassius > Parnassius glacialis. The sequence goes on from JAVANC010000017.1 coordinate 56,031,993, forward strand.
CATCCAGATCGTGTGGATGGTATTACGATAGTTTTGACGCGATGTGCGTTCGTGTAATTTTTTGGCTGGAATTAATCCGGAAAATGCCTCAAAGCACTTCCCATGGTATATGCAATAGAAAATGCAAAGGGATACAACATCCCTTCGTAGCGTCAATGAATCAAGCTGATCAGAAAGAATTCGGTCGTCGACAATACGAGCCGCTCTGCGCTAGATTCGGCCATGTGAGGCCGAACTTGCGTCTTGTAAAGTTGCAAGCGGAAAAATCGTCCTACTCTGCTGAGCACGCCAAACTTTTTAGAGGCCAATTTAGCCTTCCTTTTCAAGTGACCACGAAACTGCACATCATTCAATATGTCGACGCCGAGGATTTCGATGCTAGCTGAGGCCTGAAATTGAAGAGATACTACAATATGGTTCTCTTCAGCGTTATTCATACAAACTTTCGAATCTCGTCCCCTAATCGAGACTTTGCTTAAAGACAACTCGACTTCAGACACACGTTTGTTCCGGTACTCGATGACGTGATCCCGAGAAATATTGACACGATCGGTATAAAATTTATAATTTTATACCGATAATATATTTTTTTTAAACAGTGGTAGAGCCACGTGGCAGCTTTTGCTGTCGCACGGATGGGCCGGCTCGAACCGGGGTGGTACCACGACCTCACAGAATACCAGCGTGAAGTAGAGGCTTACCTCTGCATTTCGCTTGGTGAGTGCAGGTGGCCGGAGGCCCTTTTTACTGAAAATGAGGCATTCCATCTTAGTCCTCACGGGTGACAACGCATCTGCATTTTGATTCGCAAACGAGGATAGATGTAGATGTCTATGGGCCGCAGCAACCACTTACCATCAGGTGGACTGTGTGCTCGTTTGTCACCCTTATCCTATAAAAAAAAAGAAAAATCATCACTAGTGCTGGCGTGTGAATAACAATGAATCCTACTAGCTTGCAACATATCATTGATAAGCAGAAGGAACAGCGTAGGTTGTAGCACGCAGCCTTGTTAAACGCATGCATTGATAGGCTTGTAATCAGTGTATGCATCTTTAACCTTCCTTTTAACCATCTTTAACCTTGATACTCTGATCACCAAGGAAACTGTTGATCCAATTGCACAATTTGCTCTGGAAACCCAAAAGAAGAAAGCTTATAAGTAGCGCTTTGTGCCAAATACGAAGGCCTTTGCTATGTTTTTTTTATAGGATATAGCTGACAAACGAGCACACAGTCCACCTGATGGTACGTGGTTGCAGTGGCCCATAGACATCTACATCTATCCTCGTTTGCGAGTCAAAATGCAGATGCGTTGTCACCCGTTAGGACTAAGATGGAATGCCTCATTTCCAGTAAAAAGGGCATCCGGCCACCTGCACTTACTAAGCGAAACGCAGAGGTAAACCTCTACTTTACGCTGGTATTCTGTGAGGTCCTGGTACCACCCCGGTTCGAGCCGGCCCATCCGTGCATCAGCAAAAGCTGCCGTGTGACTCTACCACTGTTAAACTAACAGCAATTGCCTCCCCCTTGGACTCAATATTGGGTGTTGTATTTAAAGATGCATGCATGCGCATGAAATGCCAGGAGCATCTTAAGGCTTCCGAAGTGTCAGTTTACCATCTCGTTTTCATAACGCAATCAGACCGGTGACAGACAGCAGCGTCGAGAAATGTCTTGCAGTAATTTCGGGGGATAAGGCTGCCCGTCTCCGTAGAAAATACTTGAAATCTGACTCCCTAGATGTGTTCCACGGGTAGGGTTAAACATGCCGCTTTCCGGTGGTAGATTTCGGCCGTTGGCTTTTTGGTTACTACACACCAATGCAAAGTCTTGTTGCCAAATGACGCTGCCATGTTGCGGTATGTTGCTTAGTGAAACCACTAAGCAACATGCCGGTAAGGTATACCGGCAAGGTTCTTAACAGTAGCGTTGTTTGTTTGAACTAGGTGTGAAGCTTCAGTTGTTGCTGTGTCGGGTGCTTGGTCGTGGAGGGTACCGGGATACGATCATGGTATTCCGCTGGCCGACCACAGATAGTTAAGGGCCTCGTTAATGTAGTAGCTACTCATGAAAGGTTGCCTCACCATTTAGCGAAAAATTCCAGGGTGGCTCCATCGTGCCGGTCAGCAACCGGGCGAGAGGGCCCAATGGCGATCTTTGGGAGGGGGGGGGGGGGGGGTTGGGCGTCCTCGTTGTCTCCAGATCAAATTCTCATTGGTGCAGTAGCTCTTGTGGTATCGTTTGGTTGCGAAAGCAACGCCTCGTTTAACTGCTATTCTCCATCCATATTCTGTTTTTTATTTATAGAATAAGGGTGACAAACGAACACATAGTCCACCTGATGGTAAGTGGTTGCTGTGACCCATAGACATCTACATTTATCCTCAATATGATGGAGAATGCATGCTGTATGCGTAAGGGCAAGTGACGCTGGTGCGAACGATATGCCGGTGTGTTATGCATGCCATACTACACACTTGCAAATGATGCCGGTGAGAACGACGAGCCGAAGCAAGTGCCAGGGATTGCCTTATAGTCTGCGGTGAGTCGAGAAGAAGGCAAGTGATCTGCAAGAGTGCCATGAAGCAGAGGCGAGCAGTAAGGCTCAGAGCCGTGCCGAATACTGTAGCGCAGAGAGTAGCTTGAAGGAACAGCACAACCTTTGTAAAGCTTGATGGCTTGCAGAATGTGAAGACTGCAGACAATATCTGCACAGGAGTGAAAAATGGGGTACGTGAGGACGATGACGAAGGTTTTGAAGTTGTAGTTTCCGAAGGTTGTTGGTTACGTGTTCATTTCAAGTCGGTTGGTCACCACTGTGGCGTGATTTAGACTTTGATGTGTTTCGCTTGTGGCCCGACGACAGCGCTGCCACAAATGAAAAAAAATGGCTAAACAGCGTTTGCACGTCCTCTAATTAAAAGTGCACCTTACTCATATTCGAGAATTGCACTCTAATCGCATCGCAGTCCATCACCATTTTGAGACTGATACGCTGGACCTACATGTCTTGACGGAAACTCACATTGGATGTCCATTGAATGCGGCGTACCTTGATTATCCTGTATTCTTCCTGGAGCATAAATTCTATCCACGTTCCGGAGTCTGTGTGTACATCTGCAATGATATCTGCTTCCAATGTCTCCGTCACCTTCAAGACCCCACTTTTTTGACAATCTGGATGATGCTAGCATCACCCAGATTGTCGATTACAGATATTGATAAAATTCTTTATGCCTGTATCCGGCGATCGCACAGCGGTGACTAGGAGACAATACGATTATTTGGTCACCTTAGTGAGACTGCTGATTTAGCCCTAAATTGGTATCCTACTGCAAAGCTAGTCTTTCTGGGGGACTTTAACGCCTGTCACCAAGACTGGCTGTTCCCATACCAGAAGAACGACCATGCTGGAAGAGAATCGTGGAATTTTGCCTTGAAGCTAGGTCTTTCTCAGCTCGTAAAGCAAACGACTAGGGTACCCGTTCACACAGCTAATTGCTTGAACCTTCTGATAACTGTCAAACCACTTAGGTATAAAGCACAGGTTTTCTCTCCTTTGGGTACATCTAACCACTGTCTGGTGAAATCTGTATCGTCATATTCTCTACCTGTTTACGAGTCCATAGTTGTTTGACGAATATGGTGGTATACGTCAGCTGATTGGAATGAGATGCGACACTTTTATGTATCCTTTCCTTGGCAGGAGGTCTTTTTATCTTCTGCAGATCCATCGAGTTGTGCTGATCCGATAACCGATGTGTTGCATCAAGCTACGGAGTATTTTATCCCCTTTTCTGAAGCTCCCACCGGTAGCAAAGCTGCGCCTAGGCTAGGTTGACGCTCAAAAATGGCGTATCGATGTGAACCTGGAGAAGAACTTCGCTGTTTACTTCGAACATAAACGACGCCGCCTCACTACCATTCCGCCAATCCGAATTTAAGAAACCCCTGTCCCCTGGCATAAGACCGCCAAATACTTAGGTGTCACCCTTGACACGAGGCTTACATTTCATGTTAAAAAAGTAGTTCGCACGGCGCGCTCAACAGCATGCTGGTCCGACACAGTAAATCGTCTCTCTGAAATAAGTTAACCATATATAAGGTCTGTATACGACCAGATATGACATACGCGGCCACTAGTTTTGCTCATATTAAACCTCAAATATTAACCGAACATCAAATAGTTCAAAACTTTTTTTGTGGTCGGGCTACGAACGCACCCTGGTACGTCCGTAACGATGACCTCCACTGAGACGTAGAGCTCCCCACAATTCAAAAATTTGAAAATCGCTCTCTAAGAACTACCTCAAAGCCTCAGAGTCTTACTCAAATCAACTTATTCGTTAGGCCGCTTTTTTGCAGCCCCACTTCCCTCTCACTATTGAGTTCGCAGGCCGAGAAATTTTCTCTCGGATCCCTCAAACAAGATTTCGGCCGAACTGGACTGCCTCCTGGCGGCTCAGGCTGAATCTTCTCCCTTTTCATAATTTGCCTTTGTTAGGTCACTTCTGATACGGCAAAAAGGCTCTCCAGGCTTATGCCAGGTTGTGTTTAGTGGGTAGGCACTTAGGTTTTATAGTGAGTCGCACGTAGCCACGTAGTCGGCTGCGTGGTATGCTTAGAGCATTCACCACCTCCCTCCCCCACTTCCCGGAGGGTAGCCTTTTACTTTGCTTCTGGGTGCAAAAAAAATGGCAATTCGTTAGAGACCAGCTACAAGTTTTATAGTTTAAAGCAAGAAAGGAAAAGACAATAGGGAAGTAATAGGAAAGTAATAAAAGTTTCACCGTTGCACTCTTATGGCGAAATTACGCAAATAAAATTACTATTTCATTTCCTACTGGACCTTCCAAATTAGAACAATATACAGTCCATGACGTACATGACGTCAAGATCTGAACCATTTCAGAGGGACCTGTAATCTTAGTCCTCTAACCTTTCTGTTCAGAAAGGGCAAACAGACGTTCTTGTGTGACACTCCTTTACGGCGGTCATGTCCACCTCGTTGCACCTGAACCCAACGTGGTGTGATTTTAGTTTCTAGGTAAAAAGTCTATGATTTTTAGGGTCCCGTACCTCAAAAGGAAAAAAACAGAACCCTATAAAGATCACTTTGTTGTACGTCTGTCTGTCTGTCTGTCAAGACCCTTTTTCTCAGGAACGCGTGGAGGTATCAAGCTGAAATTCATATCAACTACTCAAGTACAGAAGTCCGAGGAGTACAATTTGCCACTATATCTAGCGTATGTGGACTATGAGAAAGCCTTTGATTCCGTCGAAATTTGGGCGGTGCTGCAGTCCCTTCAGCGATGCCAAGTTGACTGTCGGTATATCGAAGTGCTGAAGTGCTTGTACAGTAGAGCTACGATGGCTATTCGAGTACAGAACCAGAGTACGAAACCTATTCAATTGCAGAGAGGTGTAAGACAGGGTGACGTGATATCCCCGAAACTCTTCACCGCTGCATTGGAAGACGTTTTCAAGCTTCTGGACTGGAAAGGATACGGTATTAACATCAATGGCGAGTACATCACTCACCTTCGATTTGCCGACGATATAGTCCTTATGGCAGAATCGCTGGAGGACCTAAGCACTATGCTCAATGACCTCAATAGTGCTTCCCAACGGATAGGTCTTAAGATGAACATGGACAAAACAAAGATTATGTTTAATATCCATGTCACACCTATGCCAGTAGTTGTTGGGAGCACTAAGCTCAAAGTTGTTGACGAGTATATTTACCTGGGACAAATAGTCCGACTAGGTAAATCCAACTTCGACCGAGAGGTCAATCGGCAGATTCAACTCGGCTGGGCAGCGTTCGGAAAATTACGGCACATCTTCTCGTCAGGTATACCTCAAAACTTGAAAACAAGACTGTACAACCAGTGCGTGTTGCCAGTGATGACCTATGGTACTGAGACGTGGTCCTTCACTGCTGGCCGGATAAGGAAGCTCAAGGTCGCTCAGCAAGCTATGGAGAGGGCCATGCTCGGAGTTTCTCTGCGTGATAAACTTAGAAATGAGGATATCCGCAGTAGAACCAGAGTGACCGACATAGCCCAACGGATTAGTAAGCTGAAGTGGCAATGGGCCGGCCATATAGCTCGAAGAACCGACAACCGTTGGGGAAAAAAGATTCTCGAGTGGCGGCCTCGTACCGGCGGACGAAGTGTAGGGCGTCCCCCACTAGATGGAGTGACGACCTGGTCAGATATGCAGGAAGTCGATGGATACAGGTGGCTCAGGACCGTGCTTTGTGGCATTCTTTGGGGGAGGCCTATGTTCAGCAGTGGACTTATGAAGGGCTGTAATGATGATGATGATAATGACTCAAGTCTACTTTCCCTTGAAGCTGTGAAAATATCAAACTTCTAAGCCAACGCAATTAAAAGATACAGCCGTTTATGCCGCAAATTTTCGACATTCGCAACGGAATCGAAACTTACAGGGTTTTTCCCATGAACTGAGAATCTAAAAATTTGGTACAAAGCAACGTATTATAGCACAGATAAAGGGAAAATTGCGAAAAGCATAAATTTTTGGTTACATCATATAATAAAAATATTTTTAAATAATTCTAAATTTATATACCTACAGATTTGTTCGGAACCCTTGGTGCGCGAGTCCGACTCGCACTTGGCTGTTTTTTTTTATAGAAGAGGGAGCAAACAAGAATGCGGCTCACCGGATGGTAAGTGATTACCGCCGCCCATGAACAACGGCAACACCAGGGGAATTGCAGATGCGTTGCCGGCCTATTAAAAAGTTGCAATCTCTTTTCTTGAAGGTCCCTATGTCGTATATTTTTTACGTAGTAGAGCCATGCTGCAGCTATATTAGTAGTATAGTTGTCGCACGAATGGTTCGGCTCGACCGGGGAAGGACCACGCTTTCACAGAATACCAGCGTAAAATAGCGTGATGTAGATGTCTATGGGCCACAGCAACCGCTCACCATTACGTGGACTGTATTCTCGTTGGATTGGGCCTCTGGCCACTTGCACTCACCAAGCGAAACGCAGAGGTAAACCTTTACTTCAAGCTGGTATTCTGTGAGGTCTTGGGACCACCCCGGTTCGAGCCGGCCCATCCGTGCGACAGCATAATCTGCCGCGTGGCTCTACCACAGTTACTTAGAGTTAGAGTGATTAACCCCTGTCTGTTGGACCCTTTTACTAGCAGATATTGCCTATATGTAGACAGCAATTGCCACTTTTCAACAGGTGTGGTAGGTGATGGCTCATTTTATATTTATTATATTTAAAAATGGCTTTTAAATATTAATAGAAAAATGTTCCATAGATATTTAAGTTTTCTTGCCTCGTTACCGCCTGTTTTGAGTGAGCGCACGGCGTCGAAACTTTGTAATGAAACTTAGGGCTTGCGAAAATCACCGTGCAAGTTTTTTCTTGTTTTGTCGAGGAACTTGCGTACACCTGTTTGTACAGAAAAGAGCATCATGCAAACACAGAAACATTTATTTCACCCATGCTAGTTGGAATTAGATAAGACACATCATTATATTCGTTTACGCGGATATTATCTTACTAATATTATAACATCTTTAATATTGTTGGTTTCCGCAAAGTAACATCATCATCATCATCATTACAGCCCTTCACAAGTCCACTGCTGAACATAGGCCTCCCCCAAGGAATGCCACAAAGCACGGTCCTGAGCCACCTGCATCCATCGACTTCCTGCATGTCTTACCAGGTCGTCACTCCATCTTGTGGGGGGACGCCCTACACTTCGCCTACCGGTACGAGGCTGCCACTCGAGAACCTTTCTTCCCCATCGGTTGTCGGTTCTTCGAGCTATATGGCCGGCCCACTGCCACTTCAGCTTACTAATCCGTTGGGCTATGTCGGTTACTCTGGTTCTACTGCGGATATCCTTATTCCTAAGTTTATCACGCAGAGAAACTCCGAGCATAGCCCTCTCCATAGCTCGCTGAGCGACCTTGAGCTTCCTCATACGGCCAGCAGTGAAGGACCACGTCTCAGTTCCGTAAGTCATCACTGGCAACACGCACTGGTTGTACAATTTTGTTTTAAGGTTTTGAGGTATTTCTGACGAGAAGATGTGTCGTAGCTTCCCGAACGCTGCCCAGCCGAGTTGAATCCGTCGATTGACCTCTCGGTCGAAGTTGGACTTACCTAGTCGGACTATTTGTCCCAGGTAAACATACTCGTCAACAACTTCGAGCTTAGTGCTCCCAACAACTACCGGCATAGGTGTGACATGGACATTAAACATAATCTTTGTTTTGTCCATGTTCATCTTAAGACCTATCCGTTGGGAGACACTATTGAGGTCATTGAGCATAGTGCTTAGCTCCTCCAGCGATTCTGCCATGAGGACTATATCGTCGGCAAATCGAAGGTGAGTGATGTACTCGCCATTGATGTTAATTCCGTATCCTTTCCAGTCCAGAAGCTTGAAAACGTCTTCCAATGCAGCGGTGAAGAGTTTCGGGGATATAACGTCACCCTGTCTTACACCTCTCTGCAATTGGATAGGTTTCGTACTCTGGTTCTGTACTCGGATAGCCATCGTAGCTCTACTGTACAAACACTTCAGCACTTCGATATACCGACATTCAACTTGGCACCGCTGAAGGGACTGCAGCACCGCCCAAATTTCGACGGAATCAAAGGCTTTCTCATAGTCCACATACGCCAGACATAGTGGCAAATTGTACTCTTCGGACTTCTGTACAATTTGCCGTAGGGTATGTATGTGGTCTATGGTGCTAAAGCCCTTTCGGAAACCGGCTTGTTCGGGAGGCTGGAAGTCGTCAAGTCTGCACGCGAGACGATTCGTAATGACTCTCGAAAACAGCACGTAGATGCGGCTCAGAAGGGAAATCGGTCTGTAGTTCTTCAAGAGAGCGTTGTCACCTTTCTTGAAGAACAAGACCACCGCACTTCTGCTCCACGCCTCCGGTGTAATGCCACCATGGAGGACGGAATTAAAGAGCTTCTGAAGGACTTCAAGTACCGGTCTTCCACCCGCTTTCAGAAGCTCCGCTGTAATTCCATCCTCGCCTGGGGCCTTGCCGTTTTTAAGGTGCTGGAGAGCCATTCTAATCTCGCTCAGACTGACGTCCGGGATATCTTCGGAATAGTGTCGAATAAGACTCGCTCTTGGATCGTTACTCACACTTGCGTGTGGCTCCAACGATGACGTGTACAGCTGCCCATAGAACCTCTCAATCTCACTCAAAATCTCAGGTGCCCCGGAAACGATGCTGCCACATTCGGTCTTCAGCTTTGACAGTTGGCTCTTTCTGGCAGACAGATCTCTGGCAAAGACTTTGGAGCCTTGGTTCCGCTCGATCGCTTCTTCAATACGAGCTGTATTGAAGTTGCGTAAGTCTCGCCGCATGAATTTGGAGATCTGTCTGTTCAGTTGCCTGTATGCTGTCAAATCTGTTGAAGAATGTAGCCTCATCTCCCGTCTAACAGCCATGAGATTAAGAGTGTGATCGGAGAGTTTTTGTGTTCTTCTGCGGTGGGTCTTGCAGAACTTAGCTCCGACCGCATGGACAGTTTCCACGAGCTTGTCATTCATATCGTCCACTTCACTGCAGTCTTCTAGGCACTGGAAACGGTTTTGTAACTCGAGCTGAAAGGTTTCGGGACTTTGGATTAGAGCACGAGGGGGACGGAGCGTTGACTTCATCAGACGAGACCTCTCCAACTTAACATTTAGGTTCAGTGTGCCTCTAACCATTCGGTGATCGCTGCCGGTTTTCACCCTCGCGATCACTGAGACATCACTGAACAGTTGTCGTCTGGTCGTCATAATGAAGTCAATCTCATTTTTTGTCGAACCGTCGGGGCTCGACCAGGTCCACTTCCTGTGGGGCCGCTTCTTGAAGAAAGAGTTCATCATAAAGAGTCCCTCTTTCGCCATGAAGTCGGCCAGCTGCTGGCCCCTTGGGTTCCGTTGCCCTATTCCAAATTTCCCTACTTTCAGCTCACCGTTCTCTCTTATGCCTAGTTTTGCATTGAAGTCTCCCATTAACACCGTATATTGGGTTTTAGAGGAATGCATGGCTCTAGAGATATCCTCATACATTTCCTCCACCTCTTCATCGGGGTGTGCCGAGGTTGGTGCGTAAACCTGTATGACCTTCAGCGAATACCGTTTGGTGATTCTGAGTATAAGGTACGCAACCCTCGTCGACACACTCCCGATCTTTACAACGTTGTTAACGAGAGACTTGTGGACGATAAATCCGACACCTCCTTGGGACAGATGGTCGCCCTCCCGGTGATAGAACAAGTTGCCGGATTCGAGGATTACCGTGTCCTCCCCCTCTCTTCGGACTTCGGATAATCCTATAATATGCCAGCGCAACTTGTCTATCTCTTCTTCCAGCTCCACGATCTTCTCGTCAGTCCTCAGGGTGCGTGCGTTGTACGTTGCCAGGTCGAGTCGTCTAAGGTGGCAACCGAACCTCCACCGGAGATTCTTAGCACCCCCTGCCCCGCCGTTACCATGGTCGCCACCGTAGCCAGGAATAGCGGGGCCGCCGGGGACTGGGGGCCGTTTATTATTGTCATTGCTCATGGGGGGTATATTGCCATAGTTGCCACGCTTGGCGAGCGGGTTGGCAACCGCAGTTTTTTTATTGTATTTATGCCGTTACAAGGAAGATGCTGCTGCCCATCTCCTGCCTGCTTCCCTTTGTCGCCTTTTACGACACCCACGGGAGGATATGGGGTAGTGGATATTCTTAACCGCCACTACACGGAAAGTAACGCCTGATTCTATTTATTATATACACATTATCACCTAGAACCGTGATAGGTCATTACCTAAGTGATTGCTATAATTTTCACATTACTCTAACAATCCGAATTTTTTCAACTCAACTAAAGAGAAAATGTAAATTGCAATACTAACTGCCTTGTGGTGGAAAACATTGTGAGAAAATCTGCATGTATGAAAAAAATAAAAAAGTGTAAGAAATAACTACTTTGTATCTTGTAAATTAATACGTTTTACGTGGTAGAGCCACGCTGCAGCTGTATTTGTAGTTGTAGCAGGAATGGGTGTGACTGGGGTAGGATATCATGCTCACACAGAAAACCAGTGTATAGTAATAAAAGTAAAAGTTTTATGATGCTGTGTTTCATATTATGATGAGAGTAGCAAACCGGAGACTTATTCTATAAGAAATATATTTACCTACAAATTAGCTAGAGTGCAAATGAAGTTCTAAACAGTCATCTTAAAGCATAAAATTTAAATACAAAAAGAGACATGTTAAGGAAAAATTAAGAATACCTTCCCATCTCATTGCCATTTAAAGAACATTAAAGCTATGCTTCGGGGATAAGCGGGTGACAGCTTAGTTAGGTTAAGTTGAAGAATAAACAAAGCGCTTAGGGATAATGCTTTCTTGATTTAAATTGCCAACTGGCCACTTTGTGTGAAAGCTAATGCAAACGCTATATTTAATCGAAAACAGACTAATGTTTGATCACAGTTTTTATACCAACGCATGCATTTAATATTCCCATCCATTCTATTCTATTTATTGAGCACATTTTTTATTTCGTGTAAACAAATTTCAGTTTTAATAAGGGTAATAAATGTGTTGTAAATTAATAAGTATATTACTTAGATCTTAATAATATTGACGTATAGAGCGACGGTATTTAAATAAACGATGTATTTAAGGCCTTAACAGTGGTTGAAATGCCTAAATCTTGGATATTTAAGTAAAAAAATCTCAATAACTGTTCATTTAATCCACAAAGAAAAAATACAGGGTAACAGAATAGGATTTGGTAAATGTTTTTAATTGAACAAAATTGTATTTTTGTCAACCCCTTATTAGAAAAAAAAATCCCCAAAGAGTACCTATCTTTGTCATATTTTGCAAAATTTCTCCAAAACGGCACAAGCTTTTTAAATAGTTCTTACACTAAAAAAAAAGCTCTTAAAAATATCAATAATTTTAATTGAGAGTTTTATTTTTATTCCCCGTTTTATAAGAGAATATATCATTTTTCCCTGAAATTGAATATATTTACGCGAGCGCGCATGCTCCGTCGCCCTGTCAGCCTGTCACAGTCCGTTTTCGGACTTCATTGAGGGTGGGTCGCGCGTCGGTGTTGGAGCAACTTCGTTCAAATATATATTAGTTTTTTAAAAGTTTATACTCAATTATAAATATTTTTATGACTAGAAATACTTAATTTAGTTAATATCTGTACACTGGTAACTGTAAATATTATTTGCTAAATAAATTAATTTTTAAAGTGCCCAAAGAAGAAGAAATTTTCGCAGCGACGTTGATCAGTGAAATTGAAAAATGCATTTTTATATAATTTAGATGTGGAACGACCAACATGCTCTCGTTACTTAGATTTCGATAGTTTTTAATACCTATGTAATTTTATTATTGCATATTTTTATTAATTAGTTGATACTGAATTTTATAATTATGTATTACAATAAAACGCTGTTTTTATGAGTATGACTTTGTAAAATATTATTGGGGAGGGAAATATAGATACAAATACTTACATTTAGGTACACTGTTATCAAATTAAATCAAACAATTTAAATAAATAAAAAAATGGTGCTTCCCTAAGTATAAATAACTATATAAAGACATTCTTGGGTTTTGGTTTTTTTTTATGTTAGACAAACTATCATCTAAAAAATGTAAAAATTTTAAATTGGAGAGGGGTTTCTCTACGTGATAACGTTAGAAATGAAGATATTCGCAGTAGAACCAGAGTAACTGACATAGCCCAACGGAATATTACAGTGAAAGGGCAATGGGCTTGCTATATAACTTGGAAAACAGATAAAAAATAGGAAGAAAGGTTCTCGAGTGGCCACCTCGTATAGGTAAGCGAAATAGTACTCAACTTTTATTACACGCACGCACGCACGCACACACACACAGAGAGAGAGAGAGAGAGAGAGAGAGAGATAGAGAGAGAGAGAGACAGAAACAGACAAACACACACACACACACACGCGCACACACACACACACGCACACACACACACACACACACACACACACACACACACACACACACGCACACACACACACACACACACGCAAATAGGTCGCAAATAATATTTACCTACAAGGTAAGAGGTTTTTGTTAAGTCAGTGCAATTCACCATTACCACTACATATACGTAATGTATATACAGGCTACATAACCACTTACCGATGGGATTGTAGTTGATTTACTACTTGCTGGGTAAAAATAGTAAAAAAAAAATTTACCCTGTGAAAGTTTGCATTTAGATATAATTTTTCTAACCAACCATAAAAATATGATGAGAATATGTATATAAGTATAAAGGTTGCCTCACACGGGACAGTAATATAATAATATTATATCTTCCATTATCTACGCATGAAAACTTTTAAAATCTCTGAATCCCGAAATATGTTCATATTAAGAGGCTGAATAGAGCCACATTGATATGCATGGGGATCGTTTTATAATTTCACATCGTTATCGAAAAAACATTGTACGTATTTCAGGTGGCGGTTTGCAAAACACGATTCCACAAAATTCACTCAATAGAAAATAATTGCAAAGTTGCTTCTGAAAATACTTAAATTTTCAACGTCAATTTTTTCTTACGGGGTAGGGCCATGCTGCAGCTATATTAGTAGTAGGTATAGTTGTAGCACGAATGGGTCGGCTCGACAGGGGAAGGGCCACGCTCTCACAGAATACCATGTAAAATAGCAGTTTAACCCTGCTGTGTTTCGTATGGTATATGTAGAGAACCGGAGAAACTTTTTACTGGAAACGAGGCATTACATCTTAGCCCTCACGGGTGACAACGCATCTAAATTTTGATAAGTAATCGAGAATAGATGTAGATGTCTATGGAACGTAGCAACCACTTACCATCAGGTGAACTGTGTGCTCGTTTGTCACCCTTATTCTATTAAAAAAACACTTTCTGAGATTTCAGTAAAATAATGTTAAGTATTGTAAGCACTCGTACAATTATATATCTCATGTTAATAAAGCTATTGGGCTATTTTGATTTTTAATAAAGTGATTTTGCTTTATAGCTTAAATAATTTATTTACCCTTCTATATCAAGAACCGTTTTTCAGTCACTCCTATTGAGTTTGACAGTGCTTGCTGAAATTTTGCATCTTTAGATGGATCAGAATCGCCCGCTGATCCGGCTGTTAGGTATTGCAAAAATAATCGAAAATATTTATTTTTACTTTCCTGCCGAAGATTACCTTGTTTTATTTTATTACGGTCAAATAATATTTATTAGGTTATAAAGCAAGTATTTACAAACATTTTCATTGTTTTGTTATTCTATTGTTTACAGTTATTATCACGTCTTAGCTTTACACCAAGAATTACATTAGAAATTCTTGATGGGATGCGATGTAACGCGCATACTTTATTTTCATCAAGAACTTTAATATATATATTTGTTATTTTTTTACCAGTAGAGTTTCAACACAATCTTAAAAAAGTTCAATGAATTAAAAAAATGCCGATAATTATATAATTTCAAGTCAGTGTTTTACATTTAAAGATCAGTTATAAAGAGCCAAAATTCTTATTTTCATTTTGATTAATTTAATTCGAGACTACAATAAATGTGAAAGGGCTTTTATCTGCAATAATAATTTTCATCAAAAATAACATAGACTTATAAAAGTCATTCACGGTCAATCATACTGAAGATTATCAATTGTAGTACAAAATATTTAAAAGACTATTTCCAGTATAATGACCCGAATATCATCATTAATGTTTGACTGGCACACTTAAAATATTTATCGAATGGCTTAATTATTGACTATTATATTATGATAAGGTCATGCTTTTCTATAAAAAGTTGCAAGAAACTTTAAATCACGGACCTATTGGTTTGTTTTACTTTTCACTTAATTAGTGAAAAACAAGATGGACTGATCTAAAAGTTTACTTTCTTGTGTAAAAAGTGCTATTTAGAATTTTATGCAAATGATAATTAAAGTTTCTATGTAAATAAGTGTAACATAGCGGGTATTATATTCAAAGGTAGCGGCCATCCATATTTGTAAATCCAGTATCATTTTCTGTACAGAAATCGGCAGTGTTGCTCAAGGCACTATAAACAAAGCTGCTGATAAAATGTTACACTCATAACTGTTAACAAAAACTGTTTTTCCAAATGGTCTTATAGATAATAATGACTATTCCGCCGTGTTAGGTGCAGGAGCTATTATTAGAAGGAGAAGAGGTAAAATATTGTTTTAGAAATGCGCAATCAATATTGTTTTGTTTGCAATTGAGCATAAAATAAAAAATAACTTCAGCCATAGAGCATAACTGGCATTATACTCAGGCCCATCAATTGGTATGGAAAAAAATAATTTTACCAGCTTTCAAAAAATCAATCAAAATTCAAAAAAACATAAATATTAAAATAAAAAAATGTATATATTATCTATGTCTATACATACATATAATTTATGGCCACTTAGTAACTGACGGTGACTCAGTATAACATCCTACAGTCACGCCGAAAGTAAGAGGAGAGAATCACTGTAGAAAAGGTAATAATTTATTGCGGAAAATTTTGTGATAAAATTAAAAAAAAACTTACACACTTATCCAAGTTAATCTAACTTAGTCTAACTTATCCTTATGCGTTACAAAAAAAAACAAATAATAAAATAGTGAGATGGCGTCAGTTTTTAAGAAGATATAACAAAAATAAACAAAGAAAAATTTCATAAAATTTCAGTATTTAATTGATTATATACCGCTGACACTTAATCACGCTTTTTGAAACCACGCCAGTTGTAAACAATACTTGTGTGAAAAGACAAAATCTTCTTTTCAAATTTCCGCCGAGTTGTAAGTAGAAAGCCAAATAGGTCATGTGTCAATTTTAATTAAATATATTTTATATGAAGTGATCTTGACTACGTTTCATCAATTAACCATTGGTAAAAATTAAAATAGGAATTTTACAATTGTGTTTACAAGAAACATTATTAGTTGAACCTTGCAGCGTGTTCATTATTTTTATTATAAATACCCATAAATGTATTTATTAATAAATAGTTCCCATAATATTTTGGATTATTTTTTATTTTGCCCTATCTGCAATGTTCTACGCTCTATAGAAAATGTGGCGTATGACATGATTGACAATCTTTCGATCGTTTTATCTAGGTACAAAGATGTTTTACGTTTTCGTCGCCTCCACATGATATTATTGTCAGCATAAGGTACCCTTCTGTATCTGAAACGAATATAAATATTGCTACAAAGTAAAGTAAAAGGATATACAAGTCCCTCTACTGGGCACAGAACTCTTTTTTTTTATTTCTGAGAGGGTTTTAGGGCAAGGAAATGCCCGCCGAACTGCCCCAATGCATGTTTACGAAAATTGCAATTACAAATAGCATTCGTGCTGTCGGCGATCAAACCCGGGAAAAATTTACAGCGAATGCTTTGACCCAAATCTACTAATATGATACAAATAAATACGATTTAAAATATATAATAAAAAACTCTTACGTACTTGAAACTTGAACACTTGATAGCTCGTGACGCCTACCGGACAAAGCTACAGCACAATGTAATTGAAGATGCCTAACTACGACATAATTCTCAGTGATGCGCAAGCATAACAGGCAGTATGTCACTTTTATAATTGTCATCTCTGCAGTCTATTAATCTTTGCACTTTTATAAGTAATACAGAACGTAGTCGCTAGACGGTGTTAACGTTGGCAAAAATCTCTGCGATGGCCGTTTCGTCAAGGTCATTCAGGCTTGTTAAAGCCTTAAAGGTTTTATATGCCCTTTGCAGGAAGGATTTCTATAATCACATATTATGCCCGTGACCGATCCGTAATACGCCGCGCATAAACGTAATATTTATTATATATCTCGTTTATGCGCATGTTACGACGCTGTTACTGGTTATAATGCTGTGGCAGCTCTGTCGTCGTGCCTTAAGTGAAACTCACCGATGTCTACATCACGCTGTAAAAATTCCATAGTACTGCGGTATATATAGAATAACTCTTTATGTACTACATACAGCGTTGGCCGTTCCCCGTTTTTAGGGTTCCGTAGCCAAATGGCCAAAAACGGAACCCTTATGGATTCGTCATGTCTGTCCGTCCTTATGTCACAGCCACTTTTTTCCGAAACTATAAGAACTATGCTGTTGAAACTTGGTAAATAGATGTATTCTGTGAACTGCGTTAAGATTTTTACACAAAATTAGAAATAAAACAATAAATTTTGGGGGATCCCCATAGAATTGAAACTCAAAAAAAATTTTTTCATCAAACCCATACGTGTGGGGTATCTATGGATAGGTCTTCAAAAATGATATTGAGGTTATTAATATATTTTTTTTCTAAACTGACTAGTTTGCGCGAGAGACACTTCCAAATTGGTAAAATGTGTGTCCCCCCCCCCTGTAACTTCTAAAATAAGAGAATGATAAAACTAAGAAAAATATCTGTTGTACATTATACTACGTAAACTTCCACCGAAAATTGGTTTGAATGAGATCTAATAAGTAGTTTTTTTAAACGTCATAAATCGTAAATTATGTTACTTGCTGCTACGGAACCCTTCATGGGCGAGTCCGACTCGCACTTGGCCGCTTTTTTTAACACCTTGCTCGGTTGGAGATCTACCCTTTATTTTTATTCTTGCATTTCCTATAGTATCCTCTAAAAACACACACGGGACGTCACGGACGGGAGATAGATTCTCTTACGCCGGCTTCACATAAACAGCAGCAGATATAAAGCCAATCAAAATTCCTATGCTGAATAATAGGCCATAGTTATTATTATTACACCCATAGTTTCCAATCCTGGCAGGTGGGCTGGTAACCAGTTGATTATTATTTTCAGCTGTACTTACTTATCTTCACGCACAATCCCTGACGGGGTAGCCAGAGAGAACAGATCGCCAAGTGTCATGATCCTTACATACCTCTTTCGCTTCTTTCAGATTCATTATCTCGTCTAGGTATCCGAGTACTCTTGACCCTCCCCTCTTCGAGCAATTTGCTCACATGGTCTTCGAAAGTTAGTCTCGGTCTACCTCGACACCTTTTAATATTAACTTTCGCGCTATATATTTTCTTCACCATTCGGTCTTCACTCATTCGCTCAACGTGCCCAAACCATCGAAGCACGCCCTTATCAATTTTTGTGATAAGGTCATCTTTCAAACCTGCCATTTTGCGAATCTCTTCGTTCGACAATATTTTCAGCTGTTATCAGCAAAATGCTGCTGTGCATCCACATATAAATCAGCATACAGTCGTTATGGTATGATATCATATGGACAGTTGTTTGTAAAAAAGTTAAGTTACCACATTTATAAAAAAGTTAATTTGCGTCCCAAAGCTGGGCACATGCCTCCTCTCACTTCTGAGGCAGTTGTTGGGCATTAAGTCCGCTGCGCTAATTAGGTACATGTTCTCTTGCAACTTAAATCGGGAGTTGTCTCCGTCTCAGAATTGATCAATCCAATCCATTGGCCTTCTCAGTGTAGTATGGGCATATATTTCTAATGAAGCAAGCCAGATTTTGACCGTCCACATGATGTTAAGTTACTCCTGGCCAAGGACTTCTGCAACCTAACTTCAAACAAATAAGGATAGATAACCGTTGTCACTTTAAGGGCTATGAAGATTGCATACTGAACAGCCTGAAATTTTACTGGCTCTCTATATGTGAAGATGCATTCTTCAATATGCTTATAGGTATGACGTTTTTCTAATTTCTTCTTTTATTAATACATCGCTAGGTGCGATATCCAATGTACCACGAGGTAATTACTTCCGTCGTCGATTGCAATTTATTTCTAATTTACGATATCAATTTGGTCGCTTTATTGATGCTTTATTAAACCTGACTTCTCAAGATATTATAGACTTTTATTAAAGTTTGAAGAACAACTTTTAGTTGGTCTTTAATATCTGTGTAAAATAGAAGATTTTAAGGATCTTATTATAATTTGTATTATGGTGAGGCCAATATTCAGCAGTGTACCTGTGATAGGCTATAATGATAAAGATGATTATAATAATGAATCATTAATAAATATTATAATTAATGATAAGGATGAATAATTAATTTTACAACATGATGCCTTGGGGTACAACGGGGACGTAATATTTTCGCCAAATGTTAACCAAGTCTACACCTGTTGCAACCTACTAGTTAATGAATGCTCTGGCGGCCGACCGATGTAGATATATTCATTCTTAAAAGTCAAACATCGAACCCCAAAACCATGGGTGGTGGTGAATTTGTGCAGCATCAACACCAGTACAATTGTAACGGCTCTGAGCTTAACAATCTGAATGCCTAACATAATGAGTTTTAGAAGGAACATTAAAAATAATAAAGATGTGAAATGCAATAAACTAAAATCCGTGTAAATAATTTAATAGTGTAAACCACCTAGATTCAAGAACAACTCACTCCCTCACATAATTGAATGCACTATCATTGCTACCTCTAGCTCTAGCGTTCAATTAGCGGGTAGTCATTACAGAAATCAATTTATCTGCACAACGCCTCTATCGCCTATATCAACGGCCGTGTGCGTTTTCTAGTGCAGTGGTGCTGGGGTTACTATTATGTGTTTTCCTGGTGGAAATGATGATGAGCACGCAATCATGGTAAGATTTTTTTATTAAACTAACACCGAACTTAAACGTGACAAAATTTTTAATCTACAAGGTTGTTAATAGCATAACAAAGTCACCGCTAAAAGCGATAAAACATTTTAGCTTTAACTTTTAACGAGATTTTCTTCCGAGTCTCCAGTGCGATGAAGGCACGCTCTGGACAACATCAATAACGAGATCAGAGGGCTTTAAAGTTACCTCTTGTCTTCCAGGTTTATTAAACTAAAATACACTTCAGTTTTTTTAGGTGTTAACTATTTGTAAACCATCCATTAGTGATCGTCCAAAAGGTAAGGTGTAACTTTTAGTAAGATAGCTTGCTAGCGTTATTTTTAGATATTAGATTTAGCGTTATTTTTAGATAGATAGTTAACACGTATTCCCACAGGCTAACTGACAGTACAGTCAGTCACAATTGAATAACATTAATCTGTCATTACATAACAGTAACTTAATATCAGAATAGATGAAGAATTTAAAAAAAAGTGAAAAGTACTCATTGCTAAGCACCACTGATTACTGTTTAAGAATGAGTGTAACTCTACATATAACACTCTGGTTTAAGTAGAAAGCTAATATTTTCGAAAGGCACCAATTAAGCATCATTCCGAAGATGTACATAGTACTCAAAATATTTCGGCAACATGCTATTTCTTTACCACATACTAACGAATGGCGACGATTAAACTTTTAATCAGAATTTATGTATGACATAATTATCAAAATTACTAGGATTTATACGTGGTAGAACCATGCTGCAGCTATATTTATAGAATAGTATTAGTTTATAGTATAGTTGTAGCACGAATGGATCGGCTCGACCGGGGAAGAACCACGCTCTCACAGAACACCAGCGTAAAATAGCAACTTAAAGCTTCTGTGGTTCGTATGGTGAGTGTAGATAACCGGAGACCCTTTTAACTGGATACGAGGCATTCCATCTTAGTCCTCACGGGTGACAACGCATCTGCATTTTGATTCGCAAACGTGGATAGATGTAGATGTCTATGGGCCACTGCAATCACTTACAATCAGGTGGACTGTGTGCTCGTTTGTCACCCTTATACTATAAAAAATAGGCTCCCAATGAAAGCCTCGTGTCAAATAATTTTAATGCAGTACAATAAACAAATTTTTATATTATCCTTGCCATAAAAGCCCATTGATAGATAAGTTCGAGGTGTGCATTTATATTTTAATAAAACAAAAACACAACTTTAAAAATTTAAAAGAATACAAACATCACCTAACAGTTTATGAAGTCGGTGCTAATAAATAATGTATCAATGAATTAAAACCCCACTTCGGAAGCTATTATGTGAAAATATTTTTGTGCTCATTTATAAACAATAGTTCAAAGCAAAAAATATGCAAGGATACTGCAAATGTGTTATATATGTATTATAAAACGAGTATAAGAAATATGTTTTTAACAGTGGTAGAGCAACGCGACAACTTTTGCTGTCGTACGGATGGGCCGGCTCGAACCGGGGTGGTACCACGACCTCACAGAAAACCAGCGTGAAGTAGAGGTTTACCTCTGCGTTTCGCTTGGTGAGTGCAGGTGGCCGGAGGCCCTTTTTACTGGAAATGAGGCATTCCATCTTAGTTCTCACGGGTGACAACGCATCTACATTTTGATTTGTAATAGAGGATAGATGTAGATGTCTATGGGCCGCAGCAACCACTTACCATCAGGTAGACAGTGTGCTCGTTTGTCACCCTTATCCTATAAAAAAAATGTCCATATTTCTTAATATGTATGTTGTAAATTATGTGCGTTGACTTTAATCAATAAAACGTAACCACATTATCAATTCAATTTACTAACTTCTTTTTCTTTTTATTTTTACTCCCAACGATTCGAAATACTGTTACATATTTCATTACAAAAGGACAGCTATTTATTTTTGATGCGACTGTGCAAATTTCTATAGAATAAGAGTGACAAAGGAGCCAACAGTCCACCTGAAGGTAAGTATGTAACTATGGCCCATAGACATCTACACCCATCCTCGATAAAAAAACAAAGTGCAGATGCGATGTCACCCCTGAGGACTAAAATAGAAAAAAAAATTATCTAAAAAACCGTCTCCAGTTCTCTGCAATTATCTTAAAAAACACAGCTGTATTGAACTGCTATTTTACGCTCGTATTCTGTGAGAATATGGTCATGTCTCTATACTATTAATATAACTGCAGCACATTTATTTTAAAATCCAGTTGGATATCATTAGATAGTCCTTTTATCCACAAACTTTTTTTACAGTAGAATTGATATTGAAATCTATTTACAACATTCATTACTTTTCCACACGCAAACAGTCAATTTTTTTTACAAATTTTTCGTGTATATGAAATCTAAATATTCCTGCAGACTTGATAAATGTTATCTTAACTAGCAACTCTTGTACGAAATGCAAGTAATATATCAGACTAATGTATCGATTCAGGAACACCACCTGCTTCCCCTATATTTTCCACTTCAAATAAATTATTGTAATACATATTATATGTAATTGCACTTTATAAACTCTTAACATATAACAAAATAATATTATAACATTTTATACTGTGACTAGTGATCTACTCCGGCTTCCTAAGGGTGATTTTTGGATCTTGACAACAGTGCCACCTACCGGGTCTAATTGAGGACCTATATTTTTTTCGAACAAATTTAATCGCACACACAAATTTTCTTCGAAATCAGTCCAGGCGTTAAGGAGGATTTGAGTCAGATACATACGGACAGAAGAATTATATATAAAAAACAAAAGAATTATATAAAGAAAACTAAATAACATATTTCATGTCGTATTCTGTGGATTTTTTGACGACTCTTTGTCCTCTTTTAAAGAAAACAGTGCAAAATAGTGCTACAGAATTTAAGAAAAAAACAGTTCGAAAGTATACTATCGCGATCATTTTGGTCTTTATCTACGAAATAGCCGTTTTTTTATGAAATAAATTAACGTAATTGTTTTTTTTATTTCCATTAATAAAAGTAATCACTCATGCAATCGATGCATCTTTACCATAGAATTATTACGCATAGAAACGCAGTCCAGTACAAAACACGAGCGTTAAAATGATGCAAAGTCATTATGTTAGTGGGCGCGAGTCGAATGTGCCCACGCTCGTCACACGCACACATACACGCCATTCAGTGATACCAGTTTCTGGCGTTTGCGATCAAATTGTGCAAATCACTATTTTTGATTAATTTAAAAAAATCGATATAATAAAGATTACGTATTACGTACGAAGATTATTTAGTAGAAGTATTTTATGAGAATATAAAATGGAATAAAATAAACACGATTATGATGTTACTAATATAACTTTATTATACATATATTAATGGTAAAAAATGCAGACGTAATAAAATTTAAGAATATAATTAAACACAATTAATTTGCTCGAATACAATAAGCACATCGTGTAATGTTTAATTTTAACCGACTTCAAAAAGGGAGAAGGTTATCAATTCGGCGTATTTTTAAATGTTTTTACCTCAGAATTCTACAATTTTACTAAACCGTAACTTTTTTTCTAAACTGATTTAGATTTTTTTATTAGAAAGGATATACACACAGATTGATCCAATACACACACTGAAATTTTAATGGTTGTTTTCCCGAAGTAAAATGATTTTGCCGTAGTCGTACATTAGATTTATTAAAATAAAATTATTAGGATGTAAAAATGGCAGATTTACAATTGAGAAAAACAAAACTCGAATGCGATCTCAAACCGATAGCAATATCTCGCAAGTACGTCGGCGTGCAGGCTAGCTTATACCGAATTACTATAATAAAGTCTGAAAAAAAATTCGCTGGACTTAATGTAGTGTTAGTCTATCGCACGTGCTACCGCGCGCTTCCTACACAGTGAATGGCCACTAATAAATGTTCCTAACATGAACTCTCAAGCGTAGTGATACGACATAAACTAGTTTGGACGCCTGAATAGCTTGTGAGGTATTACTATTGTAAATCTGCCCTTTTTTAATTGTAATATTTTTTGATTTAATAAATTGACTTTACTATCGGGACAGTATAATTTGGATGCGGGACAATAACCACTAAAATTTCAGCATGTATATACGAATTGATCAAGATTAGAAATCAGTGTATATACATATTGATAACCTTTCTTTTTGGGAGTCGGTTAAAATAGGCTATGTTTGGGTCTAACGTAACATCTGGTTAATGTTTTGGGTGTAAAGTGGCATCTGCTTAGTAAAGGCGTTCTTATTAATAATCTCATGATGTTGTAAATAAAAAAGTTTTTATTTTATACTCTAAAACGTAACATTAGTCAATAAAAAAAGCAATGAAAATAAAATATTTGCGTTAAAATGGCGTCGACGAATCGCGATTAGCTGATCACTTCGTATTAGTTTTAAATATGCACCCATTGTTAATATAATGTTAACACTTAGAGAAGTAGGTATCTATATATAAACATTTGAGTTTTACACAGAGCGTTGCGATTAAACGTTTTAAACACAAATAGAAAATAAGTATTATTAAAAGAAAATTGTGATTTTTTCCCCACAACTAGCAACATTTGTATTATGAGAGCTTAGGTAAGTATTTTTTTAGTTTTACGTACTTATAATGAATTAAATGTATAAACTTATATGTCAAATGTAATACCATCACTTCTTTTATGTTTATCATCACCGTTGTTACAATATTTTACAACACAAACGATAATTTTTACAATTTTTCGCGAGCTCTTCTCCGTAAGACGTGACGTTGCGCACTGACGCGTCGCTAAGTCAACTTACGCGGTTTCGCGTTAGTTTAACTTGCTTCACTTTCGGTGCGCGTACTAGTATTCTATGCGTAATAATTCTATGATCTTTACCAACGCAGTGGCAGTTTATTGATGCTCTTCTTGAAGAAATCAGCTGGACGGGAGGCAATTAATTGTTCGAAGGTATTTTATACTGCCTACCATCTATTGAATTTTTGTCCCGCCAGAAAGTTTCCAAATTCTGTAAAAAGTAGAAGTCTGATGTGTGAAGTCAACGCAAGCTCTGGTGAGTATGACGAATGACGGAGAGCTTCCAACCCCAGCTCTTGTAACTTGGAGATCGCCTTTTGTACATTATGAGGTCGCGCGTTGTCATGTAGGAGCAGCGGGAACGTGTACTGAACAAAACTGGTTGGGGACGTGCGAGCTTCTCAATCATTGTGTTTGCTTCTTTACAGTACATATCTGCAGTAATGCTCATCACGTTTGATAAGAAGCTGTGGTGAATCACACAGGGGTAAAACCACCATACAGTGACCATCACTTTTCTAGGGGTAAGTTTTTGTTTAAGGCATTGCTTAGGTGCTGAACCAAAACCCAACCAACTTGCTGTGCGCTTGCGATTGTCAAACAGAATCTATTTTTCTTCGCAGGTAACAATGCGATTCAAAATTCCTTTATTTGTGTGCCTGTTGAGCATTGCAAGGCACGTCTCGACGCGTACTTCGCGCGAACTGTCATTGAGTTTGTGGGGCACCCATTTGATAAGCTTTTTAAACCCTAAGAAGTATTGCTAATCCTACTGTTATACGTAAAGTTTATTTTGCCTTATGCTTATCCATTATTACATACTGTATATCCTGCTGGGGTGGTGCTGCTAAAACTAACCTAAAGAAGCTGGAGGTGGCACACAGAGCCATTTTGAAAGTGGCTACTTTCCGGCCTATCATTTTTCCAACTAATCAGTTGTACAATGACTGGAACGTCCTTAATGTTCGGCAACATTTTATTCTGCAAACAGTTCTAATTCAGCACCGCAAAACCTCTTACAGGGAAATAAGTAAACGTCGAAAAGACAAAATTTGTTCTCTTCCACAAGTTCGCTTATCATTCACTAAAAGATTCTTTTCTTTCCTGGGTCCGTCTCTTTACAATAAAATAAGCGAAAAATGTCCTATATATGGGTTATCAGTATATAACTGCAAGAAGACTGTCCGCTCATACCTTCAACACGCATCTTATGAAGAAACAGAAAAATACCGAAACTGACTGATTATAAAATAACTAACATGATTTATCTACTCTCTCACACAAACACACACATCAACACGCAATGACACATGCACACACACACACACACACACACACACACACACACGCGCACACACACACACACACACACACACACACACACACACACACACACACACACACACTCACACATATACACACGTATTCATTTCTCAACTTTATAATTAAAATTTGAATAACTAAAAATTGATATAATTGTAGCACTTTTAACTGTATGCATGTAATTATTATATACATAATGTTATGGGGATTGAGACTGTTACTCCTTAATACAGGTTATTCTGTAACCTAGCTAGGAGTACAGAGCTACATCCACTAGATTTAATGACATATTTTATAGATAGTACAAACAATTTAATGTCAAACCCATGTATTACAATCACTTTAATATAAATAAAGTTATTCTTATTCTTATTTTTATCTTGCCAATTTGACGCAAATGGACTAATATGCTGCTGCTAGTTCAGCCGTATATTGAGTATCATAAGCTTCCACAATTGCCTTTTATATGCCATTGTCGACCAACATTTTCGGACCAACACGGGGTTCATTTATCAGGTCGTAATTTCCAAAATAGAAGCGGGCAAACAAATAACAGGGGATGCGTTCGTTTGTAGTATTCGCTCCATAAACGTTGTAGATGTTGCGTGCCGCTTGTGTCGCAATGCTGCCACGACACGACGGTACGCATATTCCATAATTACTCGAATTTTTAACGTAACCATCATGACGAAAACGGTTCAAGTGCGATAAGAAATAACGCTTATCAATAAATTAATGACTAATTTTGAAAAAGTGTACCATGTTTTTAAAATACTTTGAAATTAAAAATTTTGTGCAGCAGACTTCAATATAAGCAACTTCAATATAGGTTATTTAAGAATAACTCAATAACCATTGGTCTGACCTTAATCAAATTCATATGGGACTACACGAGAACTATCAGCTTTCATATAAAAAAGAATCATCGAAATCGGTTCGCCCAGTACAAAGTTATGAGGTAACACACATAAAAAAAAACATACACTCGAATTAAGTACCGTCTCCTTTTTGGAAGTCGGCAGAATAAAATAAGTTTGAAATTAGTGAAAATATCCTTAGCAAAACAAAAATTATTATGAATTGAAATGGCATAAAATTTCATAGGTATATGGACCTATTATGTATAGATGTAATTACAATAATATACATCTGGCTATTTTCTATTAATCTATCTTTTAATAGTATAGATTTTGGAATTATTATGTAGCAAACAGTAAGGTGGTTGGAATTTACTAAATAAATAGTTAAAATTGTCATCAATATCACTTAAGATCACTGATGTGTTTGGCTTTTTGAGTACATTGCTAAACGTGGCAAGAATAACATTGCATGTATGTACTTACGATTATTCCCTCACCAAGGGCGGGTGGATAAGTGAAGAGTGTCTTCTAATCCTCCCACCAGCGTTCCTCACCAGATGCTTGATTATATTTTAATATTTTTGATAATTAAATATTTTTTTTTTATTTATGACCTCTTTGTAGAGTCGACTACTATCAGCATTTTTATGACCGCTATGACTTAGAGAATAATGCGTACTCCTTTTTAAATGACCGGCAATGCACTTACTATTCCCTCACGTTGCAGATGTTAATGAGCGAGAATAGTCGCTTATCATCATGCACGATCGCTTCTCTTTTATAGATAAAAACGTTACTTCTACACCGGATTTTATTTGTATCGTGGCAAACCTATCTTAGCGCACATTGAATAACAGTCAAAGCTGAAAAAATAGTTTTTAGACCATACAAATACTTGTTCCGTGCAGGATTCGAACCCGAGACCCGGCCACAGATAAACGCTTAGCGGCATTTCATTATATTAAATATTTTAAAAATTAATTAACTTAGATGCGGGTAATAAAGTAAAATAATGTGTCTTACCTTATTTGAAGAGGACCTCACATCCGCCCTCAGTTTTGTTTACTAGAATCATCACAAAACTAATGCCAACACCATTACTCCCAATACCACTACACTAGGAAAGATACATCACCGTCGATAATATGACACGTGATTCGCCTCTAAACGAGGCATTCTAAGGTGAAATAGACTCTGCCATGGATGAGCGCTAAGAGGCAGTTCATTTAATTACATTTACAATTAATTACATTACATTAATTACATTACAATTACATCTTTAGTACTAGGTATTGAGCAGAAGTTACAATCAGTTGCCACAACGAGGTCCAACGATCGCGAAATGCACCACACGCAGGAGCAGGAGTAATTGACATTTGGTGATAAAGTGGGGAGTTCACCATCACCCACTTAAGTGCATTGCACGTGTATTTAAGGAATGAAAAACAAAATAATTTAGACACTCACAGTTATATCGTTGCGTTATCGAATTCGAATATGGTGTTTCGAGACTAGAAGTATTGACGATAATTATGTAGCGGGACTGTCATCGCGCCACTATTGCTTAAATAAACAGAAGAAAAACCTAAGTCTAAATTACGCTATCAAAGTTTTAAACTCATTCTGCAATCTGATCAAGCTTTATCTACACCTTGGGCTGAATACCTTGCCCAGTGGGAGATCTCTCCTATCTTTCCACTGTAATTTTTCAATAGGCCCTAGTGTTGGCAGTAATTGACTCTGTTCTTCAGCCACGGAGGTACGTATCGTTTTATTACTGAATGTCTAGTCAATTAATGAAAATACTCATTTATAAAATAAAATCCACAAAAATCCATCTACTTTGAAAATTAATATTTATAAAATTCTCCCACGGAGTTTAATGTAATCAATCCAACCTGCCGTATATTTTTGATTTAATTTGTAAAATTTGAAAGTTAAGAGGTAAAATATGATGGAAAATTAAAACAGGAAAAGGGGGATCGATTTTTTTTACCCGTCTATTCCATCGTGTGGGGTGTCGTTGGATAGATCTTTCAAAAATATTGGGAATATGAACTAATGTTTCTTTTTTTTTCTTCAGGGGTCCGTTTGCCTTATATTAAGCATTAAAGTAGTATTTCTTATTAGAGTCATGTGTCCCTACCCAAATGAATGAAATTGAAAGGAATACTATTACAATTAAGTAAACTTAATAACTTAACGAGTAACAGTCGACCACCTTATAAAATACACTTGAATTAATAAAAATTTCGTTACAATTACATGTAAAATAATCTAAAACTAGCTACATTATAACTTTGTAATGTTATAATGTATATATAACTGTAAGAAATATGTTTTTTTTAATAAAACGACTTATGCATTACAATAACTTTACTTTTTCCTTTCTGAAGTAGACAGACAGATCGATCAGAAATGCCAGACCAGAGCAGACAGCATCGATCGCCAAGAGACCGATCCTGACATACCACTTTCGCTTAAGTTTTAATTGGTAATTATTGTAGGCTTCATTCGAACTATTTATACGAGTACATTCATACAGTTTTATTCGTGGTTCTGTTTGTTTACGCGGGTGACCCTCGGGATAGTTTAGGGCAGTGATGGTTTACGGGAAGATTTGTTACGGTCATGGTTATCTTAGGGTTTCTCTGCAGGGACCTAATAGATGGATAGTAAACTATAACCATTTTTGTACGGACTTGGCATGCGAATGATTTTATGTACTCGTCGATTTTAATATTTTAAAAATCGAAAATACTTTTTTCATCTTTTTCGAATACCACTGCCTAAAAGCCTGCATGGAAAATAAGTCATTCAATTGCCGTCGTCCTATTTTTCATGTCATCATCATTACAGCCCTTATGAGCATGAGCATAGTCCGTATATACAGACCTTGAGCTTCCTCGTACGGCCAGCAGTGAAGGATTATGTCTCAGATCCATAAGTTTTCACTGCCAACGCATAGGTTGTACAATCTTGTTCTCATATTTTGAGATGTGCCTAACGAGAAGATGTGCCGTTATCTCCCATGAACTTACTATGCTCATATTATCAAGAAGACCTCTCCTAAACTCATGTATTGTGACGGGCAACTACGGAACCCTACCTCTACATTGTGCGTGGTCCAACACGCATTTGGCCAGTTTTTTTTAGTTATTTACTCTTATTTAATACCTTGATATTGATTTTTTTTATACCGTGTAGTGGCGATATAGGACCATCTATCCTGGCGTTCAGTGAGCTCAGCACGCGGCATGCAATTACATCCGCAGCTGCCAAGGCAGAGGTGTCGGTTGACGTCATATGGAAGGCCGCTTATACTTACTTCGAAAGTGTTTGATTGACGTTTGATTTTAAATGCAATTTTTTACTTTTAACATCTACCTGGTTAAACTTATATCTGATATTCTGATCAAACGAACTTCTCAATTTCAATTAATATTATATGTATAAGTAGAGCCATAATTACCAAAACACACATAATCCCGAATCGGAATAAAACAGTTAGATGAACTGATTTAAAATAAACACCATCGTAATTCTTTATATTTCTCAATTCCGGGGATTAAGAGTTGTACCTGCACTTCATTTTAGCTCTGTATTTTTTACCCTTGATTATAACACTAACTTATTTGTTATACCCACTCATAACAGTTTATGAAAAGGATTTAATAGAATTTATTATCACACTCAAAATATTCACGAGGTTCTTTCAGAGCGTCGATAAATTCTCGGAGGATTCATTGCTCAATTAATTCAATGTCCCACTTTTATTTTCGTGATAAAAAGTTTTTCATAAATTTTCATTCAACAGTATTAAGGCCAGGGGGCTATTAATCAATATTTATTTACGAAGTCGAGAAGTTTCGATAGCCTAAAAATAGTTCGCGTTTTCATAGCAAATAAGTCGCCTACACGTACATCATCACCAACACCTTAAGGGTTGATTTTTTATATAGTTAGGGTGACTAACAAGCACACAGTCCACCTAATGGTAAGTGGATACTGTGGCCCATAGACATCAACATTTATCCTAAATTAAGAACCAAAATGCAGATGTGTTGTCACCCCTGACGACGAAGACGGAATGCCGCGTTAGCATCGCTTTATAGAGAATTTTGGAAAGTTATTATAATTAAAAGGATTTGCCATATCTGTCTTCAGAGTAAACTGCTATAGACTGTAACTTTGAAACAAAAAATAAAGTTACAGCCTTCTTACGTTCACAAGTGCATATGTCTTCTCTTATATTTAGGAGGGTCGTCAAGCAATTATTCTCCAAGCCTCGCTACACGAGTAAGTGTTAGCAAACTTTATACATAATCGAAAATAATGTTCCTCTGACGTTTAACCACGAAGTTTTCCTTCACTTCAATCAGCAATTAAATTGTAATTAACAATTCATGGATATCTCAAACCCTAACAACTGAAGGCAGTCGGTATATTCCAGTGATACATTTCGGAAAGAAGGAGCCAAGGTAAGCTAGCTTTTACAAGATTGGCATCGCCCCATTCGGAGACTGCCTGTAGTATGAGATTCACACGCTCTACCATAAACTCTCTTTCGGATTAGATTTGATCCCGACTGGCCCGAGGACTAGGTTGGTATCTCTACACAACTGTGATATCATCTGCATACCCATAGATACCGGGCATAACCAGATCATTAATATACAGCAGGAAGAGAGTTGCAGAGAGAATAGACCCCCGAGGAACACCGGCGTTAGTCGACATAGGATCGGATGAGCAGCCATCGACAACGACCCGGAGAGACCATTCACTCAGAAAGTCCTTACCCATTCAATTAGACCAGGGGATAAGCCCTACGTTGGAAGCTTACCCAAAAGGCTAGTATGCCAAACTCTGTCAAAGGCCTTCGAGACATCAAGGGAAACAGCAAGTTCTTCCCCACTGTTCTCGAGTGCCTCACCCCATATGTGTGTGGCATACACTAGAAGATCCCCAGCTGGCCGATTTCGGCGAAACCTATATTGCTGGTCACTAAGGAGGTCATTTTGTTCTAGGTATGCCATGAAGCGGGCGTTCAATATACGCTCCATAATCTTGCAGAGTATGGAGGTATTTGAGATTGGCCGATAATTGGCAGCATCGGCACGGGTGCCTTTTTTTGGAACTAGCAGCACGTTGGCCAGTTTCCAGTATTTTGGCACTATCCCAGTCCAAAATAAGAGGCGGAGCAAGCATGTCAGCACAGTAGACAACTCAGGTGCACAAGTCTTTAGAACTATAGCTGGTATACCATCTGGTCCACTAGCTTTATTCACGTCTAGACACCGCAAGGTTTTAAGAACCTCCTTATTTGTTATACGAACCTCCGACATAGAGGTCCCGCAGTGAGGTAACTTAGGTGGTACGTTGTTGTCACTGTACAGACGTGAACGTAAGGCAAAGAGAGACGTACCCATAACAGACGCATATTAAGAGTACCCTTAACGCTTAACCCTTAACGACGAGCATTTTTTTTTATAGAATACGTGTGACAAACAAGCACACAGTCCACCTGATGGTAAGTGGTTGCTGCGGCCCATAGACATCTACATCTATCCTCTATTACAAATCAAAATGTAGATGCGTTGTCACCCGTGAGGACTAAGATGGAATGCCTCATTTCCAGTAAAAAGGGCCTCCGGCCACCTGCACTCACCAAGAGAAACGCAGAGGTAAACCTCTACTTCACGCTGGTTTTCTGTGAGGTCGTGGTACGAGTACCACCCCGGTTCGAGCCGGCCCATCCGTGTGACAGCAAAAGCTGCCGCGTGGCTCTACCACTGTTAATAAGCATGTGTACAAATAAATAAATGCGTAACTACTTCTGAGGACTATATAAGCTGACTCTCTACACGCTTCAGATCAGAACACAGTAGTGCAAGCATTGATATTTGGTGGCAGGATTGGGTGTGAGGGTGGTACCTACCCAGACGGATTCTTAAGAAGAAAACGTGTTCTACCACCTTGTAAAAGTAGATGGAGCGATGACCTGATAAGACTAGACAAGTCTAGGATCGTGTTTGGCATTTCTCATGATATGTTATGGTATTTAGTTTAGCATGAATATAACAACTTTAAGTACCAAACTTTATTGTTCATCACACATACATTTTGTGCAAGCTGTGTCTACATATATATTAGAATACAATTTTTGAAATCTTTGTTATATATAATACCTATCAGCATTTTAAAATTGTGTTCTTTTTTGTAGACCAAATAAAGAGAAAAAAAAATATGTTTATATTCAGTAGTGGATTCGTGAAGGGCTGAAATGATGATAGTTGGCGGATAAATTTCAATAGACTGGAATAATTAACCTACATAAAGAATAATAATATATACTCGTACACTAAAATTGCAACACTATTTTGAAGTGTTTGATCGTATTAAATAGTACGTATAGAGTTCAGCCCTTGTGTTAACTTCTCATTGTTCCATTATTACTGGTTGCCTTTCAATACGCCCCAGTTGGAGGGAACAATGTGCGTCATCGACACCGATGTCTCCTTATTTTGCTAAACAACTACAGAAAAGGGGGAGGATTGCCAGTTTGTCTGAATATATTTGATTTTCATGTTTTCTTGGACATACATGCCTTGTGTTTCTATTAGATTATACTGCATATGTAGCTTTCTTTGTTTAAAATTGGTTTCAAGACCATGGACTTACCATTGGGAAGCAAGGTTTTCACTTCTATTTTAAATTAAAAAAAACCTAATAGATAGCCGCTCTAATCTTCGCTTGACGCTACAAAGCTGCCGCTTGATAACTATTTCAAAGTTGCCGGTTCTTCGACTCATATGCATGATCTCTTCAGCTTACTGATCCGCCTGCCAAAAGTGATAATAGCTTCCTCTTTTTTTATAGTAGGTGATACTCACATAAAAGGAAAAAAAATAAATCTATTTTCTTATTAGAAATGAGCCCAATCTTGACCTCCATCTAGCCTAAGGGCACAATGAGGTCTAAGATGGAGTGAGTTTGCCCAGAAGAAGCCTGATTATTATTATTACTTATTTGACATCGCATATCACTTGAAAATTAAAAATCAACGTGTGTACATAATCAAATTGGAACCCCATTTCAGAAAATTGCTCTAATAATGAAAGTCTATCTTCTTCTACCATATCATAATCAATTCAAAAAATGAAATTCAAATGAACATCGACCTAACCTTAAAGAAGGAAGCTATTAAGGTTCGTTACGTATCTGCATTAACTATGTAGTAACGGTGTAGGAATATCTACTACCCCATATCGTTCTTTGGCTGTCGTAAGAGGTGATATAAAACAAAACACCACCAAGCTATCACATCACGCTAGAACTCTGTGAGTGCGTGGACCTTCTCCGGTTGAGCCAACCTATTCGTGCTACAATTACAATATAGCTGCCGCATAGCTCTATCATATATGTCGTATGTCTTGATGAAAATGGAATACAATTTTTTTTATTAAATATAGATTAGAACATTAATTATTTAATATCATTTAATTTTTACCACTGGTTTAGAAAAAATCTCTGTCCTGGGAAGAACAAGTGAGAAATCAAAGGAGACTTTAAAGAAAACCGGCCAAGTGCGAGTTGGACTCGCGCACCGAGGGTTCCGAACAAATCCGTAGGTATATAATTTTAAAATTATTAAATATATTTTTATTATATGATATAACTGAAAATTTATGCTTTTTGCAATTTTTCCTTGATCTGTGCTATAAAACGTTGCTTCGTACCAAATTTCAAGGTTCTGAGTTCACGGGAAATACCCTGTAGATTTTGATTCCCTTGCTAATGTCGAAAATTTGCGGCATAAACGGCTTTATCTTTTCATTGCGTTGCCTTAGAAGTTTGATTTTTTCACAGCTCGAAGGGACAGTACACTTGAGTATTTGATATTATAATTTCAGCTTGATACCTCCACGCGTTCCTGAGAAAAAGGGTCCTGACAGACAGACAGACGGACAACAAAGTGATCCTATAAGGTTTCCGTTTTTTCCTTTTGAGGTACAAAACCATAAAAAAATTACAATGTAATATTTTATACAATTAATTATAAAATGTGGTAACATTTAGAAACAGCATTGTAGCCATCATTTTCTTCATTCTTCATTCCCATCGGTAATTATCAATCATGTACTCTTTAGTAGTATAATTATCTTACTAAATAATTTTTGCAAAATAAAAACTTTAAAAATGTTTTTTATTTTCTGGGTTTTAGTTGTAAAAGCGTATCGTCGCTCGGCATTCAGTACCGCGAATGTGAAAATATTGCAAATTTTTATTTTTTGTTGTTTCGATAGTATTCAATCAAATACACGATTTTGTATTTAAAATATGACCGAAAACCTTTCAAAAATAGATTTAGAAATACTTAAAAAACTCTTTCCAACAAATAGTAAAGCGTACATTAGAAATAAATCAGTTTTTTGTCTCTCCTGTAAAGTGACTCAATTACACATTCGCGGTACTGAATGCCGAACGACGGTATATTGCCGGATTTTTGAAGGAATTACTGACTTTCGGGTGTCAAGAAACTGGTATTACTAAATCGTCCTTGTCGTTTGTTAATCGTATTAAAAGAACGAACATCACTATTTTTGTAACGTCTTCAAAAAAGGGATGGTACTCAATTCGACTATATGTTTTTTTATGCGTGATACCTCATAACTTTTTTCTGGGTGAACAGATTTCGATGATTTTTTTTCATTTGAAAGCTAGTGCTTCTCATGTGGTTCCATATAGAACAGTTTTTTAGTTCTTTTAAATAATTTTTATTTAAGTCGGTTGTATAACATTTTTAATTTTAAATTATTAATAAAACCATTTTCGATTTTGTGTGTGTATGTATGTACATTAAATATTCGTTATTGTACTGAGATGCCAAAGTGAAAATATTTATTGCTCTTATGGCTCTCTTCTACAAATAAAGGTAGTTTTAATGTCAGTAATTAATGTCTTGATGTAAGAATTAATGAATAAACATAATTGTGATAAAGTAACAATGAACATTTTATAGGATTTATGCAATCACAACAAGATATGAAGAGTTAGCAATAGAAAACATTTATCATAGCGAAAGAGGGCGATTACAATAGTTGCGGTGAGTGTTTCCGCTCCCATACACTTAACTCTTAGAGTACTTTACTCTTTGTAGTAATGACACAGGGAGGTTTAATCACGCTTTGTCTTATTTTGTCACCTTATTATTCGACAAGGAAAGGAATAGTACGAGTTTTTGATTGGAAGGGAAAACCACTTACTTAGTTATTGTTATTTAAGATTTAAAGCCTAAAGAGTCGCTGCGACAAAAATTTAAGGAAATTAAAATATTAACTTTGGCCTCTCAATACATTTATGAAAATGTAATGTACGTACACAAAAATAAAATTAGTTTTACAAAAATAAGTGATATTCATTCTGTAAATACTAGGAACAGACACAAGCTAGTAGTACCAGTTACTCGACTCCATCGAGTCAGTAATTCATTCTTGGGGCGATGTATACGCTTTTACAACAAAATTCCAGAAAATATACAAAATTTGACCAGCTCAAAGTTCAAAAACTTTATTAAACTAAGTTTGTATAAAAAGGGTTATTATAGTATTAAAGAATTTATAGATGATAATAACCCCTGGAAATGAGGTGAACGCTACCAAGCTATTTCTAATTTGTTGTGTTGTTAATTTGTGTAACATACATGATTGTAAGCTGTTATTTAAAAAAAAAGTTCCGCTGGGTTTCTTGCTGGTTCTCCCCAGGACAGAGGTTTTTTTCGAACCAGTGGTAAATATAATACAAAAGAGTGACTTTCAATAAGTATTATTTATAATCTATATTGAATAAATAAAGTTTCTGTTATATTGAGCTTATAAAATGCAAATTCTTTCAGTTCATAGTGAATGAGATATTGTTTTTGTTCAAAAATACTTGGGTCCTAAGAATAGATAATACATGTTGAACATATTTTAATATAATTTGTAAAAACAAACTTCAGTTCACAGTTAAAACTCATTATAAATCAACATAGATTACACTTATTCTCTTTTAATTTTCAACAATGAATTAATCAACTTATAAACTTTCTATTAAGCACTAGTTCACTCCAACACGACTATTACAACACAAATTTTATTATACACTGTGGTGGAGTCTAGTTTCTAGTTACTGTGTTTTTTTGCGCCCAAAGCAAGGGGCTGCCATTCACCACCTCCCTCTCCCGCTTCCTACGGAAGGACGGAGGTGGTGAATGCTCGTAGTGTAACACGCAGCCGGCTGCGTGGTTATGTGGGAATCACTATGAAGTGCCTACCCACTAAACACCACATGTGGGACTGGCTTTGTCCTGTATGGCCTCTTTGCCGCATCGGAAGCGACCCCCCTTGGTAAAGGGGGCGGGAGGCACACACCGTACGAGGACGGGAACGCGTCAACTAACACAGCCGCAGGGGCGCGGTGGTGCTAGCGAAATGATGATGTGAGAGTCGCATGAGCGAGATTGTACTCACCGTACGGGGACGGTGAGCGCGGACAGCTAACATAACCGCACGGGGGCGACGGTGCCTAAGGAGGCGGGAAGACGCTCACCGTACGGGGACGGTGAGCGCGGACAACTAACACAACCGCAGGGGGGGGGGGGTGCTAGCGGAGGCGGGAAGACACTCACCGTACGGGGACGGTGAGCGCGGACAGCTAACACAACCGCACGGGGGCGGCGGCGCTAGCAGTGGCGGGATAAGGATAGAGATAGACGTTTTATTCCTCAACTGAACTGACTGAAGGCACTCACCGTACGGGGACGGCTAAAGGTAACAGCTGACACAACCGTTCGGGGGTGATGGCGCTAGCACACACAACCGCACGGGGGCGGCGGCGCTAGCGGTGGCGGGACTGGCGTTTTATTCCTCGAACTGAACTGAATGAGAAATTCCCGTACGGGGATGGGTGCTCGGTCAGCTATCACACCGCTCTGGTGCGGCGGCGCTAGCGGAATATGGCGGACCCTGCTAAAGCAAGGCTACACTCCGGAAGCAGGGGAGGGAGGTGGTGAATGCACATAGCATACCACGCAGCCGGACTGACTAAGAAGTGTCTAGTCCTACTAAACACCACCTGTGGGACTGGCTTTGGCCTGTATGGCCTTTCTGCCGAATCGGAAGCCCTTTAGGGAAAAGGTGGCGCAGATGGCGGACACGCCACTCCTTCCGTTTTATTGTCCCCCCTTCCAATGCCAGGCGGAAGGGTGCCTTAATTTTAGTAGTTTCAATACCACTAAGTTACTTATGCTGACATTTCTATTGTAGTAGAATATATAAGGTAATTACAATATTAATTACGGTGTATAAATAGTATATTAATAAAAGCTTTTATTATAATTATATTATTAATCACAATAAATAATATAAATATAAAGCAAAATATTTTTTGT
Source organism: Parnassius glacialis (assembly GCA_033319125.1). Lineage (NCBI taxonomy): Eukaryota > Metazoa > Arthropoda > Insecta > Lepidoptera > Papilionidae > Parnassius > Parnassius glacialis. The sequence continues at coordinate 56,070,117 of JAVANC010000017.1, forward strand.
AAATTTTACTTTGGATTACAATGTTTTGCGAAAAATCACCATAATGATTGATAAAAAAACATTGATGTGGTTATTACATGCCACTCATATTATGGGTGGCATGTAATAACCACATCAAGTGACATAGCTTGTTTGATCTCTTAAAATAAAATACGTATTTCATTTTGCTTTACAAATAACATCTCAAGAAAATTTCCTCCTATGCAAAGAATCCAGAAAAATTTATAAAGTAATAAAATGGGAATTAAATTCCTAAACTTATAGGAAAGTGTCTCTAAATTTATTAACTAAAGTTAATTTTTGTCGCAGCGACTCTTTAGGTTTTAAATCATAAATTGCTCTTATGGCCCTCTTCTGTAAAACAAATATAATTTCAGTGTCAGCTGCGTGTCCCCATAGCAAAATACCATACGACATTATGCTATGGAAATAGCTAAAGTAAACTAGTCTAGCCGTTTCAACTGCAGCTATATTATGGTTGTAGCTCAAATGGGTCGGCTCTACCGGGAAAGGACCACGCTCTCACGGAATACCAGCACAAAATAGCAGCTCAATACTTCTGTGTTTCGTATGGTGAGTGAAAAGAACCAGAGACCCTTTTTATTAGCAACGAGGCAATCTATCTTAGTCCTCTATAGATTTCTATGGGCCACTACATCTACTTACTATCACGTGTACTGTGTGCTCGTTTTTGATCCTCATTCTATAAAAAAATTGTCCCAGGTACAACATAGTAGGTAAATATTTCAGAGCATAATATTCCCAGAAAAATAGTTAAGTTAAATTTAGTTCAACATAAAACTTTAAAGTAACCACAAATTCTCAAGGAATTCATTATTAAAATAACTTTTGCGACATGGCTTTGCTCGGTCACTCTAACTCGGTCATTCCCTGCCGACTTACAGTTTAGTTTGGAATGGGAACAAATAAAACGCCTTCTAGTTACATCGATCGATTATTTTTCGACATGGAGTGGGACGGGAGTTGTGTTACTGGAGCTGTACTGCATACATTTATAATTTGAAGCGATACCAACATGCACTCGTGGCTACATGAATGATTAAGAATAATGATTTAATACATTTATGATTTCCTTTATTTACGCTAATACTAAAAAACTAGTTTTATGGATTTTATCGCGTTTAGTTAAATTTTTTTCTAATTCCCGACGTATTGGGCACTTTACAGCACCTCTTCTGATGACCAAAAGTATATAATTAAAGTTAAAATTTCTTCTAAAAAATTCGAATAGACATGTTTTATTTCTATTTCTTCCACATATTGATAATTACACTGTAACCCTCAAAGAACAATGGCCAAATTTTCATAGGAGATGGACTTGACTTTTATTTTTCATGTCCTAAAACAAACCATAGCTAGATTGGTTTGTTTTTATGTTGTTAACACCATCCCGTTTGAAAATCATATCTAAATAGACACAATTTTTTATAATAACGTCAACAATACTTTCGAGGTTAGCATCACATAATATGTAATATTCTTCAGTGATCTAAAATAGGAATTAGATTTGTATTATGATTTACGATTGTATGTAATGGTTAATGTTAGTGTAATAAAATAAGTAGGTATGTAAATATGTACTATTATAGAAGAATTCAACTCGCAGATCTTAGGAATTACTCTGGTATCAAAAGCTCAAAAAGGAGATGGCGGCGAAGTGTATCAATGCACATGTTACTATTTTAACACATAGCAATTGCTTAGTGTAGCTCTAGGCTGCATGATGTCTCTCACAAATATGCAAGATGCAAAATCGGTGTCCAGAAATCAAAAACACAAAATAATCATTACAAGTGGTAGTTATCAGCCCGTAAAACAATGCCGAGGTAAAAACAACAGAAGGAAATCTAAAATAGTACAGTACCAATAGGTATGTAGTTGATTGCTGGGTGACAATCAATGGTGTCGATCGATGGTCGATCGATGACCACAGATTATGTAACTTGCCGATGACAAATGATGTTCCGTTGTATGTAATTGAACAAAACGCTTAGCTTACTATGAAGCTACATAATTATTTTATGATATGAATCCAGTACATAATAAATCAGTATAGTAGTTGATTTGATACCTAAATACTAATTGAAATGAATAACAATTAACAACTATTCAGAAAAACGTGAATAAATATAGTATTTGAATACAAAGTCCTTTCATACGTGAAATGAGTCGTCATTAGGTGCGTTCCAGTGCGTTCTGAAATCATTATTTTAAATAATTTCGGAACAGTTACGAAAACAAAAATAAAAGATACCTAACAGATGGTAGCACCCAGCCACCTTTTCTATTGAAATTAGGACCTTTTTTAATTTTAGTAGCCTCGAGAATTATCCTTGTAAGGAAGCGGTGTTCTTTAGCAAGCATCTGTGGTCTATTAAAACTGATGTAGTGAGGGAGGCGATCCTGTACGTGTTCACAGACTGCAGACTTCTCGCAATATCAGTGCTTCAAGTCAGCTATATGTTCTCTTACACAGGTTTTTATAGATCTGTTTATTCCTATGTAAGAGAGATTACATTCACAATCCAGCTTGTACATTCCTGCATCTTGTAGAGAGATCATATGACACTTGACGGATGGTAAAAAGGGTCTCTGGTTCTTTTCACTCACCATACGAAACACAGAAGTATGGAGCTGCTATTTTATGCTGGTATTCTGTGAGAGCGTGGTCCCTTCCCGGTAGAACCGACCCATTTGAGCTACAACCATAATATAGCTGCAGTGTGGCTCTACCACGTACATGTCTGTTAAGGTAAGTACTACTTCAAGCAAGAGATCAACTGATGAATCGAATTCGGATGTGCGAAATATCTTTGTGACAAGTCTTCTTGTCCGAAATGCCTCAAAACCTTAAATCAAAAGTGTACGACCATTTTATACTACCTACCATCAGGTGGACTGTGTGGTCCTTTGGCACCCTTAATTTTAATAAAAAACGAATAAGTTGCAGGTTGAGAATAGACAAACTTTATTGCTCTATAATTAGACTTATTAGACAGATGAAGTAGACTTTATTTTGATATAATTAAACATATTTTAACAGCACTACTTATTAAAATAATCAAATACTAAGTAATAATAAAACTAACGACACTAACTTTGACAATTTTAAACATTTTGAATTCCTAATAATTTTATAAAATAGTTATGTTTGGCACCACTTAAACTTTACGTTAATATATCAGCAGGCATCTCAGATGTTGACAGATATTCAATTTTTACAAGGCTATTAGAGACTGCTTCGCGTATGAAGTGGTAACGAACGTCTATATGTTTAGTTCGTTTGTGAAACAAAGGATTCTCTGTCAACTTCTGGGCTCCCTGGTTGTCATTGTAAGTTATTACAGTATAGTTACAACCAATAATATCAGATAACAGATTCTTTAAATATATTGCCTCTTTACATGCTTCAGCAATGGCCATGTACTCGGCCTCGGTACTTGACAAGACTACAGTTTGTTGCTTCCTGCATTTATAGGATATCACACAGCCTGACAATTTAAAACAAAATCCTGTGTAGGATTTCCTATCTACAATATTCGATGCCCAATCAGCAACTACGAAACCTCGTATCAGGTGACGAATTCTGGATATATGCGTACGAACCCGAAACAAAAAACCAGTCATGAGTTTGGGTGTTCGAAAATGAGTTAAAGCCAACAAAAATTGTTCGTTCACGGAGTGTTGCAAAAAAATGGTGGCCACGTTTGTCTCCAAAACAGGCCATAGGACGACTATTCCTCTTGAGGGACAAAGAACGGTTAATACAGAATGGTATACTAGCATTTGTTTGCTACAGGTCGTTTCTGAACTCAGTAAAGAGAACTGCAACCGCCGCATCATCCTCTATCACGACAATGCGAGGTCTCACACCGCACACAGAACAAAAGAGTTTTTAGAGCAAGAAAACATAGAATTATTAGACCATCCGCCGTACAGCCCCGACCTAAGCCCTAATGATTTCTATACTTTCCCTAAAATAAAGAATAAATTGCCTGGACAGAGATTTTCATCACCTGAAGAAGCTGCTGTTGCTTTTAACAGTGGTAGAGCCACGCGGCAGCTTTTACTGTCGCACGGATGGGCCGGCTCGAACCGGGGTGGTACCACGACCTCACAGAATACCAGCGTGAAGTAGAGGTTTACCTCCGCGTTTCGCTTGGTGAGTGCAGGTGGCCGGAGGCCCTTTTTACTGGAAATGAGGCATTCCATCTTAGTCCTCACGGGTGGCAACGCATCTGCATTTTGATTCGCAAACGAGGATAGATGTAGATGTCTATGGGCCGCAGCAACCACTTACCATCAGGTGGACTGTGTGCTCGTTTGTCACCCTTAACCTATAAAAAAAAAAAAAGCTGTGGACGCCTACAAAACGGCCATTTTGGAGACCCCAACTTCTGAATGGAATAGTTGCTTCAATGATTGGTTCTATCGTATGGAAAAATGTGTCAGATTTTGCGGAGAATACTTCGAAAAGCAATAAATACATTAATAAATAATAATGTTGCGTCACTTCCTTGATTCACGAAATTTTCAGTGCCGCCCTCGTATTCAGACATATTGTGCTATCATTTTGTATAAATTGTATGAATGTGTGTTTTGGACAAATAAAGATATTAGGAAAACTATAAGAGTGCTATAGTAAAAATCGATGTTTAAGTATTGTGAAACTGAGCGCGGCGCGCGGTTCTCTTTCGAGAATAGCTTTGAGGTAGCTCAGTAAATGGGTAATTATGCAGTTCGTTCGGGACCAGCTAACATCACCATTATAATCATTACAGCCCTTCACAAGCCCACTGATGAACATAGGCCTCCCCAAGGAATGCCACAAAGCACGGTCCTGAGCCACCTGTATCCATCGACTTCCTACATATCTTACAAGGCCGTCACTCCATATAGTGGGGAGACGCCCTACACTTCGCCTGCCGGTACGAGGCTGCCACTCGAAAACCTTTTTCCCCATCGGTTGTCGGTTCTTCGAGCCATATGGCCGGCCAATTGCCACTTCAGCTTACTAATCCGTTGGGCTATGTGGGTCACTCTGGTTCTACTGCAGATATCCTCATTTCTAAGTTTATCATGCAGAGAAACTCCGAGCATAGCCCTCCCCATAGCTCGCTGAGCGACCTTGAGCTTCCTCATCCGGCCAGCAGTGAAGGACCACGTCTCAGTTCCATATGTCATCACTGGCAACACGTACTGGTTGTATAGTCTCGTTTTCAAGTTTTGGGGTATACCTGACGAGAAGATGTGCCGTAATTTCCCGAACGCGGCCCAACCAAGATGAATCCGTCGATTGACCTGTCGGTCAAAGTTGGACTTACCTAGTCGGACTATTTGTGCCAGGTAAACATACTCGTCAACAACTTCGAGCTTAGTGCTCCCAACAACTACCGGCATAGATGTGACATGGACATTAAACATGATCTTTGTTTTATCCATGTTAATCTTAAAACCTATCCATTGGGAAATACTATTGAGGTCATTGAGCATAGTGCTTAGGTCCTCCAGCGATTCTGCCATAAGGACTACATCGTCGGCAAATCGAAGGTGAGTGATGTACTCGCCATTAATGTTAATACCGCATCCTTTCCAGTCCAGTAGCATGAAAACGTCTTTCAATGCAGCGGTGAATTGTTTCGAGGATATAACGTCACACTATCTTACACCTCTCTGCAATTGGATAGGTTTCGTACTCTGGTTCTGTACTCGGAGCCATTGTAGCCCTGCTGTACAAGCACTTCAGCACTTCGATATACTAACAGTCAACTTGGCACCGCTGAAGGGACTGCAGCACCGCCCAAATTTTGACGGAACCAAAGGCTTTCTCATAGTCCACATACGCAAGGCAAAGTGACAGATTATACTCCTCTGTCTTCTGAACAATTTATCGAAGTGTGTGTATGTGGACTATGGTACTGAAGCCTTTTTGGAAACCGGCTTGTTCGGGAGGCTGGTAGTCGTCAAGTCTGCGCGCGAGGCGATTCGTAATGACTGTCGAAAACAGCACGTGGCTCAGAAGGGAAATCGGTCTTTAGTTCTTCAAGAGAGCGTTGTCACCTTTCTTGGAGAACAAGACCACCGCACTTCTGCTCCACGCCTTCGATGTAATGCCACCATGGAGGATGGAATTAAAGAGCTTCTGAAGGACTTCTAATACCAGTTTTCCACCGGATTTCAGAAGCTACGCTGTGATTCCATCCTCGCGAAGACTGCAGCTTCATATCCCGTCTAACAGCCATGAGATTTAGAGCGTGATTGGAAAGTTTTTGTTTTCTTCTGCGGCGGGTCTTGCAAAACTTAGCTTCGACCGCATGGACTGGTTCCACGAGCTTGTCATTCATATCGTCCACTGCATTATAATCTTCTAGGCACTGTAAACGGTTTCGTAGCTTGAGCTGAAAGGTTTCGGGACTGTGGATTAGAGCTTGAGGGGGACGGAGCGTTGACTTCATTAGACGTGACCTCTCCAACTTAACGTTTCAGTGTGCCTCTCACCATTCGGTGATCGCTACCGGTTTTCACCCTCGTGATCACCGAGCTACCAGTTTATATTTAAAACAAGAAAGAAAAGCGCATAGAAAAGTGATAGTAAAAAGTGAAAGTAATCATTTGCACTCCTTTGGGGAAAGTTTGAAGATAATTGCTGTTTCATTCTTAAAGAACCTTTCACCGTCTATCGATACAATCCACCTCAAAGGACGGCTGGACCGGGACCACTTCAAGAGGACGCGTAATCTTAGTCGTCTGACTTTTTTTTTGAAAGGGGCATCAGACGCTCTCTTGTGATACTCCTTCACGGGGTCCACATCCACCTCGTTGCGCCCGAATCCAACGTGGTGTGATAAAGAGTTTCTGGGTAGGACGTCTATGAAAGATTAATCCCAGTTTGATTGGATCCTTTCAGATGAGGGATTTATATCGGGAGCGCGCCGCATGACTGTTCCCCCCCTTTTAGTAGTTGTTGCCCATAATTCACATTTATTTAGGATAATTTAAAATAAAAGTAGAAGCCTTATTAACTCGTATTTTCAAAAAATTTTATGTCAGTATAATATAATTATTTATTCATTTGAACTTTAATCTAAAATTTTTCTTTGCCTTTAAAAATAACCCTGTATTTGCCCATTCGGCGAGTATCGAAACTTTATATATATATATATATATATATTAAGTTTCGTTACTTGCCGAATGGGCACGAGTACTAACATATAAGCCACTTGTTTGGGTGTGCTTTACTGGGACCGAGTAGCGGGAACATTAAAACCGACATCATAAAATAATAATTGGTATTGAGTGGAAAACAGTTCGATGTTGGTTTTAAGTGCGAATCAAATAACTGTTTGTGTATATTGTTCGTATTGGTGCTTACTTACTTGTCATAATTCAGTAGACCCATGAACTATCACTATCCATTGTCATTTTCTCTCATCCTGTCTGTAACAAAATATATAACAATATATGAAGGTACTCTGTTCAGCAAAGAAATTCAAAAGAACGAATCTACATGATTTAGTTTAAGTAGAAATACTTTCATTACCGGTTTTGAATTTGGTTGACAGTTGTAAACCAGTATCGTTGTTGACTTATTTTGACTTTTCTTTTTTTTTATTCAAAATATTTGTTAGAGCATAGAAATTGTAGATAAAAGGTCGTAGCCACGAGACGTATGTCATCTATCCAGAAAGATTAAAAGATAGACATTGAATGAATACATACTGCCATCAGCAGGACCACGCCTTCACAGAACACCAGCGTAAAATAGCAGCTTAATGCTGCTGTGCCTCATATGTGAGTGTAGAGAACCGGAGACCCTTTTTATTGAAAACGAACCATTCCATCTTATTCTTTAGGGGTGACGACGTATCTGCATTTTGATTCTAAAAGGAAGGATAGACCACAGCATTCACCTGCCATCAGGTGGATTGTGTGCTCGTTTGTCACGCTTATTCTATAAAAAAACTGTATGCCTGAAGTTTCAAATACTCTATATCTAAATACATGATAACGAGTGGAAAAATTCAAATTCCTGATGGCATAGTTAACCTTGGCTTCCTTCAGTTTTCTTGAAGTCTTGCAGTGGTATGCTTAGATTAATATTTTAATTTATCAAATCAAAGATTTACCAAAAAATGGAAGCGACAACTTATGGAAAGAATATTTTGACTTGCGTCAGAAAGAACAACATTCGGGCTGTTCTGATTCTATAAAAAAAAATGTTTAACCCATCTACCGGTTTTACTACACTTGATACATCTTTATAAAATTATTAAACTGCTCCGTAGTTATCTCTCATTCGTAAATTAATTTTGTATGTAACATAATTTGACCGTGCATAGTATTAAATTCAAGCATTGTTTGTTGCCTGCTCTAAGCACTACACGTCCACAGCATGGACATTGTCTCAGCGGAGTATTCAGTGAATTGGCACACAGGGCACAGGCAGCACACAATGTGATGACAATTAACTATTGTCGTATTGAGCACTTCACGGTAGACGCTTTTATGTAATATATTATAATTAGTGTAGAAAAATATTTTCATACAACAATACAATATTTCTTTTACAGTAAGAAATTTCCAGATAATTACTTACTTTTTAAAATAAAAAACTGATTTTTACCGAATATCGTGCTAAAACAATGCATCGAAGAGTGCAGAGAAGAAAGGGTAGCTAAACCCAATTTCAGAAGCTATTAAGTGGAAATATTTTTTTCATACTTTGATTTCGATTTTTATTTTATTTTTACCGTTTTAAGTGGACTAAGTAAAAACACAAGCCCAAGTTAATAACTAAATTTCTTTAAACTAAAAGGACGGCACCAGTTTAATATAGCTACTCATATGATTATTATTTAATATCCCTATCCTATTTAATATGCGCTTGTCATTGGGTCAATTACCGTTTACGTTACAACTACAGAATTTCTGTTAAATATCATCCATCTTATAAAATATTATATTTAACTCAATTGATTAGAGAAGATTAATTAGATAACTAATATCCTTCCTGCTAGTGAGGAGACTCATGTCAAACAGAAGGAGTGACTGATTAAAAATAAATAGACATTCACTAAAATGAATTATCTCGCTAGAATATACCTTTTAAAGAATCGTTCTTTTTAAACAGTCGTTCGAAATCAATAAAACTGCCATTAAACAGCAGTTAGCTTCCTAACGTCTTTTAGGAAAACATTAACGAGATTTACTATTTAATGGAAACTGTTACTTCTGGAAGTTTTTTTTTATAGAAGAGGGGGCAAACGAGCATGCGGCTCACCTGATGGTAAGTGACTACCGCCGCCCATGAACAACCGCAACACCAGGGGAATTGCAGATGCGTTGCCGGCCTTTTAAAAAGGAGTAGGCTCTTTTCTTGAAGGTCCCTAAGTCGTATCGGTCCGGAAAAATCGCTGGTGGTAAACTATTCCACAAGGAAGTTGTGCGAGGAAGAAAACATCTTCTACATCGCACAGTGGTGGACTGCCATTCATCCAGATGGTGTGGATGGTATCGGGAGTTCTGCCGCGATGTTCGTTTGTGAAATTTGGCGGCTGGGATTAATCCGAACAATTCCTCAGAGCACTCCCCGTGGTAAATGCGAAAGAAAATGCAAAGAGATGCAACATGTCTTCGCAGCGCCAATGAGTCGAGCCAATCGGAAAGGGCTCGGTCGTCGACGATTAGAGCCGCTCTGCGCTGGATGCGGTCAAGTTAATAGTTTTTATACATATTTATTTTTTATTATATCTTATACAGCGTGACTTGATAGTTCACCGACTGAGTGCACGTCGTAATATTAATTAAGACCAGTTAACAACCAGTAATATGAACTTTGCTTGCCTCTTTGATCTTGTGGTCGTAAACGCGGATGATGAGATCCTGCGTGTGAATCCGGGATCAGAGCAAATCAGTTATTGGACTTTTCTGTCAAAAATCTCAGTGTTTCACCACTTTGCATCGGAAAGCATATAAAGGCGTTTTTTACTGCCTGATCTCTATCTGGTCGTATCGGATTGGCGTCCCACTGGACTACGAGAGTGGGGGTGCACTTGTGTTATAGCGTATAAACTCGTGCACTATAATCCTGTTCTACGCAGATGGGTAGTCTCCGTTAAAACTGCCCACCGTGATCTAAATTTGTCTGAAGAACTTATGAAGTCAGCTTGCTGATGTAAATGACACCCAAAGCCATGTCCTGCATTTTTTGATTATGAAAATCCGGCGTATATCGACTGTATGTGTAATATAAGGGTGTATCAACATACGCCAACGAAAACGTGACGGCAAAGACGGGTGCGGTCACGTTTGGTGATTTGTTAAGTTTTATAATCACTAGATTGTAAAAAAAAGAAAAGAAAGTTGTAGTGTTTTATGATCATAAAAGGCCAAGACGGGATGTTTTCACTAAACGGTGCTAATCCGTTTTTTGTGCACAAGCTGTCTTGTCAGCAGAGACCGTGATAGTTATGAGGGTAGAAAGTAGAACTTAATACGAAGATGTAAAAGTAGGATTCTAATTCATCGAATAATTGGGCATTTGAGGAGTATAAAGTATAGCGCAGGCAACAAGCTCGATCATTCATTCTACGTGTCGGTGAGTTTTAAATGAAAAAAATATTGCCCACTGTTGAGTGACTGTTAGTTCTCATACTTCATCTTATTTTGTGTTTTCTGGTATTTACTTGTAACTGCTTACTGTGTTACATGAATATTTTATTTAACAGGATAAGAGTGACAAACGAGTACGCAGCCCACCTGATGGTAATTGGTTACTGTGGACCATAGATATCTATATCAACCCTCGATTACGTATCAAAATGCAGATGCGTTGTCACCCGTGAGGACTAAGATGGAATGCCTCGTTTCCAGTAAAAAGGGTCTCCGGCTTACTACACTCTCCATAAAAAACATAGTAGCGTTAAGTTGCTATTTTAGGCTGGTATTCTGTGAGAGCATGGTCCGTCCCTGGTCGAGTCGACCCATTCGTGCTACAACTATACTACTAAGATATTAGCTGCAGCATGGCTCTAAGACGTAAAAAACGGCAATTTTATAACGTAGACTCGTTACTTCTTTTATTTAAACGATTTTGAGTAGAAATATCATAACACACAGAACACCACTGGTTATACACTATTGTTTTACGGCAGAAATAGAAAAACTGCTGCTACTACCCGAAAAGATTCCCATCCAGAAAAGGAGCCCTAGGAAGGCGAGTTAAGTTTACCGCTTGCGTCGCGAATTACACGGCGTATTTGTCACCCGACATCCGCATTGATTTACAACAGCTGTGCACCACGTGTGATGAATCGCTGGAAAAAATATGCTCGTCTAGTTACGTTTTATATATTTATAAGGCTTGTTTATTTAGAATAAACAGATGGGATAGCACAAGAGCACATTTTGTATCAATATTTTGTTATTTTGCCCGATCTATTATAGGAACATATAAGTGGCGTTTAGTCCTTATAAACGAATCCCTGTGTTTTCTCGCTTGATGGGCTACAGCACATATATTTCTACCAAACAATCTATATCTTCTACCGTCAGTTCCTTTACTTTTTTCTTATAATTTAATTATAAGGACAAGATATAACTATAGTTATCTTTATGTTGTTTAAAAAAATTATTCAGTTTAGGTGGGCCAACGTCAACGTCAGGGGATTTCATCAAAATTCACTGGTGTAATCAGTTTCAATAGTCTCTCTTGGTTGTCTAGCTCTGACGTTCGGGATCGTTGATCTGTTAAAAATCTATTCTTCAAATGTCTTGCCGCCTATATTCTCTAACGGACTTGTATAATATGCTTACTGCGGCTTTGTATACATTTATGTTTTCATGTTTCTTTGTGATCTACATTGCTTGATGAGCTGTGAATTACAAAAGTTCGTTTTGAACTCCAGTGTAGTGATCTAATAAAATTATCACTTCATTAATAAATTTTCAATATCAGAGGTCAATCTGCCAAAATATATGAATGAAACTCTATGGCCAGAAGGTGTCATATTTCGACGTTTTGTGAGTTTCAAACACAGGAATAAGAACGGTGCGCACCCTATTGGCGACGACGGCATAGTCAAACCAAATGATGGATAGTGGCCCCTATCGATTTGCTACATTTAACTGTAAGAATGTGAAACGCTCCATTAATGACTTCAGAGACTTATGCCACACGTGTGACGTGATATGTCTTCAGGAAACTTGGATTCTGAATCATGATATACCATTTATTGAACCATCGATAGCGGTTTTGGTTATGTGGCGACATCAGCGCGGGCGCCCTTATGGCGGCGTCGCGTTTTTATAGCGATATAGCGCGTTCCAGCAGCTGACAATATTAAATTGTGAAAATTCACGTATTTGTGCAATTAAAATTATAACAAATGATAAACCAGTAATTGTAATGAGTGTTTACCTGCCGACGAATTCTGTCGACAATTTACAGGAATTTACAGACTGTTTGATTTGACAGCGCTATTATTGACGAATATGAAATTGAATCAGTGTTTATTTTAGGCGACTTCAATGCGGACCCGGGAGAGTTGCTTTACAGTGAACTTGTTAGTATTTGTAATGACCAGTTATGGTCATGTATAGATGTAGATATGCTAGGGCTGGACTCTGGTACTTTTACTTTTATTAGTGACGTCCACGGGACCAGCAGTGGGCTGGATCACTGTATCACAACTCTCGCGGCGAGGCAGGCTGTCGTCGGTGTAGATGTTAAGTATGACACTCTTTGGTCAGACCATTTCCCACTTATAATTAAGTTAATTTAAATTTAATAAACCCTCAGATCTCTGCGAGCATAATCATTGTTAACAAAGACGTAGTATGGGGTGTAAAGAGTGCGGAACAAATCACAGTTTATGCTAAAGAGTGTCATAATATGTTAAAATTGGTAGACTTTCCTTCGGAGCGTGCAAACTTTGCTGACCGACTTTGTAATGGCCGTGGCCACAGGCGTGTTCTGGATAAGCTGTACTCTGACATTGTGACCGCTCTCCAACGCGCGGCGACTTTGACGAGTCGGGGAGGCGCGAGGAGGGACGGGGGTGACCCGCGCATAGCTGGGTAGAACAAACATGTCAGTGACGCTCACAGAGAGGCCAGATCTAAATTCAATGACTGGGTATTGTGTGGTAGACCCAGGTCAGGTTTTCTTTACAAAGAAATGTGTAATAGCAGAAGAGTGTTCAAGTCCCGATTAAAATGGTGCCAAAATCATCAAGACCAAATAAAGATGGACACACTTGCTGTGAAACATAGCAAAGGAGATTTTCGCAGCTTCTGGAAGTCCACCATTAAAATAAATGTACGGCCTGACCTTCCTGTGTGCGTCAATGGCATAAACAATCCCAAGAAGATTGCAAATCTTTTCAAGAGCCATTTTTCTGTAAAGTCTCTGTTGGATTCGGTAGTGGAAGTGTTCAGCACTGACATGGACACACAAATAGTGGTGACTAGTTTCCTGGCAAAAAACGTAACAAAAGCTATAGGAGATATGTCAGGAGGCAAGTCCCCGGGACATGACGGACTTAGTTTTAAGCACTTGCAACATGCTGGACCTCACCTAGCAAGGGTCTTGACTTTGTTCTACTCTCTGTGTGTGGGCCATTCCTACCTGCCCGTGGATTTTATGAAAACCGTGGTGGTACCTATAGTGAAGAACAAGACGATGACTTGACTGACAAGTGTAACTATCGGCCTATTTCTCTTACCACCGTAATTGTAATAGTTTTTTGGGGTTTGCTCAACACACAGTTGAATAAACATGTCATGCTCCACGATAACCAGTTCGAATTTCGTCCTCGCTTATCTACTGAAAGCGCCATATTGTGTCTAAAGCAAACCGTCAAATACTACACTGATCGCAGGACGCCCGTGTACGCGTGCTGCCTCGACCTATCCAAGTTCTTTGACCTGTGGCATATAACTTGCTGTGGGACAAGCTGCAAAGCATAGGCTTGCCACAAGAACTTATCAGCATGTTCAAGTACTGGTACGCAAACCAGACCAATAGTGTCAGGTGGGCGGGGGTAATGTTGGATCCGTATCGGCTTGAGTGTGGTGTTAGGCAGGATGGCTTAACATCTTAACTTAATCCTATTTAATCTATATAAAGGAAAGGGTTAAACAATTTCAATATCTGGGGCATTTACTCACCGTCAACCTAAGGGATCACGCTGATATGGATCGGGAACGGAGGACGCTGTCTGTCAGAGCTAACATGATCGCTCGTAGGTTTGCGCGGTGTTCAAGGGAGGTTAAGGCTACGCTCTTTCGAGCGTTCTATACATCGCTCTACTCGAGCAGCTTATGGGCTAATTTACAGTAGGAAGAGTTAAAGCGTACTCCGCGTCCAATACAAAAAATGCGTTTAGGGCGGTGATGGGCTGCCTCGATTTTGTAGTGCCTCTAGTATGTTCGCGGATGCGCGAGCAGATTGCTTCAATGCCACCATGCGCAAGCGGGCTGCGTCCCTGGTGCGCAGAGTGCGCGCCAGCTCCAACACTGTCCTGGCGATGATCTCAGGAAGGTTAGACTGTTATATTATCCGGCATTGCTGCGACAGACATGTCGCAGAACAGTTGCCTCTGAGAAAGTTTTGATTGATCTCGTCTCCTGACTAATAAAAATGTGTTTTCTGTTATTTATGTATTAACTTTAATTTTATTTTATTTCATTAGATTATTTTATATACTGACATTACTGATTATTGAAATTGACTTGATTTATTATTTTAAAATTGTTATTTTGTTGACATTGATTTATGTATTGTATTGCCAAAATTTTGTAGATTGATTTTAAATTCATTTATTGCAGCACAGTTGCCTCAGCGAAAGTTTGAGTTATTGATCTTGTCTCCTCACTGATAAATGTGTGTAATTCTGTTATTTATTTATTAATTTTAATTTTATTTTATTTTATCTCGTTATATTATTTATATACTGACATTACTGCTATTTACATTGACTGGATTTATTATTTTAAAATTGTTATTTTGTATTAAAACTGATTTATTTATTGCAAAAATTTTGGAGACTGATTTTAAATTCATTGATTTAACGGATATGGGTGTAATTTACCTGAATAAAGATGATGATTATTATTATTATTATTACATACATAATACATACATAAACACTCACGCCTGTTACCCAGAGGGGTAGGCAGAGACTATGGACTTCCATTTGGCACGATCCTGAAAGACCTCTCTCGCTTCCTCCACATCCATATACCTACGCATACAAGCTCGTCGTTAAAGGTACTCTTGATTTGGCCCATTTTAAATATATCGCCAATTTGGTCGATAAACTTTCGCCTAGGGCGACCCTTCCCGACTCTGCCATTCACCTCTGCAACATAAATTTGCTTTGTCACTCTTTCCTCATTCTTTCTTTCTACATGACCATTATTATTATTATTACTTGTTTTACCAGCTTGTGTATCGTGTATAAATTTTAAAAGAAACAAATATACTATCTTGTTCCGCTTAAAAATACAATACATGCGTGAGTGTCGTGGAACTATTATTGATTTAACTTACTTACTATCGTCACTCACAATCCTGACGGGGTAGCCAGAGAGAACAGATCGCCAAGTGTCACGATCCTTACATACTTCTTTCGCTTCTTTCAGATTCATTATCTTCTTCATACATGCACGTCTAGGTATTCGAGTACTCTTGACTCTCCCTCTTCGAGCAGTTTGCTCACATGGTCTTCGAAAGTTAGTCTCGGTCTACCTCGACACCTTTTAATATTAATTTTCGCACTATATATTTTCTTCACCATCGGCTTCACTCATTCTCTCACGTGCCCAAACCATCGAAGCACGCCCTATCAATTTTTGTGATAAGGTCATCTTTCAAACCTGCCATATTGCGAATCTCTTCGTTTCGCTTCCGTCGGCCATGGTAACACCGCACAATTTTACGAAGAGATCGCATCTCCACTGCATTCAACTTGCTTTTATTCTTCTTCTGGCATACCCAGGTTTCGCTGCCATATAACAAAGTCGGTACCAACACTGCGTTATGTATTGCAAGGTGTGCACTCTTCACTACGCCTTGCCTTTTGACTAACGCAGTCAGGGCACCATTGACTTGTTCCGGCAGCGACACGCCTGTCCACATCTAAATCACATCTTCCATCCCGGCTAAAAGCACTCCCCAAGTATACAATTTCATTTACTTGTTCTAGACATTCCTGATTTACCCATATCTCACACTTTGTTCTCTCTTCGTCCCTTTCAAATACCAGAACCTTAGTTATTATAGCATTCAGCGGAGACCTTTAATTTCACATTCCTCTTCATACACGTGACTAATGCCTGCAGTTCTGCCTCTGATGGTGCAATAAGCACTGCATCATCAGCATACAGCAGACAATTTACTTTAATGTCACCCAATTTCACACCCAAACAGCTATCCTTCAGCTTCTGTATACACGCTGTCGAGATACAGTATGAACAGCCAGGAAGACATGACACAACCCTGTTTTACGCCCGTTTGGACGCTAAACATGGGTGACAGGTCTTGCCCTACCCGCACACAGGATTTACAGTCACAGTAAAGTGACTGCACAGCCCTTAGCAATCGACCATCCACACCATACCCGGCAACAGTTCCCACATTTTCTTCCTTACAACCTTATCAAATGCTTTCTCAAGATCCACAAAAGCACAGAAAATCCTCTGGTTAGCAGCCAGAAGCTTTTCCGTGATCATGCGGAGAGAAAACATTTGATCCGTGCATCCTCTTTCAGGTCTAAATCCGCATGTGCCTCCCATAGAAATCTTTCCGATTTCTCTTGCATCCTACGTGTCAAAACCTTCGAGTAAACTTTACTTGCTAAACTGGTCAAGCTGATCGCCCGATAGCACCGCAGTCAAAATGTGAACCTTTACCTTTATACGCACAATGACTGCGGATCGCCAATCATCCGGGACATCCCCCGTCCGCCAGCACAAATTGCACAGCAGATGAAAGCTGTCCCAGACGCGAGCCCACCATACTTGACCATTTCAGCAGTAACTCTGTCTAGTCCCGCAGCCTTACCACATTTCAAACTTCGAATCGCACGTTCAATCTCTTTCATACTGATGACCTCAGTGTCATCGAGGTCCGGGTCTGGCGTACCAGCCTCGGCGTCATCCCCGGATCCTTCACTAAGATCATCACACGCATACATTTCTCTATAAAATTCGCTCCATCGCTGCATGAGGTCCGATTTTTCTGAGAGGACGTCATTAGTTCTCGAAAGCACTTTGTTCATTTTTAAGGCCATCGCACCACTTCGGGCCCTTCCAACCTCTTCCAGAAGAGTTTGGAGTTCTCCTTAAAGTTGTGCGACAACTTTTCGTCCGCTTCCATTCTACACCTTTCACGCACTCCTCAATGCTTCTGTCGTGAACTTTTGCAGGTTATATCTTTCTTTCATCTTCTCTCTCATATCCTTATCATTACTAGAGGCCAAGTAGTCTAACCATGCTTTCTTCTTGTTCTTTACAGCTTCTTTCACTTCATCATTCCACCATGCATCTGTTCTTTTACTACTGCATCTTTTAATCGTTCCACACACTTCTTCCGCTGCACTTACCATTCCATCCTAAGATTCTGCATGTTCTTTCCACACATTCATTTCTGCCATCGATGGTGTCAAGCTTTTCGGCTACCCTCGCATGATATTTGTCCCTAGTATCCGCTTCCTGAAGCTTCCAGCTTCGGATGCGACAGACCGACTGTGGTTCTGTTACTGCCGTCCGGTAGCGCCAACCCGCGAACAGACCCCTAAATCTAGTAATCAGCTAGAGATCCGTTCCCAGGTCAGCACCCCTGAACACTCGCGTATCCATCACCTGTTTTCGCAGTCGGTCATCCACCAGGAACAAATCGATCATACTCTCTCTCATTCTTTCTTCTAGTATACATATGGATTTTCTTGTGATTAAACATAGTGTTTGTCACAAGAAGACCCTTTTCCTTGCATACCGCCAGTATAAGCTTGCCAGCATCATTAACCCTTTTATCGCCAAACTTCCAAGCACCGACTCGTACCCTGGTCGAGCGGTACCAACCCATCCATTCAAATCACCACATACAACAATTCTTTCGTTTCCCCTAGCCAAATCTAGAACTTCTCTTACATTCTCCCAAAACTCCTCCAGCTCAGCCTGGACGACGAAGGTACCGGCGCATAAACATCCAAAAGGAATAACTTCGCAGTCCCAATTTAAAGCGAACCAGAGAAGTCTTGAGTTCACAACTTTATATTCAGTCATAACATCGACTAACCGAGACGACAGCAGCACCCCCACTCCCTGGCGGGCGCTCTCGCTCTCGGGACTCCGGACCATAGAGCTACGCCCCGCCAGGAGCTCTTCAGTACCACTGCCCTTCCGTTGGTCTCCGACATACACACGACATCTAATTCTCTTTCTTTCATTATTTCGATCAACTCATTCGTCTTATCTCTCATGCTTCCTCTAACATTCCACATGCCAACTCTGCACTCTGTCCTCCACCTTCCGCCGTATCGGCTGTGCGTGACGGGTGACGGTCCCCATCGCCGCTTTGCGCGCTGCATTCCACACCAACGGGGACGAGCTGGTGTGCGTCGCCTTGGGGGGACGCCCTAACCCTCGTTGGCATGGGTGCGCAGCTAAGTAGAATTGCAGCCCTGAAAAGGCTGGCAGGGGTCGCGACGAGCACGCGTCTACAGTATTATTGACTAATCCTATTATATTATTGATTATAAATACAAATAAATATATTACTAGCGTCTATAAAAATGAATCGCTGCATGTGTTGCTAAGCGCAAATCTCGGGAGCAGCTGCACCTATTTCGCTATTTTTTTATAACATCCTTGAAGTACGAAGATGGTTCTTACGGAGAGAAAAATTTAAAAAGTTGCCTGAAAAAGTCTAAAAATAACACTTTCTTTATTCCCATACAAAGATTCGTAATCGTAATACTAATCTAAAGTCAATTTGAACTTTAATACCATACCATAAAGTTTAAGTGCTAGTGTAGGGGTTCCGGGAAGGCAAGAAAATTGAGTGACGTTAGTATCGTATAAATATTAATGTCAATATTTGTCAATATTATTTACACTGGCAGATATCTGAAGTTATAAGGAGTAACTTGGGCTGCTTTTATTTAGGGTTCTGCGAAAAAAATAACTCCACGCGGGCAAATTCGCGGGGAATAGCTAGTTTAAAATAAAATACACTTTGACACAATGGCTAATGACGAAAAATCATACACTTTTTGTCGCCTAGCCCCCATCCGCCAAACCCGTACCCCGTACCCGTTCCAATAAAGATCATAAAATGTTTAGGCATAGGATGAACAGCAACAATCCACACAATTACTCGGTAATTTCCACACTCAGAGATTGCTAATCAGTGACTATAGCCCCGTCGTACCTTAGATACTGCTCGCTGTGATCGATGAGGTTTTAAATTCTACAATTAAAAAAAAGGAAAAGTTCAAAGCCTTTATATGTCCCGCTACTAGGCATTAGCTTCCTCTCATTTACGACAGTTATGGAGTGCTAAATCTGACACGCTGCTTCTTTGCTTGTTAGAGAACGTCACATGTTTTCGAATATTTTTATTACTCAGACAAGTAGGTTTGCTCACGATGTTTGCCTTCATCCCTGAGTGCGTGATAAGTCCCCACTTAAAATGGATTAAATAAAATCGGGGGGTGGCTGTATTGTGGATATGACCATGTGTTTTTAAATACGTGTACGTAACAAATGATCTCAAAATGGCGATGCACTGCCCTCCGCGACGATCCTCACACAACAATTAACGGATTCTTTCAGCAATCGAGTGTGCATGTTCAGATATATGTCGCTGCAACACCAAACTGTATCCCTCGATTTTATTATCGACAGTTTTCTGAATTGCCTCCACCGTGAAAGCCAATTTAAAAGACGTATTCACGTCAAACATTTATTGGCGTGGATTGTGTTCCGGGCTGCTCGCATACTACGAAATTTACAGCGTGCGCTTAGCACCTGTGTTACCACAGCTTTTGTTAACTGTAAACAATTCAGTTTCAACCATTCATTTAATTTAAATATTCATATTGAAAGGATTCTGTAAGATTTATATCTGCACGCTGCGCAGGTTCACTCTGCATAAAATATTAGCAGGAGGCTGGTTGCGTCTGCACTTTGCCCGTTTAACTATTCATGATTCACGTCGCTTTAATCCAAACGAAGAACCAAAAAACTCATCCGTTTTGTGAGGAGTTAAATAGCCCTATGTACAAGTGTATTTGTGATTTTTTCTGATAAAATTTCAGCTACCTACTGTTAATAATATCGATTTTATTAATATTGCTGTCATAAATATAAACAAAAGGCTTAATTTAAATTTGAAGAAAACTTATATTATGTACATATTATGTGACAACAGAGTCTTTGAATACTTCTCCAACTGTCGCCGAGTCATTACTCAAACAGAATGTTAATAACTGTTTAAAGAATTTAGATTTGAAAAAGTATACCGCAAGATATTGTAAAATACTTCAAAACCATTGATGTAAGAAAACTGCAGATTTTTGGGGGATTTCCGTGACAGTTATTGCGTCCATAATAGATTTAACTGCACCTTATCTTGCTATTATTTTTAATACTTGTATCGATTCTGGTGTGTTTCCTGATTTAATGAATTGCAGTAAAGTAATACCTTTATTTAAATCTGGTAGACATTGGCATTGGACCCCGCTAATTTTAGACCTACTTCCGTACTACCAACTCTCAGTAAACTTTAAAAAAATAAAATTTTGGATCAATTGTTAATTTTTTTTAATACAAATAAATTACTTCATAAAAACCAATTTGGTTTTACAAGGGGTCGCTCGACGTCTGACGCCGGTGTTGAGCTTACGAGTGAAAATTTCGGGAATCAAGGAAGTGACACAACATTACTATTTAAAAATGTATTTATTGCTTTTCGAAGTATTCTCCGCGAAATTTGACACGTTTTTCCATACGATGGAACCAATAATTTAAGCAACCATTCCATTCGAAAGTTGGGGTCTTCAAAATGGCCGTTTTGTAGGCGTCCACAGCTTCTTCAGGTGATGAAAATTTCTGTCCACGCAATTTATTCTTTATTTTAGGGAAAGTATAGAAATCATTAGGGCTTAGGTCGGGGCTGTACGGCGGATGGTCTAATAATTCTATGTTTTCTTGCTCTAAAAACTCTTTTGTTCTGTGTGCGGTGTGAGAATTCGCATTGTCGTGACAGAGGATGATACGGCGGTTACAGTTCTCTTTACGAAGTTCAGACATGACCAGTGGCAAACAAATGCTAGCATACCATCCTGCATTAACCGTTCTTTGTCCCTCAAGAGGAATAGTCGTAACATGGCCGGTTTTGGAGACAAACGTGGTCACCATGTTTTTTGCAACACTCCGTAAACGAACAATCTTTGTTGGCGTTAACTCATTTTCGAACATCCAAACTCGTGACTGGTTTTTTGTTTCGGGTTAGTACGCATATATCCAAGATTCGTCACCTGATACGATGTTGTATACAGCATTTGAGGATCCTGCATGGAATGTTTCGACAGTTCTGACGCACGAAGTAGCGCAAGCCGCTTTTTGCTCTTCACAGAGCGAATGCGGTATCCATCGGGAAAACAACTTTTTTAAACCTAATTGTTCACGCAAGATTATTTGTATTTCACTCATGCCAACGTCTAAAGTTGCCTGAAATTCGCGATATGTCACATGTCGATCTTCCTCAATCAGCTTACGCATAGCATCAACGTTTTCTTGGGTGACTACAGTTTTTGGACGACCTTGACGGGGTTCATCACTGAGCTTGACACATCCACGTTGAAATTCAGCAAACCAGCGATAAATTGTGGTTTTGGATGGGGCTTCTTCACTAAATGCAGAAATCATCCGGTCAACACACTGTTTTTGTGTTAAACCACTTCGAAAGTCATAATAAATCATCGCTCTTGAATTTTCTCGAGTCAATTTCATGTTTTCAACGACTAAACAAGTTTGACAAAACCTTGTGACAAGACCGAGAATTTTTTTTAAATAAATAAATGGTATTGGATTTTAAGAACCGAGGAGTTTTCAATTAAAAAGATTTTAATATGACAGGAACACTGGAAATATTCCATTCCCGATACTTTTAGTGCAGCCTATGTATGAAATCTATTTTTAATTCCTGGGAGAATTCACAAAATGCCTAAGGTATGTTCTGTGATCTTACCAAAACTTTCGATTGTGTTCATCATGAGACATTAATCAGGAAACTACAACATTACGGTGTAAAAAATTTTGCGCTTAGACTTATTACTTCATATTTAAGTAACAGAACTCAAAAGTCGTGATCAATGGTAAAGGTTCCTCCGGATCGGTAATATCAATGGGCGTTCCTCAGGGCTCGATTCTTGGCCCATTCCTGTTTTAATCTATATTAATGACTTACCTTATCTTGTAGGGGACAATCACGATATGGTATTATTTGCTGACTATACCTGTTTAATTTGGAAACTCAAACGGCAGTTAATTAATTATGACGATGTAAATAATGCCTTATCGAAATTAGTACATTGGTTTAACGCCAAGAGTATGCTCTTAAACGGAAATAAGACAAAGTGTATTAAATTTACAATACCTAATGTAAAACATTCCAATACCAATGTGCTACTAAATGGGGAGGAGTTGAGTCCTGTGGATACCACTATTTTTCTCGGTATTACTATTGACGCGAAACTTCAATGGGGCCCCCATATATCTAAATTAGCAAGCAGACTTAGTTCTGCAGCATATGCTGTAAGAAATATTAGAAGTCTCACAGATGTTGAGACAGCTAGATTAGTGTATTTTAGTTACTTTCATAGCGTAATATCTAATGGAATTTTGCTATGGGGTAATGCGACTGATATTGAAGCTATATTTGTTTTGCAAAAGAGAGCCGTTCGGGCGATTTATAACCTAAATTGTAAAGAGTTCCTCAGACAAAAATTTAAAGAAATAAACATATTAACTTTGGCATCGCAATATATTTATGAAAATATATTTTCCCATCTAATATTGACTATGTGATACTTAAGTTTTATTCTAAGCAACACAACGAATATCACGCTGTTGGCGGTGTTTACATACCACCAAATCAACCCTTAACTGCTTATCAATTATTTTTCAACGCTCTCCAAAATGAGCTTATGTGTAACGAAAATACAAAAAAATATATTTTCGGGGACTTTAATCTACCCCACATTGAGTGGCTGCAGTATGACGGGAATACATGTACTACAAATACACATTACTGCAAAAATCCAATGACTTTGCTCGTTTCAAATTTTTTATCAATTGTAGGTTTTTTTTATAGGTTAAGGTTGACAAACGAGCACACAGTCCACCTGATGGTAAGTCGTTGCTGCGGCCCATAGACATCTACATCTATCCTCGTTTGCGAATCAAAATGCAGATGCGTTGTCACCCGTGAGGACTAAGATGGAATGCCTCATTTCCAGTAAAAAGGGCCTCCGGCCACCTGCACTCACCAAGCGAAACGCAGAGGTAAACCTCTACTTCACGCTGGTATTCTGTGGTTGCAAACAATTTAATTTAATTAAAAATATTAAGAATCGCATCTTAGATCTTTTCATTTCAAATAATGATACAAGTACTTGTAAGTCACCACTAAACTCTTTAGTTCCAATAGACGTCTTTTATCCACCACTTAACGCCGAGATACTTTTCAACATAGAATACATACAATTGGCGCGTAAAACTTTACCAAAATATCGATTCTCCGAAGGT
Source organism: Parnassius glacialis (assembly GCA_033319125.1). Classification (NCBI taxonomy): domain Eukaryota; kingdom Metazoa; phylum Arthropoda; class Insecta; order Lepidoptera; family Papilionidae; genus Parnassius; species Parnassius glacialis. The sequence continues at coordinate 56,093,955 of JAVANC010000017.1, forward strand.
GAATATGCAGATATTAATGACGATATTAAACGTGTAGACTGGGCAAGTATTTTAGAGGTGCCGTCCTTAGACACTGCCACCAACCACTTTTATGAAGAGATATATAAAATAATTAGGGAACACGTACCTTTACGTCCAATCAAATCTAAAAAGTTTTCAATATGGTTTACACGCCCACAAATACACATATTTAAAAACATAGAAAAATCATGGATAAAGTGCAAAAAAAATTCTAATCAAGTAGATTATGAGGAATACTCGGTACTTCGAAAAGATTTAAACAACTTTCCGCGCAGTGCTTTAATTCTTTTAAAATTTTAATTTAAGTAAAATTGAAACAAGTTTGCAGAAAGACATCAAAGTATTTTGGTCTTTTGTAAACAATAAAAAAAATGTGGTATTCCCAAAGTAATGTCTCACGATGGAAATGAAACCGATAATCCTGAGGACATATGTGAATTTATTTCTAACTATTTTACTTCAGTTTATTAACAGCTCATTGATGACGTACGACATAGATTCACTTCCTTGCTCATCAAACACTAACTTTATTATGTCAGATATATCATTTTCAAAAAACACAATAGAACAATGTCTAAAAAACTTAGATATAACTAAAAGTTCAGGACCAGACGGTATCTCACCTTTTTTCCTCAAACATACTGCTAGCTCAATAAGCGTACCTCTGTTCTATTTATATAACCGCAGTTTACGTATAGATTTAGTGCCCACAGTCTGGATCTCTGTGAATATAACCCCAGTGTTTAAAAACGGTTCTAAAACTGATGTGACTAATTATAGACCTATTTCATTACTTTCTGCCTTATCAAAAGTCCTTGAACGCTTAGTACATAATTCAATTTATCCGAGTTTACACAACTTACTAATTCCAGAACAACATGGTTTCGTAAAACACCGATCGACCATCAGTAATCTTATTTTATATACAAACTTTCTGTTTGACTTTTGTAAAGCATTTGATAAGGTGGATCATTCCATCCTTCTTCAAAAACTTGCGTTCAATGGTATACGTGGAATCTTATTGCGGTGGTTTTCTTCGCACATTATTAATAGGACCCAAAAAGTTGTGGTTAATGGATTCTTCTCTAAGGAAAAATTAGTATCCTCAGCTGTACCACACGGATCTATACTAGGTCCGATGCTCTTCACATTGTATATAAATGATATTCAGTCTTGTTTTATAAATAGTAATTTTTTATTATATGCAGATGACCTGAAAGTTTATCGAAGTGTAAAGTCTCTTAATGTTTGCGAGAAGCTACAAAAAGATCTTGACCGGTTATCTAACTACTGTCTTATCAATAAATTGCAGTTAAGCATCCCTAAATGTAAATCTATTTCTTTCACCAAAAACGTAAAAACCTACAATTACGTATATTCCCTTCTTAACATTCCCTTAGAAAAAGTATCATTAATAAAAGATTTAGGCATCCTTTACGATTAAAATCTAACCTTTAATGCTCATATCAGCCATGTAACAAATAAAGCGTATCAAATGTACGGAATTGTTGCACGAACGTGTAATGTTTTTTAAAAATCCCCATCTTATTTACTACTTTTCAAATCACTTATCAGACCACAATTTGAATATGCAACGCAAGTATGGAACCCCTATTATAATAAATACGGTGAACTTTTAGAATCATTACAAGCAAAGTTTCTTCGTTTTATAAATTATAAATGTTACCCACGCTAAATCATCGTATCGCAACTTATTAAAAAAGTTTTCAATTCATACTTTAAAAGCAAGAAGAATTTACTTTGATCTAATACTATTATTCAAAATAATTCGAAATGATTTAGATTGTAGTGAACTACTTAACAAAATATATATCCGTGTCCCTAGTCGTTCTCAACGCATTAGAGACGTGTATACACATACATTTTTTGCGCCTAAACTATGTAAAACCAATGCAGGTGAACGCGCCCCAATAAGACGTATTATGAAAGTATATAACATGCTTTTTTCAAATATTGATCTATTCAGTTCATCACAGTTACAATTTCGCAAGAACATTCTAAGAAAGTTGGTAGACGTTCAATAGTATCTGAAAATATTTTGCAAGATAAATTTGTACTGTTAGCAATTTTTTTTTCATTTTGTATCATTTTGATTTTATGTAACTGAGTACTGTCAATTTTATTTTATTTTCCCTTTTTCACTTATACTCTGTTTATTGTGCATTTATTATTTACTGTTACCAATTTAATATTACTTTGTGGATAACGGTGCTGGTTACATAATGACTAATATTATTTATAAAATGTTATTTGGTTTAAGCATTATTATGTAATTGTTTGTTGTCCTGAATAAACTAAAAAAAATTTAATGTATGTACATAAAAACATAAATAGCTTTTATAATAATTAGGATGTGCATACTTTAAACACTAAGAACAAACATAAGCTTGTAATACCAGTTACTAGACTCCACAGAATCCGTAATTCATTTATGAAGCAATGTATACGCTTTTACAACAAAATCCCAGAACATATTCAAAGTTTGTCAATAAACAAGTTTAAAAGTTTTATTAAAGAAAAACTGTACAAAAAGGGTTATATCATATTAAGGAATACATGAATAAAAATAACTCCTGGGAATAAGGTGATTGCCACCATGCTGGATCTATTAAAAATCATTAAAAATTGTATAAATTAAATTACATATTGTTAAGTGAAATATGTTTGAAAAAAAAGTCCCGCTGGGTTTCTTGCTGGTTCTTCCCAGGACAGAGGTATTTTCCGAACCAGTGGTAAATAAAAAATGACTTTCAATAAAAATTATGTAATAATCAATATTGAATAAAACATTATTCTATTCTATTCTATTCTGTAAATCAACTCAATCAAGATTTTTCATAAAAAAAAATTGTAGGATTGATGTGTCTCATTATGTTATAAGTATATTACATTACCTCGCATGCATGAAAATATTAGGTATATTGAGAGATATCTCTTTGCCTTCTGCTAGTGGTCTAAGTGTACATATAGCACTTTTTATCTGCTGTGCAATTGCCAGATTTACTTTGTTGATAAGTTGTCGAGATAGTCACTATATTTAGGAGAACATACGTTTGTAGTAAAAATGTTAATAATATTCTTTATCTCTTTGTAAAATCGGCTTTGGAAAAAAAATACGCAGCTGATCTGAAGAAGTTACTCAGAGCATAAAAATCTGAATTGTTAATTTTCATCACACGCCACAAATAATCACCCAAATAATTAAATGAAGATAGCAGCTTCATACTGCTGTGTTTTATATGGTGAATGTAGAGATCCGGAAACGGAAAATCTTTTTACTGGATACGAGGCATTCCATCTTACTCCTCAGGGGTGACAATGCATCTGCATAATGATTCTTAACCGAGAAATAATATAGATGTGTGTGGGCCACTTGCTATCAGATGGACTGTGTGCTCATTTGGGTGACAAACTTATTCTATAAAAATAAAAAGAGCTTTGCGTCCTAATCGTAATTGTTTTTTTTTAATAAGAATTAGATTTAATAACTAGATGTCTAATCTGCCTGATAAACGTGCAACTATGGGAAATATCCTACTGATGAGGCAATTTGTGGGGAGACCTATGTTCAGCAGTGGACTTTGATACACTCTAAAGAAAGAAAAAGCAATAGTTCTACGTTTCGAAATAAAGAGAGGTAAACAAAAATTTATCACTTGTTATAAATTAATTATTTCTAGATTGGTTTCATAAAGGGCACGGATTATCATATATATGCAAATGAGTCAAACAAATTGTAAAATATTAATGCATAAAAACATTATTTTCTCTTACCCACGCCCCAGGGCTATCACATGCAATAGCTTTCTTAATATTTTGACAACGTGGTTCACTTTTAGGTTCGTCCGAAAATGGTTGTTCCTTGCAATCCAAATTTATTTCGCCAATGAATCGTTCAATTATAGGGTGCAAAAGACAAGCCACCCAATTTTCTATAAGTATTCGTGTTTTGTTTGATGAATTAAATCTCTGATGTGTGCCAATCAGAGACGCAGCAGTGCGGACCGCAAACTCGGAAATTCGTGGGTTCAAATGCGCCATTCAACTACTGTCGTGAACCACCCTTAGCATAAGTATTTTAAGTTCATTCGGAATACTACGACTACGTTATGCAACGGGAATATTAGTAAAGTTAATAGTGGTACTTGTTTACTTTAAAAATAGTAAAAGGGATGTTCAAGAATAGAATTTTGGACTACAATGATATGAATTTAGATGGTAATTTCTATTGTTAGTTTAGTTAGGTTGGGTAAAAAACTATTGGATATTATTTTAATTTCGCTAAATATAATGTGCCAATTTCATTGTTTGTTGCGTTTTCTATGAAATATATTACACTTACAATTATTTTAACTATACTTTTAGATCCTCTACACCAATCTCTATTGAATTGGACCAAATTACCGTACGTATTACACAGAAGGATTTGGGAATATCTTGTCTAAAATGTGTTAATTGCAGTGCGTTTGGTTTGGTCTATCCACGCCGACATTACTGATGTTGTTATTTCAGCTGCTGATTTATTACGTACTCAAATGTTAAAGGAAACAGCCTTAGAAAATCCGTATTTCTGAGAAATTAAAAATAAATTGAGGTCACGTAATTTCCATTGCATTAGGAAAGCATGGAAAAGACTTTTATCTGCCTTAAAATTTCCTAGAATTGAGAAAAAGCCTTTGCCCATACGTGTATAAATTGAATTATCATTTTATGCAATAGGATTTACCACATTCTCGGTGGTGAAGGAAAGCATCGTGAAACCTGCATGTGTAAAAAGGGCAAGGAATTAAGCGGCATTTCGAGAGAGCTAATGTCAATGCAGTATTATTACTTCATTTGAATTCATTTGTTAGAAGCGCGAGCAATAGCCTGTGTTCAGACATTCATGGCAGTTTCGCTAACGAGCACGTAGCGACGTTGTTAATGTGGGGCTCGCCGTAACATTGTTGAAGTCTCCGCGGGTACTCAAGTACCGCAACTACACTAAATTGGCATAATGTTTTACTTGGTTGTGAATGTGTAAGATAAAACAATTGCCCTATCAAAACCATAGTATTACTATGATATATACTTATTCTGTACTTACTATATGCACTTATTTCTATGATATAATATTATGCAACTGAAGCGGTTTTAACCTCCGTTGCGAGTGGAAGCCGGATTATCTATATCCTGTACGGTTTCCCCTTTCTTTACTCATTTGTTCGCGCCGTGTGTTGATCCTCTTATCCGTTTCGGCACCGTTAGTGGTTTGCGTTGATTTATCTATTGATTATTTGGCTACGTCACAGAAAGAACACGTAATTTAAAGATTTTTCGGGTCATCTAGTTGTGTTTATAATTTTAGTTGTACTTGAAATTAACAAGTTGTCTACGATTCTTAAGTTTGTATTAATAAACGTTTCTCGACGACTAAGTCAAGTGCGTAATCATTTGATATGCCCTTATTACGATATCAGCGTCCTTAAATCGTTGTTTACTATTAAACAAATAAAAATAGTATCTCAGTTACCAAGATCAGCTCATCAGGACGTAGTACTTAGGATAGTGTTCTGTGACTTAAGAGAAGAAAGAAGAGTGAAGAGAAGGTCTTGATGTAGTGAACGATTACGTAACATTGACAGACGTTAGAGAATTATCATCATATTTCACGGTATAAAGTTGTTTTCTACTTAAGATAAGCTTGCATTGTTAAAACTGTTGTGTATGTATTTTTAAATATTATTTAAATGTTTACTGCTAAACCTTATATGTATAAATAACAACGAATTAAAGCGACAGTGACACCAAACAACATATCTGCTTTTTTAAAACGTCGTGATTTTAAACTGTTTGATAGTTTATTTATAAGATCACGAAAAGGAAATTTACAGTAAAAAATCTTGACTCTCAAAACTCCATCTCTATTATTTATAATTTTAATTAAATGCTTAAAATAGGGCTCTGCTAGGCATCTACAACATGCGCGCGTCGCCGCTAAAGAAAGTACATCAGATAAAATATTTTGTAACGTTTAATGTTGTTCTAAAATTTTGAAATAATTCTGATATTATTTGTTTGTTGAAAAATATGTTATCTCGATTTTTTAAAAAGTTATACGATTGTCAACTAACCAATTTTTTTCTTACCTATGTTCTTATTAATAAACTGATAAAAGATTTAAATAATTGACCTTTGAATTTTTGGCTTCGTGGAGCCCTTCTGATGTATTATTAGGTCGGGAAAAAGCTTTTTTCGTATTTTATATACAAATTTAAGACATTTTTTAAAGTATACTTACATTTAATTGTGATATATTTGTGCCATTTTTTTCGATAACGTGTTGCCATCTTGTAAGTAGTGACATAACCCCGTTGCTCTAGACATCTTGGCATTGGTGATAAAAAAATATGACAAGTAGTTTTGACAGTCATCTCTTGATGTTAACCTGACACAACCCAAAGTATTCTGAAGAGACTGAAACAGGTGAAAACCTGAGGGTGCAAGGTCATGACTATATGATAGATGCATTAACACTTTCCAAGGAAGCTCCCTCAATTTTTGCTGAGTTGCCAAAGATGTGTGTGTTCTGGCGTTATCATGACGAAAGACCACTCATTTTCTGTTGATTATTTCAGTTCCTTTTTCTCAATTTATAATTTTTTGCTTAAATTAAATTATACAAAAATTAAAAAATTTTTTGTTGGTAGCAGAGATCCGAGTCGATGGTTTTAGCCGGCGGTTAAAGCTCATAATAAACTATGGCCTTTCACACCCACCACATACACACAGCATCACCCTATTGCGTATTAATCCGGGCTTCGCTACAGTCTGTGGAGCTTGATAACCCTTTGACCATGACCTTTTTTACACGTTCTTATCATAGGTGTTCCACTTTTTATCAGCAGTCATCAATCTTTTAAAAATGGTTCGTTTTCATTACGTTTCAATAGAGAATCGCAAATGAGTAAACGATTTATTAGGTTTCATTCAGTGAGATCGTGTTTTTTTTTTTTATAGACGGGGGGGCAAACGAGCAAGCGGCTCACCTGATTGTAAGTGACTACCGCGCTTTTAGAAAGGTGTAAGCTCTTTTCTTGAAGGTCCCTAAGTCGTGTCGATACGGAAAAATCGCCGATGGTAAACAATTCTACAGAGAAGTTGTACGAGAAAGAAAACTCGTAGTAAAATGCATTGTAGTAGACCGCCAAGCATCCAGATGGTGAGGATAGTATCGTGAATTTTAACGCGATGTGCGTTCGTGAAATTTGGCGGCTGCAATTAATCCGAACAATTCCTCAGAGCCCTTCTCGTGGTAAATTCGATAGCAAATTCAAAAGGATACAAAATCCCTACGCAGTGCCAGTGTATCGAGCCGATCAGAAAGAACTTGGTTATCGACGATTCAAATCGGTCTGCGCTGGATGCAGTCAAGTGGAAGGAACTGGCACTGGGGTACCCCGGCCCAGAGATGAGAACTATATTCCATGTGAGGCCGGATTTGCGCTTTGTAAAGTTGCAAGCGCTGTGCCGGCATAAAATACTGTATCACTGTGCTAAGCACACCAAGCTTTTTAGAGGCCAATTTGGCCTTCACTTCCCAGTGACCGCGAACTGCACAATATTCGATATTTCGACGCCGAGGATTCCGATTCTAGCTAAAACAGCAAGGGGAGTGCCTTGAAACTGAGGAGATACGACAAAGGGGTTCTTTTTAAAGGTAAACGTGCAACCTTGTTTCTTATGGGGATTGAACTGGACTAGATTTAGTCGCCCCCAATCCGAGACTTTGTTCAGCAAAGACTCGACTTAAGACACAAGTTTGTCCTGGTACTCGGCGACATTTCCCCGAGAAATATTGTAACGGTCGGTATATAAGGCATCACCAGTGCTTTCGTCTGCATAGCAATGAATAAACGGCTCCGTGGCGCAGTGGCTTAGCAATGAGTTACAGCACTGGGTGCCGCGGGTTCGAATTCCGCACGGAACAAGTATTTGTATGGCCTACAAATAATTGTTCCTGGTCTGGATCATTGTCCTTGTCGAATGTATGTATGTAAACTGCCCCCACAATATAGGAGAAAATCCTAGTGTGGAGGTAACGTTTATATTAAAAAAAAAGATAAAAAAGATACTAGTTTCCAACATATCACTGTATCACTGATATGCAGGAGAAACAGCGTTGGTGATAGCACGCAGCCTTGTGGAACTCCAGAGTTGATAGGCTTGAAATCAGAGCATGCACCGGCTACTACGACCTTGATGCTACGATCAGCAAGGAAATTTGTGATTCATTTGCACAATTTGTCGGGAAGCCCAAAGGAAGGAAGCTTCGAAAAAAGCGCTTTGTGCCAGAACCAATCGAAGGCCTTTGCTATATCCAAGCTAACGGCCAATGCCTCCCCCTTGGACTCTACTGCCTCTGCCCATCTGTGAGCCAGGTGGACCAGAAGATCACCAGCTGATCGACACCGGCGAAAACCGTACTGACAGTTACTAATCAGCTGCCGACCTTCAAGGTTTCTCACGATCTGGCAGTTTATAATGGATTTCATTATTTTTGAGAACAAGGAGGTAATAGCGATAGGCATGTTATTGGACAGGTCTGAGTCGCCTTTTTTAGGGATCGGGTGGACCAGAGCCTTCTTCCTTTAATTTGGGACTATGTCTTGGGAGAAAGAGTACCGGAAAACACGCGTTAAATCCGGTGCTAACTCCGGAGCACACGTCTTAATCACAATGGGAGGGACTCCATCAGGCCCACTCTTGACTCAGACTTGCTGACGTTAAGAGAGAATAGTGCTTTACGAACCAAGCGCTGTGTAAATCGAACTTCTGGCATGGAACACTCACACCGCGGGATGGTCAGTGGTGTGTTCCTCTCGTCATCTAGAATCGATTGGACGTAATGAGAGAGCTTAAATGATCGGCTTTCTTCTTTGTGGCCTGTGCCAGTGAGTCGTCCTTTCTGTGCAGAGATGGAAGAGATGGCTAACAGAAGTTCCCTTGGACAGCCTTGGCGAGAGACCAGAATGCACGGGTTCCTGGTGGAAGGCAAACTTGTTTCTCCCCAATTCTGCCAATGTGCTCTGAGCTTGTCCTTGGCAATGACGCTTTTGAAGGACCTGGAGGCGAAATTATACTTCTTCTTAAGTGCGCTGGTATTTACATCCCAAGACGTTGATGCGTCTGCCCAGGACCAGTAGCACTCCTGCTTATAACGTGATGCTATTTTACAGGCGTGACCTCAACGCATGGCTGGGATCTGCCTCTGATGGTCACCACAATGGATGGAATAAAAAGTTCTATACCCTGAAGTACCACATCAGCAACAGAATCGGCAACAACGCTTGGATCTTCCGGCGAGAAGCAAGGCCGGCTTCGCCATCTCTAGATAGTAATGGACAGCGTTAAGGTTGGAATGAAGTCCCTTGATGTTGCGAAAATCGACGGATAGCGTGACAGAGGTCGCCTTGGTCTAATATGGTAGGTCCGGAATACGCGTGGCAGCTTGAGCACCCACGCTCAGGAGTGGAGTAGTTTGGTCGTGGATGCTGAGCTAAAGATTCTCCAGGGGTGGGAATTGGGCCTCCGGCCACCTGCACTCACCAAGTGCAACGCTGAGGTAAATATATTAATAATAATAACAATAATAATAAAATATTTATTCATTGACCAAAAGAAATAAAATATATAAAAGTTAAACTAATACAAAAATGATATTTTTAGAAGGACAATGAAAGGGTTCTGACTCAGCATTTGTTGCAGATAATCTACAACGCTGTTATTCTGTCAGCACCGATATATCTACTTAGTGAGCTAAAGTATAACGTATAACGTTCTCTACTCTCTACTTCTCGCTCGTATTCTGTGGGGTCGTGGTATCCGGTTCGAGCCGGCCCATCCGTGCGACAGCAAAAGCTGCCGCGTGGCCCTATCACTGTTAGAAACGTGTGTTACCCAAATATCGAGCTCTTTTGTATAGCTATACTTTTTCAAATGGTTCTTAACTGTTCTGTGGTCAATACTTAATTTCTCGGCTACGTCGTTTCTACTAATATGCCGATCTTGCTCCTCGTTTTCAAAAATTCATCGACTTTATTCGTATGACGGCGACCAGAACGAGATGCATATTTGACGTCAAAATTTCCAACAAACTTTGTGGTACTCTTACTGATACTGCATTAGGTCCATAAACGTCACGTGGTCAAAACTTCAGAATGAGAAAAGAGATTTCTACGTTATATTTACTTGTTTTGGCGGATAGAAAACAATTAAAATTGGCTGGAAAGTGTTTTTTACTCTTTACTTTTCTTTTTCTTTATATCCTCAATTATGTAGTAATATTAAAACTTAATTATGTAATGATATTAAAACGATCCAGATATAATGAGTATAACCAAAGAGATTTTTCTTAAATTTTATACCAATAAATTATGACGATTTATTTTCCGATCTTTGTATTTCTAAGGTCGGAGAATAAGTCTTCGTATTTTATACTTAATAAGACCACGCGATAAAAGTTAGTAAAAGTATATTATTTTGTTTATTACAATTTTATATCTAAAGAAAAACAAAATATCCAAAAAATGTAAGTAGTTACATTTTTTTACTAATGTTTTGTTATCGCTGTTTTCACCTCTAACAATGGCAATAATTAACACTGGTTACAATTTTTTACGTAATTTGTTTATAAATAATTTATAAACAAATAGAGAAATTTAATATTTAAGAATGTCGTTTTGCCATTTTGTTGTCCTGAGAAAAATATGAGTCTGTTAAAAACATTCTTATATAATTTTTTTATTGATAAAAATCTTTTTTTATTTCGATTGTTTAAATAATTAGTTAAGAAATTATTTTATCCTTAAAATCATACAACACAATCAGACTAATATAAGACAATTAAAACTAAAAACTAATTTAACCATAACCTCAAATTATGATTGTGCCTCTATCATCGTAATAAAATATTATAAAATGTAAGCTTGACATATTCAGCCACGTTGTGTACTCAATTCCCTTGAAGTAATACGTCCCATGTTTTATTTACATTCAGTGATGAGGTGATATAAAATAATAATGGAATAATAAACAAATACAAATAATTATATGGTGTGGGAAGTAATGAAAAGTGTTGCAGACCCCATTCATTAGATTGTAATAAAATAAAGTAAAAAAAATCAATTATTATTAATAGCCGTGTAGTGGCAGCGTAGGAGTAGCATATTTCACTACTCCATATCATTCCTCCCGTGAAAATTACAATTTTAAAAAATTCAAGTTTGTCGTTCCTTGAGGTCGCTACAGTGAAATAAAAACAATTTTTATTTACTTAGAGCACACTGAGCACAGTGCTCGCTGGCGGCTGATTGCGTCCGCTCTATAACAATACGCCATTGTTGACTGAGGTGACGTTTTAAACACAAATAAACAAAACCGTTTTATTTTTGTAACTAAATAAAAATTATATCTTTTATTGGATGACTGACTGTTTTATTTTACAAATGAACCTGCAGTTCACCTGGTGGTAATTAGTAAATGCAGTCCACGGACACCTGCAGCCAACTTCAAACGAAAAAGCTACAGATGCATTGCCATCTATGAGAACAAGATGGAATGCCTTAAAGCCAGTATTCATACTGTCTCTCTATACCCTTCAGATAGGAACACAGCAGTGAACGCACTGCCATTTGACAGAAATAGGTAAGACATATTCACCTACCAAGACAGACTCCTATAAAGAAAAGGACCTCTTTTAACTATTATTTATTCTTTGGTCCAACGAATATTGAAGTTACACGTAGTACTTACTAAAAGAGATACGGAGACTTGGTTATTTGCAACATGCGTTTGAGCCCACGGGCTCTAACTTAGTCTGTGCCATAAAATGTACTCTGTAGGCTCAAGCGGTGTCCACAGAAGCGGCTTTCTACGGAGGTTTATTCCAATTTTTTCTACCAAATGTCCTACTGGTGAGGAAAGTGAACAGTCTTGAAATAAAACATTTAAAAGTTTTTTTTTTGCTTCTGTCATTTTATTAATTTTACTGTGCCTACCTTCATTTATACTTCTTGGCATATATATCGATGTATATTATCGGTATTTTAAGAGGAATTGTGATTTCAGATATTATGTAAGTAGATCTTATATTAATGTTGACTGTGATTTCTGTAGGTAACTCCAAAAATGTTATAAACAATATGTAAATCTATGACTTATATTGATTACAATTAGTTGT